>ML786597.1:227640-291414 GCA_009831015.1 Picea engelmannii | reverse complement strand
ACTTATTTTTCAATACAGAATCGGTCTTCTTTTGTTGTTAATGACAGATTTCTTCATCTATTCCATGTTCTGTACTTTATTTCAGTTTATCTCAGCTATTAAGAACTGTCATCTTCTTATTTAGCTCATAAACTTGAACTAAAGGAATTCTTGCTGGCTTGTATGGTCCTACACACTGCTGTACTTGATTATCTAGATCAGTTTTCTCCATACCTTTTGATATTACTCTGTCTATTCATTGATTCCTAAAAACACTCTTTCATTCGATTGCATTGTGAGTTGTTGTCTCATTAGTTACTCTCTATTATCCCATTGATCCACACTTTCATTATTCATGATTTATTAAGTTACAAAGCATCCTTAGTCTACAACCCTAAGGAGTTTCTTGGAGTGATAACAAATTGGTGCCATTGCCAGGGAGAGGAGATTGAAGCTCAGCTTCCCTGGGAGACGACATAGATCCAACTTTGATGATAGAAAAAGCTTGGACATAATTCGGTTGTAATCATCTATCTGGCGACTCCATGAAGGACGAATTCAGTGGTGACTCCATTGTTCAGAAATCCGTTGGTGACTCCATTGGTATGACATGAACAAGATCTTAGCCAAGAGGTATGCGTTCTGTGATTTTTCAAGTATTGTTGGTTTCCCTAATCAGGTACCTACTAGAGATGAATGGGAGAACAATCTTACCAGATTTCGAGCAGAAGAGTGGGAAGTGCCAGCTGAACATTTGCTGGACTTTCATGATTACATGCATCGGTTGCAGGTAGTGCATGAGGATGTTCAGATCTGACTCTTTTGTTTTTCCTTAGAAGGGATTTCTCGTGATTGGTACCAATTTTTGCCTATTGCTAGTATCAGTTCTTTGGCTGATTTTCATGCTGCCTTCCATGCGTTTTGGAAAAGGATATTTCTAGCTGATCTTCTCTATCCTCAATGTTGTCATGAATTTCAATTATTGACTAAAGAATTAGATACTCATGAAGTTGTTCTAGAGGATATTCTTCATTATGATCAATAGATCAGTGATTCACATCGTGATGCTTTTGACATCGTATTAAATGCATCCACTATTTTAGGTTGTCATGAAGATCATATTGTTTCTTCTAAAAAAATTGGAAATGATGAGAAAATTAACAAGACAACAAGTGAAAGTTTCAGATCTGTAGAGGTTGATGAGGACAGCCTACAAATTCCAAATTTCCAGGGACTGTCTAATATTCAGCTAGAACACAAGAATCATGATCAAGAATGTGTTGATGTTGTAATCGATACTAGTCACGAGTCTCTTGATCCCAATAACAAAGAAGACCTAAATCATGGATTTGGATCTGCAGTAGATGATGAGGGAAACCTTCATCTTTCAGATGTGCAGACACAGGGGAATTGCAACAAATATGGAGAATAACGTGAGGAGCTGAAAAGTCCAGATCAGCAGTCCATCCTACATGTTTCTCCAGGAAGGGTTGAGCAACATACATTCAACAATGAGATTAGTAAAGGCAGCTTTCAACATCATTTCAATTTTCAGTTGGATCAGCAGTTCAAAAAGGTATTTCTTTGTGAATTCGATGACCCTATTGCTGACTATTTGGATTCTATGACCAGCATAAACCCAAGGATATTTTTGTCAGAAGAAGATTGTTTTTATCATCTATTTAAACCTCTTTTCTGCATGATATGGATTCCATTGTTGTTCAAGTCAAGATCAAGCATGATATCAACAAATCAGTTTCTTACTTGGTTGCATTGGAAATTCAGTTTTACTTGATCAATCTGCCTCTACTGGTTAGAGTAGGAATAGATAGAAAATAAGCTCGTCACCGAGCATGAGATCCGTTTCAGTCTAGTAGTTTGCAGTAGGAACTTGTGTTCAACATTTTATTACATTTTGAATAAGTTGTAGGGATGCATGAGAAGAATTTGGCAAAACCGGTGAAGCTGCCCCCTCAAACTGAAAGGAAGTTTCTTCATCCAAAGGTTCCAACTCTAGTAATGACTCTGTCCCTTCAGATCACCCTTTTTTCCTGTCCTAATAAGGGAAAAATGCTACACAGATCAAATTTTTCTTAATCCGAATGCCATGAGAAGGGTTCCTAACGATAGATGATAATTAATGGCATTATTATCAAGTTTCATTTCTAATTTTGAAGGTGTCTAGCAAGGGTGAAGATGCTGACCGTGCATTGCTTCTAGAACAGACTCCATTTTACAAGGATCTCGCTGTTGTGGCTGTTCAAGCATGTGTCTACGTTGATATATTTGCTGTTACAAATGAATACATAGACTTGGCTTCACTCAAGTTCTTAAGCATTGAAAGTGGCGGTTCATTGTTTTTATATTCAAGCACTAATGATTCAACACTTCCTCAGGATTTATATCTAATGTTGAGTCATCCATATGCTTTTGCTTGTGTATTGAGGCTCAAAACATCACCCGAATTCAGACTTGGTCGCTCACATGACCACTTTTTCCCAGATCCACAATATGACAATGTACAACATATTATCTATTGTGATACATATGCCACTTATGCCTATGATTTTTATTTTGAGAACAATAATGGATTTAGCAAGAACTCAGATGCTCCCCCTGTTTTGCAATTTGCATTTCAATATACAATCATTGTACTGCCTGAAGAAAATTTCAAGAAAGGATCTATTTCCCTAGATAGGCCAAAGTATTCACTTAAGCGGAGGTTGAAAATACACACACTGTAGTATGGAGTAGTGAGAAATCTCAATGAGATGTATGACAGTGCTGATACAGAAGTTATACTTTCTATCCTGGTTCACAAGGTGATTTCAGCTTCCTTGGAGCAAGGTGTAAAGAAGGGTAGATTGTTACTGCATGACTGGCTTGTCATTCTCACAACTCAATATAATGATGCCTACACGATTGTTGAATTTGGGATGCCCGGTACCACTGGTTCGCTTGATGTTGCATTTTCACATTGTCCACGATTGCAATCATTGCCAAGACTTATATTTACCCTACTAAGGAGTCCTCTTCTCCATCTTCATGAAGAGGGTGTACACCCAGATTATCGAATTTATCTTCAGTGCCTTTTCAGTGCTCTGGAGCCAAGCTCCTTCCTACGAGCTGTATATCCACTGTTGTCGTCATATTCAACCCCAGATAAACAGGCATATCCTCGCCATTCTTTAAGTCGAGCAACACTCATAACCAGTGGCAGTCCTATTTTCTTTCTTGATGCATTTACTACTCTCATTGTTTATTATTCTTCAACAGCAGATCCTACATTGCCGTTTTCTCCTCCACAAAACTGTCTTTTACGAACTATAATTAACAAGCTTAAGCAAGAGAGAAGTATCACACCCAAACTTCTTTTGATTCGTAGTGGCCATAATAATGCTGAACCCTTTGAACAATATCTTATTGAAGAGCAGGATGTTGATGGAGTAGGGTTGAGTAATGGGATGGGTTTTGTTTCCTTTCTTGAACAAATCAGCCGAGATATTCTAGAATATATGAAATGAATATGATGAGTACAGACCGCTTCATTCAGAACTGTTCATGAGTCCACTGGTTTCATTCTTTTATGGGAGTGTTTTAATTCTCATCCAGTTATGCATCGAGTCCTCGTTTTTCTAATTGGCACCGTAAATCTCTCATCCAGATGCGCTATCAGAGCTTCAGATCTGTTCAAGGTGGCTAAGAATAGTCGAAACTCCAGTTTAACAAGAAAACTCATCATACAGGTGTGCGTTTCAATTATCAAACGGTTTAAATTCTGGTTCTGTGATCAATGCTTGAACAATTATCGCCTCAAATATTTGCTTCTGTTAGTCGAGTCACAGTTTTTGCTTAGTCTCTGCCTAAATTGACTGAATGTTTCCCATATTCTCTGTGTATTTAAGATTTTCATTACACTTGAACTGCAAATCTTACCAATTTAACTGAAGAGTCCTAGACCTTGATGATATCTAATTAAAGATAACTCATTGAGGAGTTTGCTATGCCGATGTTGCATACATCGGGAATAAAATTGGTGATTGAAAGTATCCATTGGTGCCAAGGCATGAAATTGTTGGAATTGTGAAAGAAGTTGGCATCAATGTGGTCTATTTTAAGGTTGGCGATCATGTTGGAGTGGGTGCATATGTCAGTTCCTGTCAACAATGTGAATATTGCAATGAAATGATGGAAATATACTGTGAAAAATGGCCTCTTTTAACCTTTAATGGTATTGATGTAGATGGCACAGTAACTAAAGGAGGATATTTTAGTCACATTGTTGTTCACCAAAGGTACTGCTATAAGATACCAGACAATATACAACTGGCTTCAGCTGCACCTTTTCTCTATGCAGGAATTACTATTTACAGCCCTATGATTCGTTATCACATGAATCATGCAGGCAAGTCTCTTAGAGTAATTGGGCTAGGAGGTCTTGGTCATATGGCAGTAAAATTTGGAAAGGCTTTTGGACTGAATGTAACAATTCTTAGCACATCTGCATCAAAGAAGGATGAAGCATTGAACATTCTTGGAGCAGATAAATTTATTGTGTCATCTGATAAAGAGCAGATAGAGGCTTCATCAAAGACTTTAGATTTCATCATTGACACAGCTTCAGGGGACCACCCAATTGATCTTTATATGCCACTTTTCAAAACTACAGGAGTGCTTGTCATTGTAGGTTATCCCAGTGAAATCAAGGTCCACCCTGCCAATCTTATTATGGGCATGAAGTCAATTGCAGGAAGTGTAACACGAGGCCAGCAAAAAATTTCACATAAGATTCCAAGTTACAGCTTGTGGCTAGCTCATGAATACTTGCGATTATACATGGCAACATAAAATGTTTATTTCTGTGCTATTTGACTAAAACATAACTTTCACCAGCGTAGAAGGCATAATTATAACCAGTTAGCTGATGGAAGGCAGAGCTTTCACCAGCTAACTAGCAAATCTTAAGGCGAAATAGATGGTGAAACCTGAGACTGGCCAGCGAAAGTGTATTTTTTCCCAAATCGAAGTTTTTCTCAACCAAACATCCTGAAAATAGTTTCTAAAGATGCATATTGAATTTACACATCAAATTCAAGATCTAGATTTGATAAAAAGGATGTTTGAAGAGGTGCCAAAGTCATATTAGACACCTATTTTTGGGGCACAAAAGCAGTTGTTTTTTTGATTCTATCATGATCAAAGCACATCTGCGAGCCTTGGAAGGCTATCTGCACATATCATAGGATCTAAAAATTCTTTCTATCTAAAGCTGCTGCTGTATTGATACACGATCTAGAAAAGGTTTACAGAGACATGGTTGCAACCGACAACACCCTCCGTTGGTGGCTTCACAGCCTGAGTTTTTATTATTACTGTAGTCTTATCTATGGCTTCTTTATGATCGTCCACACAATCCAGTGGATTTTTGGTTTACTATAGTCCTTGCTGCTGCTTCTATACCTTATGTAAATGCTAGTGGTGGTGCAACTTCGTTTCCTCATTGTGTTTCTGGAAGGCTGAAATATGCAATTGGTGAAAATCCTCATGTCTCTCCTAATCATGGAAGATAGTCATGGTGGATATGCCTATTGACCTCATACTGAGAATTGGAGCGCTGTAAACAGAGAGAGGAGATTCATCTAGCAAGCCCTGAGATCTTTGTATTCTTGCAGGTAATCGAGATTCATCAAGATTTGATTTTTGGGTAAGTTTCTGTTTTCGGTGGTTTAGGCGAGCCGGTGTGTGCTCATTAACCACTGAAAAGGCCGAATGACTCCATGGCCCAATACTAAAGGCACAAGGTCTTCTAGGTTCTTGGAGACCTCACAGGGAGGTATCCATCACAGTTGGAGCCAGATGTTAGCGATAAAAAATGCACTAGCATTTTTGAAAGAACGATGCCTAATCTTGTAGGGAAAATTTTGATAGCTTCCCGGGCTTCAAATGCATATTTTAAAGCACCATTGGAAAGCTTAGGATTTGTAGCTGTCGATCGACTATTTAATCATGCAAAAAGGACTCTCCATGACTTAGAAATTTGATTTTGAAAAAATCTGCGCTTTCACCAACGCAGAAGGGAGAATTATAACTAGTTAGCTGTTGAAAGCTTCGCCTTTCACCAGCTAAGGAGCGGATTTTCGGGTAAATTAGTTGGTGAAATCCTGTAACGGAAAGAATAGCCAAATTTTGGCCCAGATCAGGATTTTTTGGGTTTGAATTGTTTGAAATCTTCTTCAACAAGCTGGTTATGAATTATCAAATCAAAATCTGAAGGCCATTCTTGGAGATGAAAGTCAAAAGGGAATTTTTTGACTAGATTTGGTCATTTTCAAGGGCAAAATGATAAGGTTCAAATGACACATCATCCAATTCGAATTTTATCTTTGGAGGACCAAATCAAACAGCCTTGGGAGGCTAAAACTGCACTTCATCAACAATCTACTATTTTTAGAGATCATTAAATAGGACCTTTCCTATTTTGTTTTGATTTTCCATTCTAGATCCATTTTATAGGATCTCATCCTACACTTGTTGTATCTATTTTGATCTGACTATTTTTAGTAAATCTGATCCATCTTTCAAGGATCTAGATTTCATCTTGTAAGGCTATAAAGCCAAAGACATTTGGAGCACTAGGGGGTTCAATTTTGGATACTCTTTGGCTATTGTAGTAAGACACTTATTTTTCAATACAGAATCAATCTTCTTTTGTTGTTAATGACATATTTCTTCATCTATTCCATGTTCTGTACTTTATTTCAGTTTAGCTCAGCTATTAAGAACTATCATCTTCTTATTTATCTCATAAACTTGAACTAAAGGAATTCTTGCTAGCTTGTATGATCCTACGCACTACTGTACTTGATTATCTAGATTAGTTTTCTCCATACCTTTTGATATTACTCTGTCTATTCATTGATTCCTAAAAGCACTGTTTCATTCGATTTCATTGTGAGTTGTCTTCTCATTAGTTATTCTCTATTATCCCATTGATCCACACTTTTATTATTCATGATTTATTAAGTTACCAAGCATCCTTAGTCTACAACCCTAAGGAGTTTCTTGGAGTGATAAAAAATTGGCGCCGTTGCCGGGGAGACGAGATTGAAGCTTAGCTTCCCTGGGAGATGACATAGATCCAGCTTTGATGATAGACAAAGCTTGGACATCATTCGTTTGTAACCATCTATCTGGCGACTCCATGAAGGACGAATTTAGTGGCGACTCCATTGTTCAGAAATCTGTTGGTGACTCCACTGGTATGACATGAACAGGATCTTAGCCAAGAGGTATGCGTTCTGTGATTTTTCAAGTATTGTTGGTTTCCCTAATCAGGTACCTACTAGAGATGAATGGGAGAAAAGTCTTCCCAGATTTCGAGCAGAAGAGTGGGAAGTGCCAGCTGAACATTTGCTGGAATTTCATGATTACATGCATCGGTTGCAGGTAGTGCATGAGGATGTTCAGATCTGGCTCTTTCGTTTTTCATTAGAAGGGATTGCTCATGATTGGTACCAATCTTTGCCTATTGCTAGTATCATCTCTTTGGCTAATTTTCATGCTGCCTTCCATGCGTTTTGTAAAGGGATATTTCTAGCTGATCTTCTCTATCCTCAATGTTGTCATGAATTTCAATTATTGACTAAAGAATTAGATACTCATGAAGTTGTTGTCGAGGATATTCTTCATTATGATCAAGAGATCAATGATTCACACCGTGATGCTTTTGACATCTTATTAAATGCACCCACTATTTTAGGTTGTCATGAAGATCATATTGTTTCTTCTAAAAAAATTGGAAATGATGAGCAAATTAACAAGAAAACAAGTGACAGTTTCAGATCTGTAGAGGTTGATGAGGACAGCCTACAAATTCCAAATTTGCAGGGACTGTCTAATATTCAGCTAGAACAAAAGAATCATGATCAAGAATGTGTTGATGCTGTAATCGATACTAGTCACGAGTCTCTTGATCCCAATAACAGAGAAGACCTAAATCCTGGATTTGGATTTGTAGTAGATGATGAGGGCAACCTTCATCTTTCAGATGTGCATACACAGGGGAATTGTAGGAAATATGGAGAATAAGGTGAGGAGCTGAAAATTCCAGATCAGCAGTCCATCCTACATGTTTCTCCGGCAAGGGTTGAGCAGCCTACATTCAACAATGAGATTAGTAAAGGTAGCTTTCAACATCATTTCAATTTTCAGTTGGATCAGCAGTTCAAAAAGGTATTTCTTTGTGAATTCGATGACCCTATTGCTGACTATTTGGATTCTATGACCAACATAAACCCAAGGATATTTTTTTCAGAAGAATATTGTTTTTATCATCTATTTAAACCTCTTTTCTGCATGATATGGATTCCATTGTTGTTCAAGTCAAGATCAAGCATGATATCAGCAAATCAGTTTTTTACTTGGCTGCATTGGAAATTCAGTTTTATTTGATCAATCTACCTCTACTGGTTAGAGTAGGAATAGATAAAAAATAAGCTCGTCATCGAGCATGAGATTCTTTTCCAACTAGCTCAAAACAATTTTCTGACAATTTTGGCAATTTACTATTTTTAGCAGTTTTAACTTACGTGGCCATTTTGAGGGCCTAAATGAAGGTTTTTCGGGATCGAGCTCTGAAATGATAGCCAAAGGCATGATTGAGCCCCCAAAATGAATCTCCTCGATGATACCTTTTCAATGGGCTATCACACGCTTAAAACGAAAATCATATGCAAAAGTTACAACCCCGGGAAGTTGATGTACTAACTTACCCAAACGGGGACCACATGACTTTTGGGGCTTCATCTCCTAGGGTTAGGTTTTTGGCATTATTTATTATTGTAAAAAGGCCTTTAGAGCATCATTGTAACCTTCTTCTTGCAAATGCATGTTGTCGTCACATCTCTTCTCAGAGATAATCCGCCACCATACGAGCAATCTTGTTTCCACTGCATTTTATAGTTTCAACTTATTTTGTTATTGAATAGAAAACCAGTTTTACTGTATCTCTATTATTTTGTGTTAAGCACATGTTAATAATCTGTATTCATTTCGTTCTTCTCATAAAATCCGGATCAACCTGGTCAATGAAAGGCAAAGGGAAGTGGTCTTTTTGAGTGGCTTTGTTAAGTTCCCTGTAGTCAACAAAGATGCACCATTCCCATTTTTCTTTGGGACGTTCACTAATGGGGAAACCCACCGACTATCTCAGATGGGATATATAAAATCTATGTCCAAAAAATTTTGTAATTCTTCTTTAACGATGTCCCTGAGGTGAGGATTCAATCTTCTCTGTGGTTGTCGGATAGGCCAGACATCTTTTTCGACATAAATGTGGTGTGTGCAGAGTTGCGGATCAATACCTTTCATATCATAATATTCCCATGCAAAAACTTGCTGGTATTTGGAGAGGAATTGAATTAGCTTTTGCTGCTGTTGTTCATCTAAATTGGCATTGATGTTTAGAGACCTCCCTGGTGCAATCTCGACGGGTTGTTGTTATGAACGACTATAGTTGGAATTTGTTGTTCCATTAAATCTTCCAGCAGGTCTCCCTATGCTTCACAGTCTAGAACAACTTGGAGCATCTGGCAGGTCGGGTTGCTCATGGTGGCTGGATTATTGATAAACCCACTGAATACGTCATCCTCTAGCTGGTTTTTAATTCAAAGGGATTTTTCCTACGTAAGAGGGGCTCGTAAATCCTTCACTGGGTATCGTGGTGGTGGAAATTGTGGATATACAAAAGTTGGACTTGGTTTAGCAGGAGGATATAAAGTGAGGTTCTTTGTGATACCCCCTCTAGTGATTGTCATATTACCTACTTGACATCCTATGTATGCATCTGCTATTGCAAGCCATGGCTTGCTTAGTATCAATGGATTCCCTTCAAGTCCACTTCTTGGGTTGATGATGAGGAAGTCCGCCGGATATTCCCAAGAGTCGACGGAGATGGCTATATCATGTAATGTGCCAACTGGTCGAACAACCAATCGATCTTCCAACTGCAGCATTATTGCGGTGGGTTTGAAGGAGTTAAAACCTAGGGTATTGCAGGTTTCCATAGTCAGGATGTTGATGGCTTCTCCCAAATCAACTAGTGTATTGGGAAAAGAACAACCCTGGATCTGAACTGACACTATGGGATTCCCCGAATCTACATATTTAACTGGTTCTTGTCTACCTAAAATTAGATCAGACAAGGCTCCTTCCACGTGGACTGTTGATGATGGATTTTTAATTTTTCTGAGGGGTTTTCTTCCACATAGCTCCTTGATCATTTTTGCGTAGATTGGAATGTCCCGAAGAGCTTGCAGGAGTGGAATCTTGATATATAAATTCTCGAGTTCCCCTACAATGTCGAAGTTGGGATATATGCTCAGTTTTGCTATCATCAATCTTTTGGGGAATGGAGGGGAGGGCGTTGCATCCTTATCAGGATCTTGTGATTCGTCTGTGTTTCCCTCCTGTTCGATTTCTTTTGTTATTACCACAATCAAAGGTGTTTTTGCTAGTTGTTTTTCTCTCTCCTGCTCTTGAAAAATGTTATTTTCTTCAGGAGAGATTATTCGTCTCGATCTCAACCATAGTTCACTGCACCCTACCGAGGTGGTCTCTCCTTCTCCATTCTCCATAATCTGGATGAGCTGAGCCAGTTTGTTATTTGGATTTGGGTGAGGTTGGGCTGGTAGTTGAGGGCGCAATTGGGAATGTGGGTTTTGGGGCAATTGGAGTGGTTCTTGTAACGTAGGCTGAGTTTGAGGGGCCATCCCCATGGGTTGGTTGTTTATCCCCACGGGGGGATGCGAATTCTGATTCCAATTTGGGTTTTGGGTAGTCATGTTGGGCCACTGTGAAGGGTAGATGTTGTTATTTGAGTTTTTCCAGGATGAGGTGGGATATTGTGAGTTAGGCCAAGTGGAAATTGCAGTTGGCTGATTCTGCCAGGTAGGATTTGCAGCGGGCTGGTTTTGCTAAGTTGGATTTGCAGGTGGGTATTTTTGGGGCTGCCAATTCTGATTAATAAATAACTGACCCTGCCATGTGCTACCATAAGCTTGCTGCTGATTATACTGTCTAAAGAAGAAAGAGGAAGGGTCCTGCAGTGTAGTTGGAGGCCGATTATGCCATTGACGACGCTAAGCCATCAGATATAATGGATGTGTTTCTTCTTCTGCTTCTCTAAAGACAAATTTTAGTCCAGGAAGCGATGGGCATTGTTCCATGTTGTGATCCTTGGTGCAGATAGCACAAATATGGACCATGTCCAAAGGGAAATCCCTTGGACCATGTTTTCTTCTGCACCTATGGCAAAATATGGCCAACGTTTGTTCTACTTTTGCTTTTTTCTGTTTGGCCTGCAACACATCCAATTGTGTAGTCAGAGTGCTCAGAATATACGTTTTGAAGTTTTCTAAGAGATTACCAACTTCAGCTCGCGTAACACCCCCGCTGGTAATATTGCTATTTCTGGGGGTACGCATCCCTGATCTGGTCCATGAACTTCCTCTTGAGCACCTGATGCACAATAGGACGATGTCATCATAAGTTTCTTGATAAATGTCACCCTTCCCCATTAAATTCAATGTTTCTACCCATTCATCTTTCATACCTTTAATCAGAGTTTCCTTAAGTACTTCACCCGGTAACTTGCCATAGGGTGATCTTTGTAAATTATATTGAAATCTCTTGACATATTCTTCTAAAGATTCATTTTCTTTTGCAGTCATTTGAAAGATTTCATCTTTTAAGTCTTCAGTTCTACAATAATCCTGATATTTTTTCAAGAAGGCCTATTTCATCTCATCCCATGAGTTTATAGTTCCTCCCCCTAATCCCATGAACTAGTGTAGAGCTGCTCCTTTCAAAGTGGATGGGAACAATTTTAATTTTTGGGGTTCAGAGGTGTAATCATACCCTGTACATAAGACATCAAATTAAAATAAGAATGCATCCGGGTCTTCTGAGATTAATCCATGAAAGGTTGGCAGGTTTTGTAGGGGAATTGCCTTCATGGGGGCATTGGTGATTGGATCAACTATCGGATATTCCAAAGTGGAAGTCTGGGGATGTTGTGGATTTGGTTGTGACATTTGATCGAAAATATGCCAGAAATCTTCAGGGATTTCTTGATCTGGATATTTTAATTGAATTGATTGGTTATCTGATCCTCTAGGGGATTTGATTGCACTCCCTCTATCTGGAATTTCAGGTATGCCTTCTTCTTTCACAGGAGATTCAGGATTGGGTGGTGGGTCTGTCTTAGCTATCCCACTGGTTTCTCCTTCTCCTTCCTCCAGATTACAAGAGTTTCCCTCTTCTAAAGGGTTGAGGCGTGGAAGATCTTTGATCTAGAATATTTTCTCAGTCCCTTCAGTTTTGCTATGAATCTCGGCGTGGGCTGCAGTAGGTGAAATTTCCACCTGAGGGATTCGGGTAGATCCTTTTCTAGGTCCAACTGAAGCTTGAGATTATGCTTTTCGGATTATGTCGTCTATGAAAGTGCTTCTTCTAGGGAGAACTGGCCCTAGCCTTCGGTAATTTTTGGTGGGGGTTTTGTTTTTTCAAGATCTTTCTTCTTAGTCATACACACTTCACACAACAAAAAGGAAAATCAAGAAAGAAAAAAAACACCTATGCAACCTCTTAATGCGTTAGTTGGAGGTAGGCGCTGGTATAAGTATCTTACTTATTTCCTGCATAGGTTCTTACGTTCCGTCTTCAATACCTCGTCCTCCAGAGGCACAATCTATGCTACCTTTGACATTCTTCCTCGGTAACGGTGCCAAAATGTTGGGCTCTAAAGATGTCTAAAAACAACCTTAGTTTAACATTAATTTATCAACCCGAGGATTCATCTTTTATCTCAAAGAATATCGACAAAGTCTATGCAGATAGCTCGTAGAGGCTAAAATCATGTAGTGAAAGAAAATCTGAGTTTATCAACAATCAAGTTCCTCAAACATTCATTAAAGATTCTAAGAATTGAAATCTAAGCTATGCAATGGAAATGAACTAATTAATTTATTGAATTCATTTTAAGAGCAGTAATTGAATCTAGATAAAGACTTGCAGAAATGACTATTATTATGAATCAAATTGCTGGAAAGAAAAAGACGAATTACTCTATCTATGGAAAAAGATAGAGACTATAATCTAGTTGAAAAGAGACAACAATCGTATTTCTATTGAAAGGAACAACAACTATATTCTAACGGAAATGAACAACAAATGTAAGCTAAGTAAAAGGAACAACAATTGTAAACTAAGTAAAAGGAACATCAAATGTAAACTAAGTGAAGAGAACAACAAATGTGAACTTATGAGGAACTGTCATGCATCAAATCTCAGTAATAGGAATTGGAACAACAATCATCTAATGCTTCAGGGAATATCTATCTCTTGCAATTGACATGAAATCATCAACACACTTATGCATTCATTTAACTACTGTAAAAGAGAATCGAATCACAAAACAAAATTTGAACTGATACAATTACAGGTCGAACAATAGCTCCTTCTAGCCGGGCCCTTGGTCCTTAGAAGCACTGCTATTTGAAATTTAATATATAGAAATGGTAAAACTGCTCGAAGCTTCTATTGATTTCATAGTTGGTACAACATTTTACAAAAATTGCTAACGCATAGCAATTCTAAGTTCTGGGTTCTTGGGTGCAGTTTTTCTACCTCTTTTCAAGATCTATTTACCCCTTATATATTACAATAATCTGGGTAAATTAAGCTATCCTAAGGATCGAGAGATCCTCAAGATTGCTTTACTATTACAATATAAGCAACTCGATCATCTTCAAAACTGCCTTGTGCCATAAAGTCTTCAATCTTCAATAGTTTGCCCATCTTCAAGATTTCCTTTGCTATCTTGGGTTTGACAATATTTAACCAATCCTGTAATAAAACCAGACAATTCCAATCATATTTAGGATCTATGTAATCTAACTTCAACAATAACGCTAAAGAGTATATTATTCATTTTCTATTCTATTTGCTCCTAAATAATCGAAAAGTCAATCAAGATGATATCATGAAATGTGGGAAAAAGGAAGATATTTATACTTTTTTCATAACCTAACAATTTGTTGGTTCAGTTTCTACTTGTGATCAATCAATCATTTAGTTATTTTTGAGTTTACTTTTGGTATTAAATGATTGATAACATCAATGCTCAGGATTGAGATTTCTTTCATTCTTAGTTTTTGGTTATCTTGAGGTCATAGGATATTTAATTAGTCATTTTTGTGCTATTTCGAATTCGCTCCAAAGCATGAAATACTTCTTTGAATTTCTTCAGGAAGATTTATATTTGTCTCTGTCACGGGTTTCTTCTTAATACAGGACAAACAAGAGCTCATACAACGCAGGGAATGGAATTTAGTTTACTATGACTGATTAGTTAAAGGTTAGTAGATGTATTGATTTCTCTTATTTAGAGTTGTTTGTATATGAATGGATAATGATTGTATAATTCAGACGTTGATTGGCTTTGTCCATTTATGTGTTATTATCATAACTATATTCATTCAATATTTATTAGTTTAATATTTTTAAACATTAGAAAGAGCACTGTTCATATTTGATCTTGTTCAAAAACTTTATCAAGCAATCATTTTCGCAAGATTTTATTCAAACCTCACAAATTGTACATAATCATTGTATAATAACACCATTAGATCAACATTTTGTAGTTAGTATGTCAATTGTTAGAATCATAGCTTTAGATTAGTTTATTTCTTTTTGTTGTTTTTTGGGACCCTAGTTGGCTAATGGAGCCATTAAACCCGTCAGGTTAGATCATACCAAACGGCTTGGGTTAATTAGACAACCCCGGTCCGGATCTATCCTTCCCGTTGATGGTGTGTCATAAATTCCCGTCAACAAATGGCGCTAGAAGGAGGGCCTGGAATTCATTGATGGCACGTGGAGGTTGTAAGACTCCCCCCAAAAATTGTTCTTCTGTCATAACGCATATTCTCTTAGACAATAACGCTACACTTGACCCAACTACTACCTCAAACACTACCCCTGGCATTCCCGTCGAACTAGGGACACCAGTTCCTCAAGGGATTGACATCCAAGAAATTGTTCGCCAGTCAATCATAAGAACTCAGAGTGCTTTATCTTGAAACTGACAAGCTGGTAGACAACTTAATTAACCCCTTGACTTCACAAATCTTTAAGAACAACCTCAAGACACTGGTCTGCACGAAAAACCCTATAGGTGGTAATATTACCAATCCTACCGAAGCACTTATCCTTGGCGCTGGAGGATATGGTATCCCACCATCCCCACCTAGTTCTTCTCCACCTTCTTTGGGAAGGGAATTCTCTGACAAAGGCAGTTCTTCATCTGAACAATCTCAATCTTCAACTCCACCAACTCTGTTAGGGACCTAACCCCTCATGTAGGTAGAATAATATATTCCAATGTAATAAAGGTCAATATCAATAAGGCCTAGCAATAAGGAAGAATAAGTTGAATGTAAGAAGACCTAATAGAAGCTTCCGCTTCTAGAAGGATCTTCCTCTAGATGGTTCTTTTGATAGACATATTTATTATAAATAGGATTCGAGGGTATGAGAATTGTTGTCTTGGATATTATTGTAATAGAGCTTTGATCAACTGGAGGTTTCCCCCTCAAAGAGGCAAGTGAACATTGCTCTCAGTAATCGAAGTGCTCTTTCTGGTGTTATTTTGTTATCATTTCAGTATTATTGTGGTTTTGTTCTGGTTATATTGTTGTTCATCTGCCATTTCTAGCATTTTATTTCTGTTCTACATACTTTTTATATATGGAATATTACAAGTGGTATCAGAGCACTTTCCTCAATAGAAAATTGTGGGTAATTCTTTTTAAGGGTAGAGGCATATTCTGACATATTTAAGCTACAAATATCTGTCATTACGTGCATAAACCCACGGTTGAGGGATTCATACATGCATGAAATACAAGTGGTACTTAAGTGTACATCTGTTGGCCACCCTTGTAACCCCTGTTGGTACCCCTTCGAGTGGTAGTGCATCAAACAACACTTGTATATGGATCAAACTAGATTTCCTGAAGCCCTCTTTAGATAAACTGATCGACCACCTATCTGTTATAGTGTCACTGAGAACAACACTCAAGAAGATGCTCTCTAGTACCTGGGTAGTCAAGTAGTACAACTAAGGGCACGATCTAGCCTCCTTAGTTGGTGCCTTGAGATATTGAGCCGAGTACTAATGTTGGACCACACACATATATCAAAGAGCTATAGCATAGGGAAAACCCTTGTTTGTAGAACCCTTGAATACCTAACCCTTGGTGACAGAAACAAAAAATAAAATAGAAAGGATCTATTGCCAAGAAACTGTGTTTGAGTTTCCAAATCGCTACACATTTCTTCATGGTTAAGAATTTGGGCATTTCATCGCTGCAGTATTCTTCAGACCAGAGTATAACTCTGGAAATTTTTGCACCATTATTAGAGACCAATTCCATTGGATTTATCTCTTCGCCCTTATCACATTCATACCTATCATTTTTCACTAAATTTTTTGACCCCACCCACCCCTCTTCGGTTCCCTCATCATCATGGCCCATACCTATAGCCAAGACTTGGAAGCTTGCTTCAATACCTTGCAATCTAATTTCATAGAAACCCAACAAGAAGTGAGACAAGTCAGTGCCAATATTGCCACAATCAATAAAAACATGCATTCCTCCATCGCCACCTCAATCATTGAAATCAAAGAAGACCTCAAACAAAACATGAATACCCAGCTTGAATATGTCACTTCGATGATCTGCACCAAGATACATATCCCTACAGATCCCCCTTTATCTAACCCACCTTTGCATACCAAAGCTGAAACTTCTTCTCATTCCCATAATTTTCAGCCCCATCACTTTCAGCGTGACCTATGCCTTCCATGGGTGGATGTGACCAAATTTGATGGCTCAGATCCCACTGGTTGGGTAACTCAAATGGAAAATTATTTCTCTTTGTATGACATTACAGATGACTTGGCCAAACTCCGGTATGGTGTTCTCCATCTAGATCAAGAACGTTGGCAATGGTGGCAATGGAGAAAAACTGTCTGTCAAGGGTATGTTGCTTGGACACACTTTGTGGCAGAGCTTTATGAACACTTTGACTCTGACACCAACCATTTAGGTCATTTGAAAAAGTTGAAACAATCTGGCACAGTGGAAGACTTTATAGTTTCTTTTGGGCGACTGACTTTTCGTACAGAGTGCATGTTTGATGCTTTTTTGAGAGAATGTTTTATCAGTGGCCTCAAGGATGAGATTTGTGCCCATGTCCTCATGGCTTGGCATGAGATTTAGGAGGAGGATAATAAACGAGCTAAGGAAGCACAACATGCCGTCTCTTCTCAAAATTGGAAACCCTCCTCTATTCCTTGCACTAAACCATCAAATCCCACTCCCCCTTCTAGTCCACTAAAGATCCAAAAATTGACCAGGGCCAAAATGGCTGAATGCCAACTCAAAGGCCTTTGTTATAATTGTGATGACAAATATTTTTCGGGACACAAGTGTAAGGAAGAAAATATATTTATGGCCATCTTGAAGCATATTTCAGAAGAGGATGTTGAAGCTCCCCTTGTGTCTGAATCATCTAAACCCACCGACATTACCCCTCCCTCAGACCCTCCCTAAGTAGAACTGGTCATTTCCCTAAATTCTCTCATGGGCTTCTCTGCTCCCCAAACCCTCAAACTAATTGGCTACATCAAGCATAGGAAGGTCATCATTCTTGTTGATAGTGGCAACACCCATAATTTTATTCATCGCCGCATTACCTTAGAAACTAATTGCTATATCCATGCAACCAATAATTTCCAAATCATGATTGCTAATGGCCGATCCATGAAATGTGGAGGGCGTTGTGAAAATGTGCATCTCAAAATTGGTGACTACCACTTGAAATATCATATGTTTGCTATCAACATGGGAAGTTGTGACATTGTGCTGGGTGCAGTCTGGCTAAGGACTTTGGGTCCCATTCTCATGGATTTTAAGGAATTAACCATGCAATTCGACCAGGAGGGCCAACAATATAAGTTCCAAGGCATCAAACTAATCCTGCCAGACATTGACAAACTCCCATCGCAAACCAAAATAATCTCGCCAGACCTTATCTCGATCAATATGCTGTGGCTGTACCTAGACCCCAACATCCATTGCCTAAACATCTGGAGAAATGGCTGCCCAAATTTGATCCAGATTCGATGCAATCAACTGAAGATCACATCAAGAAATTTATGCTAGCTGTTAGACTCTAGAGTGTTGAGCACAAAGATGTCGTGTGCAGATTATTACCATACACTTTTGAGGGGAATGCCTCAACTTGGTATTTTTCACAATGGCCTCAGACCATCGTCTCTTGGGATAGGTTTGAAACCTGTTTTCTAGAAAAATTCGAGGATGATAAATCTCCATAGGTCTTGGTAATGGAACTCTGTAGTTTAAAGATGAACCCTAAAGATAAATTTAAAGAATTTAACCAAAGATTTCTAACATTGAAAAACAAGATCCCTGTAGATTTGATGCTTGCATAAAACCTAATTTGCGCATATTATACTAAGGCCCTGCATAACAATATAGCCATATGGGTTAAAAGGTCCAAAAAGAACACTTTATTAGAAGCCTTTGAGGAGACAGTCCTGTAACATCCCCGACCACAAACAGGTTGGGGTCATGCCACAATGCAGACGTTTTACTTAGCTCTGAAACTATTTTGTAATGTCCTTGACCATCCATGCCAGGCCGCGCTACGCCAGAGAACACATCTGTTCTCTGTGTGGAACATACTGTAACATACTCAACATCCAAACTGAGTAATGCCACATACAAATTTTCTATCTGCATGCGATTAAAACATATCCATGCACAAAACTCTTGCAAAAGCTTTATATATAAAATGTGAATAGACAAATACGTTATGTAAATGCACAAATTCATACTAAAATAACAGTAAACACATACATGCAACATATACAGGAAATACACATAAAATATAAACACAGTTATAAATCATACACAGGATTAATCCATAAAACTAAGCATGAAAATAATAATACAACATGTAAATTTATCACACAATTGACACTTATCTTGGTATGAGTATCACCAACTGTGTGCAGACCTTCCATGAACCTCCCAGCCTTAGACCACATTGTTCATCACTCTCAACAGTGAGTCACCCCTGAGCTGGGACTAAACTCCACTCGGGTAAAGGGTTCCTAACCAGACTAATGGCTCATGGAAAATAGGAAAGACTCCATCACAGGTGCCTACTCAAACAAACATCCTACAGTCTCTCATTCCCCACATGCCTTCCCCACCCAAGGAAGTGTGCCCCTTCTCTGCTCCACAGTCCCTTAGCTGCCCCACTTCCCTTCCAGGGTTTCAACAACAGGCTGGACAGGAAGTCTCAGAGCCCTGTAGCTGTAGTTTAGCACCTTTAGGAAGTCACCTTCCAACACTTCTCTTGCCCAAAGAGAAATTGCTCACGGGCCTGACAACCCACTTCTTCATTCTAGCTCCCCATCTAACCAACTACACAACCCATATGGCCATGGATACGAGTTCTGGTACAGTGATAGGAAGTATGGAGGATAAATGATTGCGTGAATGAAAATGCTCATGGCATCATGGATGAATGATGGAAGGAATGATGGAAAAGATGATGGTCCGAATGATGGGGGAGATGTCAAAATGAGGTAAGTCTCAACAATATGTATGTATGTCCCCAAATTGACACTTGTCATGTTGGGAGATACTTTGGCCCACTTGTCCCCAACTTTAGAACTTAGGATAAAATAATTATCCATACTTTATGATTTTAAGAAATATTAATATAATATTCCTTTTTGGCTTAAGCACCCTATCTTAGCCCCTTTCCTTAACTTAGCCCCTCCCTTTCCCTAACTTGTGGAGTTTAGTCCCTCATCTCTTTTATCATGGTCGGTCTACGTGCAACGATGTATTTTATATTAAATATGAGACATGTACAAAAACAGGTGCACTGGCCTTTAACATCTAGGCTCTCTGGCCTAATCAAAACATAAGAATGCTAGATTATAATAACTGGCTCACCAACCTATAAAACATATCATATACACAAAGGCTCCCTGGCCTCAACATCACGTGCACTTAAGATGATGCACGCGATATCCTGGAATGTGCACACTTCCTCATTTTACTGCGCAGTACATGCGCACACTATGCCATGAAATGTGCATACAAAAATGATATCAAAACAACTCACCAACTCAAGTACATTTGTATTTACACTTACAATTGGGTTCGACCTTAGGGATATTACAATCCCCTCCCCTTATTTATGCACTGTCCTCAGTGAATCATGTACCCATGTACAACTAAATTTCAAAAATCTTCAAAACAATGTGGGTATTCTGCCTGCATTCCATCCTCATGCTCCAAAGTAGCGTCCTCAGGACCGTACCAGGTCCATTGGACCTTTACAAGCCCTATGGCTCGATTATGGATCTGTTTGATTTTCTGGTCCAGAATGTGCACCGGATGCACTTGAAAAGCGCCTTCTTGCTCCACCTGAATCACATTCCAATCAATAACATGATTAGTATCAAGCATATATTTCTTTAGCAAGGATACATGGAATACATTATGAACATACATAGATGCAGGAAATGCAATCATATAAGCTACTGGACCAATCCTCTCTAGGATTTCAAATGGCCCACAATAGCATGCTGCCAACTTTGAACAATTTCCCAACTTCAGAGAACTTTTGTTGGATTTCACTTTCAAGAATACATGGTCACCCACTTTAAATTCCCTGTGAGTTCTGCCCTTATTCGTATAGCTTTTTTGCCTGTCCCAGGTGTTATCTCCCAAAATAAAACCGTCCTTTTGGTCGAGTTTTGTTGTGGATAGCATAGCTATCGGTAGTTGCCTAAATTCATTTTTGAGTCTTTATAGCTGCAAAACTTAGGTTTTGGTTTTTGTCTTAGAAGATAATATGTTCCATAAAGTCTTATTTTCAAAATCTGCATAATTCACTTTCAACAGCTAACGTGTGTCCAAAAGTTGAGTGTTAGCTGTGGAAAGTGGTGACTTTTAGCAGCTAAGGAGTGCTTCTCATAAGTCTGTGCGCTGTTGAAAGTGGTGAATTTCAAAGTGTCCAACAATCAGTTTCATGGGTCGTGCGCTGAGGAAAGTGAAGGCTTTCAACAGCAAAAAGGGGTTCTCCACAGGATCATGCGCTGGTGAAAGTAAAGACTTCCAACAGCTAAGGAGAATTTGTGCAGGATCGTGCGCTGGTGAAAGCATTGCTTGTTCATCATTGTAGTTGGTTGAGAAATTGCTGTCAAAATATCCTTGATATGCTCGTGTTGTTTGCTGTGCACTGAATGTTCTCATCCTGAACAACATATCTCTTTTGACTGACACAACACTTGTCCACCTTGCAAATGGATGTAGATCATTTCAAATCTTATCATTAAAAGAGATGTTCATTCAGTAATGATCGGTTGCTACATTCATCAATGCTTCAGGGAATTTCTTATTTGATCTTTCCCTCCCTAATGTAAAAGAGGTTATAAATCATACTATCCTTGTCCGTGTGAGCAATACCCATGGAATTTTGTTAAATATATTTGGTGGGGTTTTAAACTTCTCAGCAAGGTGGAGAAATGGTTCTATTGGTGGGAAGCATCCTTATGGGGAATATCCTTCGAGGAATCTCTTTGTAAGAAACATTAACAACAATGTTGAACTTCCAGATGCCGAGTTTAAAATGGGTTGCACAGGTGTTCTCAAAAGAGCTCAACCCAGTTTTCAGTTTGCAAATGGAAAGAATGATACTTAAACTTGCAGGGAACTTTTCAATCCCTTCCCGAGCTCCAAATGAAGATCTGAAAACACCATTGGATAGCTTACATTCTCTAGATGTCGATCGACTATTCATACATGGAAAACAGATTTTCTATGACTGAGAAATTCGATTTTGCAAATCTGCCCGCTTTCAACAGCGCAAATCGATATTTTATGACCCGTTAGCTGTTGAAAGTGGCGACTTTCAACAACGCAGGAGCGTTTTTTACGGGCTATGCGCTGTGGAAAGCCTGTAACGGCCAGAATCTTACAATTTTCACCCAGATCTGGAATTTTTGAATTAAAAGCAGATGAAACCTTTTGGACTAGACATGTGGTGGATTATTCCATCAAATCCAAAGGCTATTTTGGGAAAGACAAGTCAAAAGAGGAGTCTTTGGTCAAGTTTTGGTCATTTTTGAAGGCAAAGTATTAGGAATGAATAGAATAGCTCATCAAATTTGAATTTGTAATCTTTATGATGCCAAACGGAGGAGCCTTGGAAGGCTAGTCATCACTTCACCAACTGTTCGAACAGATATTGGACCAGCACATGAAGATCACCCTCATTTTGAGGATTTATCTCTACATTTATGTAAATTAGTTTTATTTATTGTTTTTAGCAAAACAGATCCACATTTTTAGGATCTGAGAACATCTTGTAAAAGTTATAAAGCTACATTCTGAAGACTAAGAAGGGGTCAGTTTTTGGATACAGAATATCATATGTAACAGGCCCATTGATGCTAATACTAAATCACAGTTTTCTTTCTCTTTTGATATCAATTTTCCACCTTCTTTCTGTACTTTTATCTGAGTTGTCTAGCCTTGAATGACTGTTATCTCATTTTTTGGCTCATAGCTTGATAAGTAGTTTCTTCATTGCTTATTAGACCCTACATTATGTACTGGTTTATGAGCAATTTGTTCTTCGCCCAGTTAAATTTATTTACTGATTATCAATCCATGAGAGCACTGGTTCATTTGTTTATCATCTTGACTATCTTAATACCATGTTTGAATTGAGTTATCCCACTGATCAATCTACACAAAACACAAAAAACATTTTTACTTGAAGTTACCAAGCACCTTTGGTCTACAACCACAAAGGGTTTCTTGGAGTGATAACACCAGGAAGCCTTTAAATTTTGTTTTATTTTCAACATTTTCTCTTCCATTTCCCTAAGCAAATCCGGCCCAACCACTGCTCTATCTTCTGGGTTATCCCAACTTATTGGTGTGTTGCACTTTCTTCCATAAAGTGCCTCAAATGGGCTCATCTTTAGAGATGCTTGGTACCCATTGTTATAAGAAAACTCTACCAAGTGTAGGTAGTCTTCCCATTTTGATGGTTATCCATCACATACATCATCAATCACCTGATTCACCCTCTTTGTTTGTCCATCTATTTTTGTCTGATAAGCTGTACTAAAATTCAAATTTGTTCCAAATCCAATAAATAATCCCTTCCAAAATTTTGAGGTAAATTTTGGATCTTTGTCAGACACAATTGTCTTGGGTATGCCATGTAATCTAGCAATTTCCCTCATATAAACATCATCAATGTTTGTTTCCTTGTGAGTGAGCTTAACTGGAATAAAATGGGCATCTTTAGTAAGCTTATCCACCACTACCATGATAGAATCATGTTGCTTGTTTGTTCTAGGTAGTTTGGTAATGAAATCCATGGTTACCAGTTCCCATTTCCACTCAGGAATGGGTAATGGTTGTAGCAAACTAGCTGGGTGTCTATGCTCAGCCTTTACCTATTGACATTCCAAACATTTGGCAATAAAATCAACAACCTCTTTCTTCATGCCTGGCCAATAATATTGGCTCTTGACAACTGCAATAGTTTTCTGATATCTTGGGTGCCCAACATAAGGCATATTATGCATTTCTCTCAATATCAGGTTTTTCAACTCCTGGGAATTTGGTACATAAATTCTTCCCCTTTACATGAGAATTTCATCCTTATCTAGCTTGTACTCTTCAATTTTCTGTTGCAAGTTACCTTGCTATAGTTTTGCCACTAAATCCTTGTATTGTAAATCTGATTTGGCAGTCTCTATAATTCCGTGTTTCAATTCTGACTGATACATGCTAATGGATGTAGCATGCATTTCATGCACTCTTCTGCTAAGTGCATCAACCACTTTGTTCTCTTTCCCCTTGATATGCTTTATATCAAAGTCATATTCGCTTAGAAATTCTAACCATCTGCTTTGCCTAGCATTTAAAGTTGGTTGATCAAACAAATATTTCAGACCATTGTGGTTTGTCCTCATCTCAAACCTTTTCCCCATGAGGTAGTGTCTCAATTTCCTCAAGGCATGTACTATGGCTGCCAACTCCAAATCATGAGTGACATAGTTTCTTTCATGCTCCTTCAACTTGATTCATAACATATAACAACCCGATTTTGACCGAGGACTCAACCAAGTTCCTCTTTACATGCATCTGTGCATACAATGAAGTCTTCATTTGGGTCTGCTATCCTTAATATTGGAGCACTTGTTAATAATTGTTTCAAGTGTTGAAAATTCTTTTCACAATCCAATGTCCACTGAAACTTCGCACCCTTTCTTTGGAAGGAAGTGATTAGGAGTGCAATCTTTGAAAATCCTTCTATAAATATCCTATAGTATCTTGCAAGTCCCATGAATGATCTCACCTCTGTCACATTCTTTGGCACTGACCATTCTCTAATGGATTCTATCTTCTTAGGATCCACTGCTATCCCATCCTTTGAAATGATATGACCCAAATAGTGAATTTGATTCTGATAAAATGAGCATTTTCTCAATTTGGAATACAATTGATGCTCCCTTAATACTTGCAAAATCATCCTTAAATGATGTTCATTTTCTCCCTCTAACTTGGAATATATGAGAATGTCATCCAAAAAGACAACGACAAACTTGTCTAAATATTCTCGGAAAACACCATTCATTAAGCACATGAAAACAGTTGGTGCATTTGACAGCCCAAATGGCACCACTGTGAACTCATAATGACCATACCTTGTCCTGAAGGAGGTCTTGCTGATATCTTCTTCTTTAATCCTTACCTGATGGTATTCTAACTTGAGATCTATCTTTGAGAAGATCTTTGCATCCTTCAATTGATCAAAGAGATCATCAATCCTTGGCAGAGGATACTTGTTCTTCACAGTCACTTTATTCAACTGTCTGAAATCAATGCACAATCTTAATGTTCCATCTTTCTTCTTCACAAACAAGATTGGGGCACCCCAAGGTGACACACTTGTGCGTATATACCACTTCTTCAGAAGATCTTCAAGTTGCATTTGCAACTCCTTCAACTTTGGTGTACTCATTCTGTAAGGAGTCTTTGACACTGGAGCTGCTCCAGGCATTAGATTTATAGAGAAATCAATGTACCTCCTTGGGGGTAGTCCTGGTACCTCCTTGAACACATCTTCAAAATCTTCCGGGACTGCATAATCTTCTAAATTTGGCACCTTATCTTTAGGTGTCTCCTCCATATGAGCTGCAAATATTTGACACCCTTTTTTGTAACATTTCTTCAACTGCAATGATGAAATATCTCTGATGGTCACTGCCCTGGGAATTCCCTACACTTTCCTTAGTTTACCTTCTTCATCCAAGCAAGTAAATTCTTTTTTATGACAGTCTAGGAGAGAATGATGTTGGTCCAACCAATCCATCCCAATTAGACAGTCATAAGAACCTAAAGGAAAGATGTTCAAATCTGCCTGGGTGTTCATTCCATTCATGTACATAAGACATGACTTAACCATCTCATTAAATTTTCTTTTGGTTCCTGTAGCCAACCGCACCAACGAATATTTCCCATGTTTGCTTCCTGGAAAATGCAAACTTTCCACCATCTTAGGATCTATATAACTATGACTAGCTCTTGAATTAATTAAAATAGCAATAGTTTGGATGTTGATCATACCTTCCACTTCAATCATATGTGATTGATAATCTGCTTTCTTCTTGTCCAGGGCTGCATAGATCCTAGGTACCTTTTTGTCCATTTCCTCCACTATTTCAACTTGCTGTACATTGTGAACAATCCTCCCTTTTTCACCTCTGTAAGGATAATATCTAAACATGTGATCCCCTTTACAACCCCAAAATTGAATAGGTGGTTGCCTTGGCCTTTGAATACCTGTGTCAATCGTTCTGGGTTCTTTAGGAGTTTTCTTTCCCTGAGGATTGTTTCTGAAGAATGGTGGCTTATATCCCTTCTTCCTCTAATCCACCTTGAATTTGTTTTTTCTTCCCAATCTTTTTAGAATGTTGGCCTTGATTTTTGTTGATCATATAGGAATTTATCTTGCCTTATGGTCTCCTCCAATGTCTTGGGATCATCATACTATATTTTGTCATTGATAAATGATGGTAATCCACTCAAATACCTTTGAATCTTCACTGTCTCATCCTTGATGAAAGAGACATACTTCAATAGTTCTAAAAACCTTCTCTCATATTCATCAATGGTCATACTCCCAAGCTTGAGTTCAAATAACTCTTTCATTTTCTTGTCATAGTATCTCTTAGTTAAGTATTTCTTCTCAAAATACCTCTTGAATTCCCTCCAAGTAACACTTTTCTCTTTAATGTGCTGCACCTGCACAAGCTGATCCCACCACATGGATGCCTTTCCCTTGAGTTGATAGATGGAAATTCTACCCTCTGCATGAGAAGAATAATTATGCAATTGAAAATACTTTCTCATGCCCAACAACCATGTCTCTGCATATTCATCCTTCTTGTGATCACCATCAAAAGTAGGAGGTTTTATTTTTTCCATTTCTCCTCACAGTTCATCCACCCCATAACTCTTATGCTTCCTGACAGGGGATGGACTTGAGCTGTTGTGGTTCCTTTTATTGGAATGCCTTGGGGAGTGATGGTGATGTCTTCTAACACTTCTTGATTTTATTTTCTCATCATGAGACTTGTGACTTCCCGATTTGCTCGAGCCACTCTCCTGCTTCACCTTGGCTCTCATAATCCTTTCATTATCATCCTTATGTATTTGGACATCCTTCTGCAAATTTTTAATTGTCTTTGCCATATTCATGTTTTCATTCCTTTCTTCTCCATGTCCATTGGAGTTTGTTCCTTCAATGCTCAAATGGACATCCATCCCTATGAATTCATCTTCTTGACTATAATTCCCTTGTGCGTCTTCCATTACTCTGGACTCTAAGCCAATCTTGATCTAGTTGTTGTTAACTCTACAAAATGTGCATCCAACAAAACTTTGTCAGGCTGACTGTTTCAACAATTTCATGAGAATATGAACCATTCTGGTTCAATAATATATATCAGAATCCTTTGTTCTGATTTCCTAGAAATTTGAATGCCTTGATCAATTTTCTGGGTGGATAATTATATTCCACTATCCAAGACCTTTCCAATGCCTACTCACATGCTTAATTCCGAGTATTGAGAAGAAAGTTATGGCTCCATGGAGCTAGTTGGGTCTTATAATTTACCCTTCACTATTTCTGTTGTTCTTCACCCTTCGAACAACTTCGCATGCAAAAATTTCAATCTTTGCACCCGTATTCACCATGTGCTGCAACATCACAAGGTAAATCATGCTTCACACACTTTAAAACCATTGTGTATCACTTCTTTGTCACGTCAATAATTTGCGCCCACTTTTGTGTCGCGCACCAATATCTACTGCGCATAGTTTTGGTTCTTTCACTAATACCTGTTGCACACATTTATTTTTATCGTGCAATGATATTCCACTTGCATTTCTCTCTATGCATTGCACCATGCCAAAGTTCAATATGCCCCCACCGCACAATAATATGCGCGCACCATTGATTAGACTGTTGCGAGACAACTTATACTCATACTGTGCATGCACCAACCAAACTCCTCTGTGCTTTGAAATATTTCACACACCACATGCACCATTACTACGTGTCTGCACACCATGCAATGCTAAATTTAGCACGCACATCCACACACAATATTCTTCCGTGTGGCACCAGAATTTACCACGTGCACCTAGACACCAACATTTTCCGTGCGGTGCCAAAATGTAACGCGTGCATCAACACACCAATACCTTGCCGCGCAGTGCTGAATTTTACCTATCCTGAGATTTTCACTGCGCCACATGAATATTTGGTGTGCCCAACTGCGCACATTCACCTTTATGCGCATCGATTCCTCGTGAATTCTGTTGCAGAAATTAGGGCTTTTCCCAATTCACCATAGACATTTGACAACTATGAAATTCGTTTAATTTCACCCCGATAACACCAACTCACCCCTTGTAACAACAAATCGTTGTGGGTTGACATTTCTGGAACGAATTTTTCCCAAACTTAATTCAGGAATTGGGAATTTTAATTATAAAACTTGCTCCAACTGTCATGGATTCACTGTAACTTCAAATTCGACCAATTCCAAGTCCGAATTTGCCAGAACATATATTAAATCAGTAATATCTCATCACTTGGCTGAATTTCTCCATTTTCTCATGAATTCAACCACAAAAATTGGGGCTTTTCCCCATTTCATCCCAGTTGCTATTACTTTTTACCATGGATGTTCTACAAATTGAAATTCAGCCACTTCGAAATAAATCCTCTGTGACATTTTGCTTCATCTCAACTTTCTCGGCCCATCCATGATCAATGTTGAAAACTGAAGCTCTGATACCATATTGTAACATCCCTGACCACCAACAGGCCGAGGGCATGCCACTACTTAGATGTTTTACTTAGCTTTGAAACCATTTTGTAACGTCCCCGACCATCCATACCAGGCCGCGCTATGCCAGAGAACACATCCGTTCTCTGTGCGGAACATACTGTAACATACTCAACATCCAAACTGAGCTATGTCACATACAAATTTTCTATCTGCATGTGATTAAAACATATCCATGCACATAAATCTTGTGAAAGATTTATATATAAAAAGTGAATAGATAAATACATTATGTAAATGCACGAATTCATACTGAAATAACAGTAAACACATACATGCAACATATATAGGAAATACCCATAAAATATAAACACAGTTATAAATCATACATAGGATAAATCCGTAAAACTAAGCACGAAAATAATAATTCAACATGTAAATTTATCACACAGTTGATACTTATCTTGGTAAGAGTATCACCAACTACGTGCATACCTTCCATGAACCTCCCATCCTTAGAACACATTGTTCATCACTCTCCATAGTGAGTCACCCCCGAGCTGGGACTAAACTCCACTCGGGTAAAGGGTTCCTGACTAGGATAATGGCTCATGGAAAACAGGAAAGACTCCATCACAGGTGCCTACTCAAACTAACAACCTACAGTCTCTCATTCCCCACATGCCTGTCCCACCCAAGGAAGTATGCCCCTTCTCTACTCTACAGTCCCTTGGCTACCCCACTTCTCTTCAAGGGCTTCAACAACAGGCTAGATGAGAAGTCTCCGAGCCCTGTAGCTGTAGTTTAGCACCTTCAAGAAGTCACCTTCCAACAATTCTCTTGCTAGAGAGAAATTGCTCACAAGCCTAACAACCCACCTCTTCAATATTCCACGGGCTTGACAACCCGCTTCTTCAGTCCAGCTCCCCAGCAAACCAACTACAAAACCCATATGGCCATGGATATGAGTTCTGATACAGTGAAATGAAGTATGGAGGATAAATGACTACGTGAATGAAAATGGTCATGAAATCACGACTGAATGATGGAAGGAATGATGGAAAAGATGATGGTCCAAATGATGGGGGATATGTCAAAATGAGGTAATTCCCAACAATATGTATGCATGTCCCCAACTTGACACTTGTCATGTTGGGAGCTACTTTGGCCCACTTGTCCCCAACTTTAGAACTTAGGATAAAATAATTATCCATACTTTATGATTTTAAGAAATATTAATATAATATTTCTTTTTGGCTCAAGCTCCCTAGCTTAGCCCCTTTCCTTAACTTAGCCCCTCCCTTTCCCTAACTAGTGGAGTTTAGTCCCCCATCTCTTTTAACGTGGTCGATCTGCGCAGAACGAAGCATTTTATATTAAATATGAGACATGTACAAAAACAAGCACATTGGCCTTTAACATCTAGGCTCTCCGTCCTAATCAAAACATAAGCATCCTAGCTTATAATAACTAGCTCACCATCCTATAAAACATATCATATACACAAAGTCTCCCTGGCCTTAACATCACGTGCACTTAAGATGCTGCATGTGGTATCCTGGAATGTGCACACTTCCTCATTTTACTGCGCAGTACATGCGCGCGCTATGCCATGAAATGTGCATACAAAAATTATATCAAAACAACTCACCAGCTTAATTACATTTGTATTTACACTTAAAATTGGGTTCGGCCTTAGGGATATTACAAGTCCTGATTGAGAAAGAAATTATGATCTTAAAAGATAATATTAGTAGTGAAGCTAAAACCACTTCATCCTCTAAAAAGAAAATAGAAATTCTCACTAGGCCTCCTCAAACTAAAAATCAACAAGACACTTTAGACCTGGAGAGTTTGCAGAAGGATTTCTGGAAATTATCCAATCAGGTCATAGATTTAAAAAGATCCGCTAAGGAGGCATCTACAAGTAAAGGAGGTTTCAGACCACCTTTTAGAAAACCGTTTCCTCCAAACCGACCAAACCCAAACATAGAAGGTTTAAACTTCAAAGGTCTACAATATGCTTTGAAAATAATTTTGGAAGCACAAGACAATTCTGTTTCTTCCCCTCCTGAAAATCATGATGATACAGGTGAGGAAGAGACACCTGAAGAGGAAGACTCATCTCCTCTCATTTTCAGGCACTTGTCGAACAATATATTTCAAGCAAACTTTGAAACTGTCCATCCCTACAACAGTAGAAGTAAAACACAAAACAAGCCTTCACCTGAAACAAGTAAAAACATGGTTTCAAAATAGTCAAAGAAAACTGAAACAAAACAGAACCTTGCTTCCCTGGTTTTAGAGTATGATTTAGTTGAAGATCTTAAAAAATTAAGGGAAAATATTTCAGTTTTTGAATTGCTAAAATTGCCACTTATCCTACGGAAAATGCTCCAAAGCATTGTAGAAAATAGTAAAAAGAATGATATTATCAACAATAAATCAACATAAATTGTCTTAAACAAAGCTAAAGATGTCCCAAGTAAAATGTCATCTGAAAGCTAGGATAAAAGGGACTCATCAGAAAAAACTGTAGGAAATTTACATAAAATTGTTTTAGGTACAACAATAAAATATCAACAGAATTCTGTTGTTTCTGCACGAAAAAATGTGCCTCCCTTTTTATTAACTTTCAAAATTTTCAATATTAATGTACATAATTGGATGGTTGATTTTGATGCCTTGTCAAATGTAATGCCTTTGTCTGTATGCCAGAAAATTAATGCCAAAGTAAAACCTTTTGATTTAAAGATCATTCAGTTAGATCGAACTAATGTCAAAGTTATTGGTGAACTTAAAAATGTGCTGATTAGATTATCGTCCAATCCCAAGGTTCATCAAGTAATCAATATTATTGTTGTTGACATTCCTGAAGTTTATGGTTTTTCTTTGAGTAGAGATTGGTTAGAATAGTTACATGACTATTTTTCTACGGACTGGTCTCATTTGTGGCTGCCAGAAAATGGACAGCCCAACAAAATTAGAATAAACAAAGAACGTTACCTCTAGTACACCGTGATAGATTTAAACGACCCAAATGAGCCTTTTATTACAATTGCAAATTCAATTGAGACACAATGAATGAATACTTTTTTCGGTAATTTCATGACTGCAATTTCCTCTATCACTAACCCATAACAACAATTTGAAGTAACAACCTATACTCATGCGCCAACTTTTCCAAGTACACCAAATATTGTTAATGACACACAAATCTGGTCCTTATATTTTGATGGATCCAAATCCCGAGAAGGGGTAGGCAATGGTTGTGTGCTTATCGATCCCACATGTAATACAATTTTTATTGCTTGTCGATTAGAGTTTGAATGTACTAACAACACAATAGAGTACGAATCACTTCTGCAGGGACAAAGGAAGGCACTTGACATGGACGTGTAAAATTTGGTAGTATTTGGTGATTTAGAAATCGTAGTCAAATAGGTAAGAAATGCAATACATTGTTTGTCACCGCATCTGAAGAATTACCAAACTGAGGTATGGGGTTTAATGCACAAATTTCTATTATTCAATATAAATTCCATTCCCAGGATGAGTAATTCAGAAGATGATTTACTAGCCAATGTTGCTTCTAAATTGTTGCCAGCTGAAGGTCCTTCTCCTAATGCGTTCTCAGTCGAATTGTTATTCAAGCCATCGATTCCCGACAACATCAAAAACTGGCAAATATTTGATGATGATCAACAGATCATCAATTTTCTGCACATGGAAGACACCTTCCAGGATGCATTTATCGATGAAAGCACTCATGACGAAAATCTTTGAGACTTCATGGTAATATCTGACCCTCGATCTGCAGAACCATCATTCGAGATGGTAAACTATATCCCCAAATCTATTGTTAGATTAGAAAACTTTTATGACCTACATGACAAGTTTAGAGGGGTAGTGAATTGCAAAATGAATAGTTCCTCTTTCTTGTACGAAACTATCAATTTAGGAATGCAAAATCATCCTCAAAATATCAATTTGGGAAAAGGGTGCTCTAAACAGGAAAAATAATCTTTTATAAAATTATTCAAAGAATTTAAAGATGTATTTGCTTGGACGTACGACGATCTAAAAAATTTCGACCCAAACATCTTACAACATGTAATTCCTATGAAACCCCAAACCCAACCATTTCAACAAAATTTGAGGAAAATGCATCCGAAACTAGAACCTACCGTAAAAAAGGAACTTAATAAACTACTCACTGCCAAGATCATCTTTCCAGTACGACACACCCAATGGCTATCTAACTTAGTCCCTGTAAGGAAGAAGAGTGGATAAATTTGACTTTGTGTCGATTTTCAAAATTTAAAACGAGCCTCTCATAAAGACAACTACCTTGTTCCTCCAATGGAACAAATTATGCAACACGTATCTAGTTCTGAAAGACTATATTTATTAGATGGTTTCTCAGGATACAATCAAGTACTCATGTCTCTGTCAGATCAGCTAAAAACCACTTTTCGTACCCCATGGGGCACCTACGCCTATAGGAAAATGCCTTTCGGATTGATAAATGTTGGTGCCACCTTCCAGAGGGAAATGGACATTTATTTCTGTGGTCTCGTCAACCAGTCAGTGGTGGTTTATCTAGAATATGTCACTTTCTTTTCCAAAAACAAGAAAGACCACCTGTCTCATCTTAGGGCTGTGTTAGAACGATGTCGCAAGTTCAACATTTCCCTAAATCCTAAAACATCATTCTTTGCAATAGAACATGGTCAATTGCTTGGGTTTATAGTTTCTAAATATAGAATGATAATTGATCCCAAGATAACCCAAGCCATTGCCAACCTTCCCCCACCTTCTTCCAAAAAGGCCATGCAATCCTTTTTTGGAAAAATTAATTTTGTCAGACGATTTGTTTCGAGATTTTTGGAGATGATCAAACCTCTACAAGATATAATAAAGAAGGATGTCCAGTACAAATGTGGTTTACATGAAAATCAAGATTTCAAATCTATTAGAAAAGCCATAATAGAAGCACCTTCCCTGATGAGCCCCGATTTTTCTTAGGATTTCACTCTATACACTTTTGCATCTGACAGAGCCTATGCTGCTGTGCTTACACAGAAAAATGCCGAAAACAATGAGATACCCATTTCCTTCATGAGCTTTGCTTTTAAAGGAGAAGAAATTAATTACCCCATGGTAGATCAACATGCATATGTTGTTTTTAAAGAAGTCAAACACTTCAGGTCTTACCTGTTGAAATCTAGGACCAAATTTGTTGTTCCTTACCCCGTTGTAAGAAATCTGTTAGTGCAAAAAGAGCTAGGTGAGAAGAGGGAAAATTGGATGGCATCACTCCAGGCATATGATCTTGAAATAACCCCTGCCCAAATTGTTAGAGGTCAAGGCCTTTGTAAATTGGTGGTTGATTCAGTTGAGGAATTAGAAAGTCAAATAAATACATCAACAATAAATCAACATAACGAAAATCAGATCAACTGTGCACAACCTACGCCCAATTCATGGTATGAGAATATCAGATTTTATTTGCTGCATGAAATTGCTCCTCGTAATCTCGATCCAAAAAACAGAATATCACTAAGGCTTAAATCTTCATCTTTCTAATTAATCAATGATATATTATTTTGAAACAATTTTGATGGTGTTTTTTCTACGGTGTTTAGAAAAAGAGGAATCTGAAAGGGTTCTGGCTGAACTTCATTTTGGTGATGCCGGTGGTCATTTTGGTGTAGATACCACTGACCATAAAGTACTAAGGGATAGCTACTATTGTCCTAACTTGTTTAAGGATTTCCATACACTGTACGACAGGTGTATAATCTGCCAAAAGGTAGGTGGGTGAAAAAAAAACAGTTTTTCCTTTATAGCCTATTACTGTAGACACACCTTTTCAGCAGTGGGGCCTAGATATTATAGGACCAATCAATCCCCCTTCCTCGCAGAAAAAAAACACATTCTCACAACAATAGACTATTTTACGAGATGATCTGAAGATTTACCATTAAAAATGGTCAATACGAATCAGGTAGTGTCATTTCTGAACTCCCATATTATCACTCGATTTAGAATTCCTGAATGTCTGGATTTTGACAATGCTTCTTATTTTTATTCCCTAGATATTAATGTTTTCACTCTGGAAAAAGGGATTAAACTAAAGTAATATACTATCTATTACCCTTAAGGGAACGATCTAGCCGAGTCAACAAACAAGAATCTGATCAAGATTATATAAAAAAAGTGTTAGAAAACCACAAGAATTGGCACAATTCACTGTTCAAAGCACTTTGATATGATAGGGTAAGTCCAAAAGCCTCCATTGGTAACTCTCCTTTCTTCCTTGTTTACAGAAGATAAGCCACCCCCGCCCCCCGCCACATGTCTTGCTTCCTTCTCTGCAACTATCATAGAAATTTCAAGAAGATGAATGTCCTCTTCTAGAAAACCTGATAAATGCTTTATTAAAATTAGAAGAGGTAAGAACAAAAGAAAACATAAACTTGATCAACAATAGCAAATTCTGAAGAGCTAGTTTGATACAAGTTCATCCTTTGAAAGGAATTTTAATGTAGGGGATTTGGTCCTCAAATGAGACAAAGCACACGACAGTAAAGGAGAACATACCAAGTTCCAAAACCTGTGGCTGGGACCTTTTGTAATTTCTGAAAAATTGGGTCCTAGTTATTTTTGTCTGCATAACTTGGAGGGAAAACCGAACACTTTCCTAGTGAATAGCCAGGCTCTCAAGAGATATTTCTCTTGATGAATTCAGATCCACCCCTTTGTAAATATTTTCAATTTTCATTTATGTTTTTGTTTTTGGTTCTTTTCATTTTGTTTGATTTTGATTTGTTTTCTAGATGATTATTTCTGGATCACCATTCATTATTGAAGGGAATCAGATTTTTTTTTTCATCATAAGCAGTTGATAATAGTTCAAGCACCTAAACAGTAAGTTATAAACTCAGATCAGTAGAAGTAAGTTTCTGTCTTGTTATTGTTTCTGGTTTCTCATTAAAATCACATGAAAACACAATTATCCATAAAAAAACTTCTAACGCCGTCCCTGTTTTAATGAGAACAACTCAATGTGCTTCCCCATCCCAAAGATGATTTCTTAAGTGAAATCTAATTTTCCAAATTATGATGAAATCCATTAGAACAAAAAAATAATTCTTAAAAGATCAATCCTTTCCAGGATATGAAATATTCAGTAACACCTCACTATCTTAATATCATGAAGTTTCTGGAAATTTTATAAATAAATTTTAGAGAGTTGGAAGAACTGTGATGTTTGGGAATTGTGTGTAAACCTGCCAGAACACTGAACAAGTCTTCTAGCAGCGGGTAAATGCACACATGATACCAAGAAAACTTCATCCGAGTACTGAACAAGACTACTGGAAGCAAAGAAATGTCGGGTTCAAAGATCTTCAGGTATGTTTTGAAAGTTTGATCAGGTATTAGGATGCTTCTATCATAAATGGACAACTCTTGGATGAGATACAAGTACTAGAGTGGGTTAAATGACATCCTTGTCAAGGCTATGAATGCCTGCTGGAAGAAGCGACTCTGTCAATGGTATTTAAGTAATATGTATAAACATCGCTACCCCTGTGATCAACATGAGATACTAGATTACAATTTTTGGACAGAACTTCATCCAATACTATGACTTTGTTATTTTTTCTGAGTTATTGTCGAAATGCTTGATCTGTATTTAACTGTTTCTAAAAATTATTTCTAAGTCATCTATTCCCCTGATATGAAGTTTTGGTGATGCTGAGATAAATGCTTCGCCTAGAGTGTCACCATTGTTGGAAGCCAAAAATTCTTGTCAAATTTTATCATGATAAAATGTCATCGCCATTGTTGGCAACCAACAATTCTTGTCAAATTTTATCATGATAAAATGTCATCACCAAGGAATAAATTTTTCTGTAGCTATCTCCTTCTCCTTACAAACTTTTATGTCTTTTGGCTTTGAGGAGATTCATTGGCCTAACTGAGTATAAGAGTTTCTCGTTTTTAATCTATCGTTTGTTTTGTTTAATTTCATGACTGAAAGAATGAAATTAGAACAAAATTTTGGCTTGAGTAATCATCATAAAGTTTGTGATTTCTTTGTTTCTTTTGCAAATGGGATTACACCCAAAGGGTGTCTATATTGTTTTTATAAACCTTAAAGTTTGTAAGTCTGTCTTTTTCATTTGTTGATCCAGTACCATAACACTTGATTTGTCCACCTTGGGAGATATGACTTAGTCATTTCTATTGTTGATTATATGGTTTTACATTGGACATATGCTCGACTGCGCAACTAGCATAACCTTGGGTTAAAATCAAATATGAATCTTGGTCTTACCAGTCGTATCACGATCTTATCACACTGGTATAGGACTGGCATACTTACATTCCACATCACCCTTTTGTCCTGCATAACTCAGGCTCGCATTCATTGTTGAAGTAGGTAAGTAGTGGTGTTTTGGGTTTAGTATTCATTTCTCAGAATGGTTTACTGTCCTATGCGTACTTTGGTTCTTACCGACTCAAAGCTCAAATTTTCAGTTATGCTATCCTCCCAAATCCTTAGGTATCGAGCCTCTCCTAATTTTGTAGACCTCTTATTGCTGTTTGTGTGTTAGAGATCACAACCTACCTCTTGCTTCCCTTGCTGTGTCTATGTGATAGTACCCATGGTGCCAGAGTGGAATATCTGTTGCTACCTGTCTCCCTGAACCTACAACTAGGATTCTCTCCATGAATCTGGCCTTCGAGGATCTCGATTCTCAAATTCTAGGGTCTGCTAACTGGGTATCTCCTGAAGTGGAATATCGCCTGATACGTTTCTCCCCAATCAATGGCTGTGCTCCCGCTTCGGGACTTCGACCTCCTCAATCATATCGATCATCCTTCCGCTCCCTCCTTGATCAACGATCGAGATCTTCTCTCGGTCTTCGGACTTGTGCTTCCTCCGATTTCCTCCGAAGTCCTAGATTTGGCACTGCGTGTTCTCCTTCACATCGATGACTCTCATCGCTTCTAGGATTCCAGCCTTCGACGTTCTCAAATCACAACAACCACAAATCTCTGAAGTGAAAACTTTCGGAGTGCTGGATCTTCTGACACTTGTCCTCTCTTGATCCAATGGCTGTTAAATGGTTGTCTAACTAAGTGAATCTCCATCCTCCATGTGTCCCTTCACAGATAAATGATCCACATGCTCCTTGTGGGATCAATGACCCTTAACCACTTCGAACTTAGATGCTTCAGAACTTTCTGAAAATTATTTCCATAAAAACCTTGGAGTGGAATCCTCCGAAGTCCATGATCTGGTGACACCTGTTCTCTTCCAGATCGACGATTATCATTCTCTTCAGCTGTTCGGGCTTCGACGATGTCAAACATTCTCCTTCATGTTCTCTTGGAGTGACTTCACCCAGAATTCACGATCTCTCGCCACGTGCCCTCTTGGATCTAACAGTCCAACTTTTCTTCGGCTCTTCAGGCTTTGATGATCTGAGTTCTCAACTGAAAACTTACTACAACTTACCTGGAGCTCATGATCTGTTGACAAGTGTTCATGTGTATATCGATGACTCTCGACCCTTCGGCTCTTCGAGCTTCGGGTGTTTCAACCTTCTGTGCGCTCATTCCTCCCAGAGTGCCTTCACCCGAACTTGATGGATTTCTGCCACACATCCTCCCAAATGATGGACGGTCCCAAATGACTTAGGGAATTTGGGAATTTTGCGAGTCCACCCTCCTGCATGTACACAAACCTTTAAAGCTCACACAACTTCTCATGATCCGATGACAATTGATCCTTTGCGCTCAGATCCAACGCTTGAGATCAGTTTCCTCCTCTACGCTTCCTTATGTCACTGGACGTTGATCTAATAGTCCAGGCTCCTTTCCCACAACCAATCTAATGGTTTCTGTCACTCCTCCTCTTGAGATTCAAACTTCTCCTGACTTGGAATATTTTGAAAGTGTTCAAATCTTTTTTTGGCCTTTGAACTTTCTCTCACGAACCCGACCTATGGGTCTCGCCTGCGCTTTTGAAAAAGATATCTCTCCTGAGATTTTGGACTTGGCATAAGTCTGTCTCTTATGCTCTCTTTTTGTTATCTCTTCTGAGATTTAGGACTTAGAATAAGTCCATCACCCACACACTCCTTGCGTTATTCCTTTTGATCTTGATCTCCTCAAAGATTTCGATCTCCCATGCACTCCTTGCATTATTCATTTTGAGCTTGATCTCCTCGAAGATTTCGATCTCCCATGCACTCCTTGCATTTCTGGGATTTCATCAAACTCAGATTCGAAGGATTTATTGAAAATAAATACTACTCTCCCTCCTGGCATTCCCCTTGCTCAATACACATCTTGCAAAGCTGCTTCTACAAAGTATTCAGTAACTCTGTTCTTCCCGAACTCAACACAGAGTTCTTCCTGTGCACACTTTCACTTGATCGATTCCCTCTTGGAAGAGATCTACAAAGTTCTCAGTAACTCTACTTCTCTGTAAACTCGACAAAGAGTTCTTCCTATGCATTCCTTACACTTCTGCTGATGAAGGTTCAACGGTATCCCTCTTGAGATTTCCTTGAGGTTAACTCACCTCTATCAACACACTCCTTGCGGAATGTGTGCACTCCTTGCACTCAGAAACTCTAATATGAGAAACAATTGAAACTCATACAATACTTCACCAGTTCATACATTCAAACATGAATGACATATAAAAGCATAATAATGAATACAAATACATAAACACACCATAAGCAGGAAAAACTTCTTTTCTATTATCTCCGTGTGTATATACAGATGTTTACAAAAACTAGACTACAACAGAGTCCCAGTTCTCCCAATCTCTCTCTTAGAACTATTCTACCTCCTAAGTCTCCTAAGACTCTCTACCTGAGATCTCTCTCTCAAATCTCTTAATTACAAAACAGAGCTCTATGAGCTTATCCTCTTCACCTCCTTAGTGTTATCACTGTCTTAGTTACAACACCATACTCCTACGAATCATTCCATAAATGAACATCTAGACCTGACTACGATCTGGACCTGATACAGGCAACCATTTAAGGAAACCCTATCCACTACCTGTACAAAGGTACGGCCTGGCTCTTACAACCTTACAACATGAAAATCCATATTGAATCATATTTCAAATTTTAAAAATGGGAGGTTCGATGCCTCTCCCTTTCTCCATTGTGCATCTGCATGTTCGTGCATTTGATAAGGTGGAGCGATACTCTTGCATCAATATGCCTGCGTACCACATTTATTTTCCTCCTACATGTTGTTTTTCCTTCTTTTTCTGCATGCTTCTTTCTTTCCACCTATTGCACGCACTCCAAAATTAGGTATTCCTTTCTAAAAATAAATCTTTCCCCAACACATATCCTTCTCCAAAAATAGGCCTGCACCCAAAATAAACTTCCTTCTCAAAATAGGCCTACACCCAACAATCCCCCAACACTGACATGTGCATTGTCTCGAGCCACTCAGGTGGTGCGTTCTCCCTATACTGCCTTTTCCATACTCTGGAACTTCTCTGCTAGTTCCTTTCCTTTTGTCCTCAACTGCGCAGCTTTCTCTGTTAGCGCCTCAACTATTTGCGTTGTTATCTCTTCCTATAGTAATGTTGCACCCTTTGATTATGCCTATGCCATACTCATCTTCTCTTCCTCCAACTGCGCAATCATCTGTGCTTCTTGTTCCTGGAGGGGTTCCAATTGGGTTTTTCTTTCTCACTTATTTGTCTATGGTGTCTTTAACTATGTCTGCAGAGTATTCATTTTGTAAGTGCCCTTCAAGTGATTTTTAATAATCATTGTTTTCTTTCATTGTTTTAGCTCCTGTATGGCAACAATGATTTTCTCCTTGTGTTGGTCCCACTATTGGACCTTTTTCGTATTCCTCTAAAATGGTCCATATCTACATGGTTCTGTCGAACAACTCTGTGACTTCCCTCACTTATTTTTCCATATCCGCTATCTGGAGTGTAGATTGTTGTTCTCTCTGTTCTTGAACCTATGGAGGAGTCATAAGATTAATATTTTCTTTGATCTCCTCGATTTCGTGCCTATATCCCTCAATTGTTTTTGAAATAATTTTTATCTTCTCCGCTGCGCTCCTCTTTGGTGTTTTTGCATTGTTTGGGATGCGATCATATACTGTTGTTAACCCCTGTTCTAGCTTATCTGCATGTTCTTTCTTCAAGTTCAGTTGGTCACATGTGATTTGTAACATTTCAGTGACCCCCCTACCCACCTCCAAGTTAGTCACATTCGCATGGGCTCTGGATTGCACCTCTTACATTATGTTGGCCTGGAGTCCATATAGTGCCTTAGTGGGTATCTGTGCCATGATGACTTCAAATTTCTCAACTTCCCCCATGGGTTTCCGCATAGTATCATGATCCATTCTAATCATTTGGTGAGTAACTGTGAATGTCTCCTTACCTTTCACTACAAACTGTACTGTCTCCTCTCCTTCTTTTTGCACAGGGGGTCGTTGTGTCTTTTCCTATCATTGTGCTGTGGCTTGTGGTACTTCTTGAGTCTATAATTGTTGTAGAGTTTCAAGGAATTCTATGAGTTTGGCCATGATATCTTCTCTTTGTGCTTCTGTAATACAAACCACCTCTTCCCCCCTGTCTTGGACCTTGTCCGCGATGAACTCAACATCATCCTCTGTCAGGGTGATGGTTGGGTATCCTGTGATATAATTTCACTTTTTGCGTGCCTCTTCTTGCTGTGTTGTCTTCCCTTTCATATGTGAAGTATCCCCCTTTCCAATATCTTGTTGGATGTCTTTCCTTGGTGTTGTCGTTTTCTTCCTTGGTATTTTAGGAACTGCACTACATTGTGATGGTTGATTCCATGCTGCAACTTTTCTAGTGTTATCGACTGGACTATGTGTTATTTATGAGGAAACTGCTTCAAAATTTTCTTTAGGCTTGGTTGTTATTGGATAAATTGGTAGGTGCAGACACTAACTGATCTCCCTAGATCCACCTAGATCTAGAACAAAACACACCAGAACATGACACTTTCCTTAAGTTTTAGATATTGAATTTACTAACTAAAGAGGGATAGGCGACATACCGTTTAAACACCGCTTCTTCTCTCCATCACCATCCTAGCTCCATTCCAACGCTCATACAATGATGAACCTACAAAACAATGCAACCAACCAAAGTGATAGTAATAGCATAAACTCAATATAAACCTATGTATGTGATCAAGGAATCATACAATAAAACACAACAAGATTTATAGGAAAGAATCATATTACTGTATCATATTAAATGTGAAAGAGAGATTACAACCATGGCCTTGATGTCGTAAGGCCCCTTCCAACTGTTCTTTGTTCCCCACACACTTCCACTCCAAGAATTATGAGAGCATAGATCTGATAATATTCACAATCTATCTTGACAAAATGGCTCATCTAGCCAAGCTAACAATATCCAAAGCTCAATCCAATCCAAGATAATCCCAAAAGATAACCTTCTCCATGAGATCTCCTCTCCTTTTATAAGTTGAAGAGGATAAGGTGAGGAGGTTAGGATGATCCCACTAAATCATGAAAGTGAGTAAGATCCAAACCATTTGGATGCCACCTCACCATGGAAGTTTCTCCTTCTAGAAGCATCGAGAAGATGCTTGTTTTTCCCACATATGAGCATTTTTGCACCCTGCCTATATAGAAACCTGTGAACACTTCGTGACCTAGCTATGATGCAGCCTGTGAAAATCAGGCATTTTCACACCCTAGCTATAGTGCAGCATGCGAAAATCCTCTTTAATAGGGTTTTTACAAAGGAGAATGCAACTTCTTTTCTCAGAAAAAGTTCTTCTCCCTTCTTTCTTCTGGAACTCAGGCCATTGACCCCTCTGAAGGAAACATATAGTTTTACATCATTAACGATCATAGGGATGATGAAAATAATGTGTAACATTGGTAGATTGTGTCATGACTGTCCTTGTTGTTGGTTTTTCTACCGAAAACTTCCATTGCACTGACCAGTCTCTAATTATCTACTCAATTTCTTCATTGATGATGCAATACTACATCTCAAACCATTCCTTTTTTGGATCCCTTGCGGCCTGGATCAACATGTGATGCTTGGATTCCTTGAACCTAGCTATCCATTCTGTTTCCTGGATTACCTCGATAGGAATGTGCCACACATTAGCTGTGTGATGTTGTATTTCTTCCAGCAACATCACAAATACTTTGTTATTTGCTTGTTGATTTTTATTGTCCTTGGCGTACGAGAGAGACTCATATCTGGCCGCATAGCATTTTCCTTTCCTATATAGGAAGGCTAAAACATTTGGCTCCTACCACCTTGCCAAGGCTATAATAATAATGAGCCAAGAGTAATGGAACTTGGTTCCATTATCTTGCACTTCTATGCAATCCACCCAAAAATTGGTTCAGTAGATATGGTGCCCAACTAAACATCACCCCTTTCATGCAATGTGCGACTACTGCTATGAATCCTGCTGGAGCTTCTTCTTTTCTACATTTACTCAACAACTTGCAAGCCATAATCTTGCTGGCGAATCACGTCACATTGTCATTAATTTCCTTGAGAACAATGCCCATGTTTCCCATACTGGTGCCAAACTTTGTTTTGACCAGTGCGATGATTTCCTTCTTGCACGCCTTGTTATCTAAGTACTCCTCTGGATGTGTGCCGAATGTAGGTAATCCTGTGATATTGGCAATCAATTCCATATCCAACTGCACTGTCCTATCCATCTAAAGGATACCGTCATGTACCCAAGCTATTAACTATTTGACACAGAGCCTGACGTTTTTACTATGCTTGAAGTGTAGTATATCCAAGAGGTTCATTATGTTGGAGTTATACAACCTCGTTATCCACTGCATGTGCTCCATTATTGGTTTACCTAGGGGTCCAATCTCCCCTGTGTTTTCTAAGTATGTCTCTTCATCCAATTTTGGGAATTTGGTCGCATCGCACACATTGTGTTTCGATTACTTAAGTTTTGGTACTTTTTCAAGCAAATCGTCCACAGTGACCACTACGTCTGGGAGATATGGAAGTGTGATGTCTGTGGCGTCCTGCACCTTTATTTTATTCCCAAAAGTAGATGGGCATGCCTCTACTATTTCTATGTTCTCTTCTTCCCTCTCAAATTCCATCCAGTCAGTGATGTCCTTGACCAACATCTCTTCTCCGTCGTGGCCCTGTCACTGACCTGTCATTTCATCAGGTAGCGGGCGTTTTAGGATTATTATTATATCCTAGGTTCTAAGGATGGGGACAAGTGGGCCAAAGTAGCTCCCAACATGAAAATTGTCAATTTGGGAACATGCATACATATAGTTTGGACTTAGTTCATTTTTTGATTCCTTCCATTATTCAGTTATCCATTCAATCATGGCATGACCATTTTCACTCACTCAACTAGTTGTCCTCCGTACCTTCATGTCACTATACATGAAACTGTATCGATAACCATACCTACTTGTGTACCTAGTTATCTTGTGAGATGGACTAAAGAAGAGGGTTGTTAGGGCTGTGGGATATTGAAGAGGTAGGTTTTCAGTCCCATGAGAAATCTCTCTGGGTGAGAGAATTGTTGGGAATTGATTTCTGAAGGTGCTAAACTGTAGCTACAAGGCTCTGAGACTTTCTGTACGACCTATTGCTGAAGCCTAGAAAGGAAGTGTGGTAGTCAAAGGATTGTTGAGAAGAGAAGGGGAACACTTCCTGGGGTGGGACAGACATGTGGGGAATGAGGGACTGTACGCTGTTAGTTTGCGTTGGCACCTATGACAAAGTCTTTCCTTTTGTCTGAGATAGTCAACCTGGTTAGGAATCCCTTTACTCGGGTGGAGTTGAGTCCCAACTTGGGGGTGAACCACTGCTGAGAGTGATGAGCAGTGTGGTCTAAGGCTGGGAGGTTCATAGAAGGTTTGCACACAGTTGGTGATATTCTTACCAAGATAAGCGTTAATTGTGTGATAATTTACATATTGCATTATTATTTACGTGTTTATTTTTATGGGTTTATCCTATGTGTGGTTTATATCTGTCTTTATATTTATGGGTATTTCTTGTGTATGTTGCATGTATATGTTTATTGTTATTTTAGTATGAATCCGTGCATTTACAGAATGTATTTGTATGTTTACATTATATATATAAAGTTCTGCAAGAGTTCTATGTGTATATGTTTTAATTGCATGCAGTTCGAAAAATTTATGCAGCATAGATCAATTGGATGATGGGTATGTTATAGTATGTTGAGCAGAGAACAAAATCATTTTATGGAGTAGCATGGACCGATCTAGGTGGCTGGGGATGTTACAACTACCATGATACTGATCCATTTAGATTCCTCTACTAGTTCTATAATGCCAACTTCCAACATTTGGTCAATCTCTTCTTTCACTTTCTGCTTATACATTGGATTCAGTCTGTAAGGTCTTTTCCTAACAGGTCTAGCCTTAGGTTTAAGGGATATCTTCATCTCACCTATCTCCCCTTCTATTCCTTTCATCTCTATAAAGGTCATTGGGAACATGTCACTGTATTCATGTAGTAACTATGTTATTCTTTCTACTATTTGCTCATCCCAATAGTCTCCAATACTTGCCATTTTGGGATTGTCATTCGTCCCAATGTTGACTTTATTAACTTTGATTGGTGAAAAAAATACTTTTGACTCCAGAGATGGACCTTACACCTCTCTTTTTCCCTCAATATATGAAATCTGAATGTTGCGCGGATCATCTTCATCTAGTGCTTCCTATTCAACATGATAGCATGAGAGTAATTCTTTGACTGTCTGTCTATTTTGTAAACTTCTGTTGTTGATATTCTATCATGATTTCAACCTATGTTTCATCAACAAATATCACTCTCTGTATCAAATTCAACGCTGAATCAATGTTGGGGTTCTCATGTTCAAATGAGAAGGTTAATACAAAATTATGTTGTAATACTATCCATTATGTAGTGCCTCTGCACATCTCCTGATCTATATGTCAGTTCCATGGGGTCTCTTCTAATGGATGAATAAAGTGGTGAGGCCATTCGTCTATTGGTGTCATCCTCCACTGTGTTGTGCAATTATCCAAGTGTTCAATTGGTGTGACTTTCCCATCATACTTTTGGACTCTATTTCTCCCCAGTTCTACGCCAAAGCTAATGTGCAATAGTCATTTACACTGATACCAGTCCTGAATTGTTTCTTTGTGCATGCCCCAACATCTTGTAGGTGTTTATTTGAGTGAAATAACTAGGGCTAAGAGCCTTTGATTTTATAACACTTCCTCTTCATATCTTGTCAAGAATTCCTTTAAGTCATTTAGCCCATGAAAACTGGGAGGTTCTCTTATCTCTGTACCAACCCATCTTACTGCGCAATATAGTCTTGCATATCACCTTGTGGAAATTTCATGTTGCCAATTCTCCAAACCTATGTATGAGTCGGAAGCACATGATGTAATGCTTCTCCAGCTGAGTACCCCATCTGCAGTTGGGTTAACATAATCCTTTTCTCCCGTGGTGGTTCTGTATAACTGGTTTATTTCTTCCAGATCCAAACAAGTGGCCTCTACAAACCTTTCTCCTTTCGAAGGATCCAATGGTGAAATGACTCTATATTCTCTTGATTCAAAAGTCATTTTTCTGGTATTCAGGTTTATTATAGCTTGGTTATCGAATTCCCAATCCAATCCAAGTAATTTTGGGTAAGGAGTTATGCCATCCACTATCTCTATCACTTCAAAATCTGCCATAGTGTGCACTTCATCCAAATCTGCTGTGACACCTTTAATCCTTCCAATAGGCAACACTCTGTGTTGATTTACTAGTTTCAACTCGACAACTGAATAACCTAGGGTGGGTTCACCCATACATACACTGCCACGTCTTCTTAGGTAATAGATTTAATTTAGAGCCTAAACCCAATATAACTTCTCCCATGTTGAAATCCCCAATGTTAGCATTTAGTCTGAATTCTCTGCATGCCCTTTTTCTTGTATGGAGATGATTGATTGTTTTCTGCTCTAACTTGCCTTCTACCTCTGTGTTACATATTTCTAGCATATTTTGTAATACCTTAAAGGATGATGGATCATTCAATAACTTAACACAGGATTGTAGAAAATTCTTTATGGTACTTACTTGCTCTAAAGGTTGTCTTTCATTGGTATGATCCATTGAGAATGGCATCCTGTATATTGGTGGGTTCTGATTTTACTGTGTGACTGATGTAGAGACAACACTCTTCTTGAGAAGAAACTATCTGGCACCCTTAAATGTTTCATTTTCTTTTCGCATGTCAAACTGCTTATGTGGCTCAGTCTTATTCTTAACCCATTGGGGCTGATATGGATCTTGTGTTGCTACATCGGTTCCTGTCTTGGATCCTCCTTGAGTGACTATAATGATGTTTCTCCCATCATCCCTAGCTTTTGGAGAGATCCATTGGACATTTTGGTTGTTCTGGTTCCTTTTTTCCTGGATCTTTCCCAAGAGTGTTGGCCAGTCTTCTGTGTCATGGTCTGTTGCGTGATAGTACATACATGTTGCTGGTGGGAGTGGACAATCCCTTGTATAATGTCCTGGTTGTTGGCATTTGTGTTACACTACTGGTCCTATACCTTTTCCAAATCCTCCTCTACCTTGTCCTTCACCTTAATATCCTCGTGGTTCGTTGTACTAGGGTACCTCGTTATACTGCACAAGGTTATACTGTGGTTGCGCATTATTATACTATGGCTGCACATTGTTATATTGCTATTGTGCATTTTTGTATGGTGGTGGTACCTAAATGAACTGAGGTGAAACTTGTCCTGTCATCATTTCTTCTTGCACCCTATAAGTATCTGAATTTCTTTCTCTCATCATCTCTATCATTCTACAATCCTTATCATCATGACCCGCTAATTTGCAAATATTGAAATATGAACTTTTGGATATTGTCTTATATTTCTACATCATTGGATAATGATATGGATCATGCCCATGTGTTTTACAAATATCGCACCATGGTCCTCCTATTGGAAAGGAGTTTGTTACTCATGTTTCCATATACTGTGCAAAAGTTGGACATTCCTTATTACGGTGTCCTTCTGTCTTGCATAGGGTACACCAAACAACTTCTCTTTTCTCTTTTCCCTTATTCTAATTAAGTTGAAATGTTAGATTCTTCAAATCCTCCTTCATCTCCTCTATTGCTGGATCTATCTTTTGATACTGGTTCTCTTCCAATTGTAATTCTTCTTGGAGAGCCTCTGCCTGAGTTTCAAACTTCTAATGTATTAACGGGTATTTCAAGTGTGGTAGCACTGAGTTCACAAATAAGTTCCTATGTTTCATGTTAGTGATTGCATATTTCAACTTGCCTTTCAGATGTTTGAACCTTTGATAAATCTCCCAAACAAACTCACTTGGTTTATGCCTTATTTCAATCATTTCATTCATGTACTAGTCTTATGAGTTGGGCTTATGAAATTCATTTGCCAATAGTTTTCTCATGTCTGTAATAGTCTTTGGTATTCCCATGGACTTTTTACATCTAGGCTCATGTACTAGTACAATGCACGGTCTCTTAGTGTGATAGCTAAATGTGTGATCCTTGTATCATCATCTGTGATCTGCTTTGCTTCCCAGATCTTCTCACAAATGAATAAGTTCTTTTTAGGGTCCTCTAATGCCTCTCCCTAAAATTATAGTAATCTAATCGTGGGATCATGTCTTGCCATATTGAACTGTGTTGAACTACTGCCTTTGCACGGTAAAGACAATCGAATATTAATTCTTGAACTAGATCCCCCAATTGATGCTCCTTTATTGGATCCCTTTCCTGTTTCTTTTCTTCCACTAAAATTCAGTTGTCTAAACACTGGTGTTCTTTCTGGTGTATTAGTCGCACATGGGGTTGTAGGTTCCACACTGATGGTGATCTGAATTGGATTTATACCTTATGTTCCTGGCCCTTGACCTCCTATTTCCCTTTCATACATTGCATGTAGTGTTTCCTCAATATGCTCCATATCCCAAAGATCCTATACCTCCTCTTCATCATTTTCCAAGCCCTCTCTGTCGGCTATGTCTCTCTTCTTGTTATTCATTTTATATTGGTAGGGTACTCCACTGCGTGTCTTTCCAGATTTTGCGATTATATTCTTTATTTGGTATTCTTCCATCATGATTGGGTCCATGGCCTCCTTATTCTTTCCCTTATCCATCTTCTCTTCCATATTTCAACCTCCTGTCAGTGCTTCCCCCCTTCTCCCATGCACACAGGGAAGTTTAGCTGTCTGATTCCATGGTAATCACACCGTTGTCATACAGTAAAATCTTGATTGAAGTATACACCAATATGATGTACCTACCTCTGGGTCCCTTTATAAAAACCTTCTCTTCTACGGTGTAGGACTTCATGGTATCTGCTACAAATTCGGTGATAAACCCTGCAACAATGTTGTCTAACCAAAAATCTACTGCACCCGTAAATTTGTTATTAACTTGTTGTAACTACGCGATCTCCACAACATTCCACTCCAACTGTCTGATTCGATTTGTAGGGTAGTTTTCCTTTAACCTCAATAACCACTCATGCAAAAAATGCGGGAAATTACAGAAAAATACCTCATGCAAGTCGCTAAACATGTATTTGTTGAGATATTTGCACGGTATTAACTTAGGGTTTTTGTTGTCCTTATGTGAAAAATCAAGTTCCTTTGTTTTCAACCATATTTCACTCTCGTTCTTTATTGGATTCCATGGCTTGAACATTCCCTTATATACTTTCATCCTCCACGTGTTTCTTTCATAGATCCCGTCTACTAAATCCTGTGCAGTTCCAACCAGCAAAGGAACCATTTTTTGGGTTGTTTCTTTCACTTCTGCTTGGGATGACCTAGGTTAGGATCTCAATAGGTTTCCAAAAAAACCCTCAAAAACCATTGACCCTCCTGGTAAACCAGAAGGCCACGTTGCGCATGGGGTGAACAGTGCAGTGTCACCCGAGATAAATTTTATGGGTGACTTCAATACTTATTTGTTTGTAGTTGAGCAATGAATGGGCATCTAGGGTTTTTTTCTTTCTTCCTTATGCATTATCTTTGTTAAGCATTTAATCACTTCTATGATTTATTCACCTTTAAACCTATGCATGTAGGATGATAAAGCTAATATGACCATTCATTATTTAAGATAAATATCAACATAAAGTAAATCATTCATTAACAATCACACATAACACAAGGGTTATCATGGTTCACCCCCTCCTAGGGCTACGTCCACAAAGATCTGGCTTCTTTGCTCTTTTATTTATTCTATTGCAAAATCTTGCACTGCGTGCATTACAACTACCTTAAAGATTGTGACCTAACCCTCAAAGACTACCTTACTTGAATCTTCTACAAACTTATTACAATCACCAATCCCACCAAATCATGATAATCAACTCTCTCGGTTATTATATGATATCTCTCTATCTCACACATACATATCTATCCCTCTCTCACATCCACACTTTACCTAGACCTCCTAGGTCCTTATTTATACTATTTTATAGGCTTATAGTCATTACAATCCTTATCAAAAACCCTAACCCTATCACGGTTAGGCTGGTCTGCTTGCACGTCACGTTGCTTTTCCTCTTGCATGATGCTTTTCCTTCTTTTTCTGGATGCTTCTTTCTTGCCACCTGTTGCACGCGCTCGAAAATTAGGTCTTCCTTTCCAAAAATAAATATTTCCCCAACATAGATCCTTCTCTAAAAATAGGCCTGCACCTAAAATAGACTTCCTTGTCAAAATAGGCTTGCGCCCAACACAAATACATATTTTGGTTTGAGTAAGCTAGTTTTGAGGGTTAGATCATAGGATGTGGAGCTTGGTGTGGTCTATTCCACCTCATAAAGGGTACTAAACCTCCTTTTTTATTGTAATCCTGAAGAATGTAATCAATGCAACACAAATTTTGCAGAAAGATGAATAAAAGAGAAGAAGAGATAGATCTTTGTGAATGTAGCCCTAGGGGGGATGAACCACGATAAATCTAGTGTGTTAAAGTGTCTGAATGGTTGTTTTGATGTTATGTTATGTATCAATTAAAGAATGAATGGTTACTTAGATAATAACAACATGCATGCATAGTTAGATGAATGAATGAATACTAGTTTTAGATGAATGAATAATAATGTTGATGCATGTGGAAAATGATCATAATACAATCCCAATCCCTTCCTTGATTGTAAACACTTGAGTATTGGAGTCCCCCATAAAACTATCTCAAGTGAGACTGCGTTGTGCACTCTGTGCACAACATTTCCTTCTGGTTTACTAGGAGGGACGACAGTTTGAGGGCTTTGTTGGAAACCTATTGAGATCAGAACCTGGGTTAGCCCAAACGTCCAACAAATGGTTCCATTGCTGGATGGAACTACATAGGTTTGATTGGAAGGGATCTGTTGAAGAAAAGTGCGGAGAATGGAAACATAGAAGGGAATGTTCATACCATGGAATCCAACGAAGGTGGAGATTGAAATATGGTTAAGGAAAAAGGAACTCAATTTTGCATAGAAGGACAATAGAAACCCTAAATAAACACCATAAAAATATCTTGACAAATATGTGTTTAGTGACTTGTATGAAGTATTTTTCTGCAAATTCCCGCATATGTTGCAGGAGTGGTTATTGAGGTTGTAGGAAAACCATCCTATGAATCATATTAGACATCTAGAGTGGCATTATGTGGAGATCGCGCAGTTGTATCAAGTCAATAATAAATTTACGCGGGCAATAGATTTTTGGTTATACAATATTATTGTAGGGTTTATCACTGAATTTGTAGTTGATACTACAAAGTTGTACACTGCTATAGAGCAGGATTTTCTAAAGGGACCCAATGGTAGGTACACCAGATCACTATATACTTCTATCAATATTTTATTGTATGACAAAGGTGTAATGACCATGGAATGAGACAACTAAACTTCATTGCGTGCATGGGAGAAGGGGGGAAGCACTAATGAGAGTCTGATTTATGAACAGGGAGATGGATAAGGGGAAGCATAAGGAGGCCATGTACTCGATCATGATGGATGATGAATAGGGAAAACAAATAATGAGAAAATATGGAGCGACGCGCAGTGGTAGACCTTACCAATATAATATGAATAACAAAAAGAGGGCCATAACCGATAGAGAGGGCTTGGAGAGCGATGAAGAAGAGGTAGAGGATATCTTGGCTATGGATTCGATTGAGGAATTCCTATGTGCAACATATGAAAGGAAAACAAAAGGTATAGGGTTAGGAACAAAAGGTAGAACTCTAGTTCAGATCACAGTCAGTGTGGAACCTACAACCCTATGTGTAACTAATACACCTGAAGGAACACCATCTTTTAGACAATCGATTTTTAGTAGAAGAGGGGCAACAGGTCAGGGGTCCAATAGAGGACAACCAACTAGAGGTACAAGTTCAGGAAGTAACAATCAACTATCTACATTGTGCGGAGGTAGTATTTCAACACAGTTCAAAATGGCAGGAGTAGATTGCATTGTCAGATTATCAGAGTTTAGAGGTGAGGCATCATAGGACCCTGAAAAGAATTTATTTATCTGTTAAAAGTTTTGAGAATCAAAGTAGGTCATAGACGAGGATAGAAAATTTGCGTAATTATCTATAACACTCAGAGACTGCGTGCTATACTAGTACATAAGCCTTGATGTAAACAGTCCACAAGGAGCACCAAAGACTATTGCAGAGGTGAAAAAGCTATTGGTAAATGAATTCTAGAAGCTAATCTCACAAGACCAGTACATGAACGAAATGATTGAGATCAAGTAGAAACTAGGTGAGTCTATTTGGGAGATTGATCAAAGGTTCAAACATTTGAAAGATAAGTTGAAGTACTCTATCACTGATATGCAACATAGGTAGTTATTTGTGAACTCACTATTACCACACTTGAAGTATCCTTTGCGACAACACAAGTTTCAATCCCAGGAAGAGGATTTTCAAGCAACCTTGTAGCTCGAAGAATACCAGTATCAACCGACAACTCCAACAATAGAAGAGCTGAAAGAGGATCTGAAGAATCTTACATTTCAATTGAACGAGAATAAGGGGAAAGATAAGAGAGAATTTGTTTGGTGTATGTTATGTAGGACATAAGGACACCATAAGAATGAATGTCCAACCTTTACACGGTACTTGGCAGCAGGGGTGCCAAACCCCTTGCCAACATGAGGACCATGGTGTGATATTTGTAAGACACACAGGCATGACCCATATCGTTGTCCAATGATGTAGAAGTATAAGACAATGTGTTAGGATATTTAGACACTTAGGGTTTAGTTAATATCTACTTGGTCTATTGTGTCGTTAGGTAAAAGTGTGTTTATTAGTGTGTTTCTTTAGTATGCATTAGTATTCATTTGTAGTTAGGAAATCCGACGGTCATGATATGTTCCCGACATAGAGTGATCCAACAATTCATATTATCCTCGATCTTAACAACCATTGATTCATGGATTAGCACCTGATTGGTCCATGATATCTATTTAAAAAGCATGGAGGGTCATTTTCTGATGATTGATTGTGAGAAACTCGTAAAATCTCTCTGTAATATTTTTCTTTTGCATTAATAAACTGCTCCAAGTGGCCGCGTTGGCTGGGGCCATGGATTTTTCCCCATAGGGGTTTTACCACGTCAAAATATCGGTGTGTTGATATTTGATCTGTTTTTGTGAGCGGTTACTGAAGGTGTTCATCCTCTGTTGGAATACTTGTTTTGTCGAACATGGTATCAGAGCCTGTTTGAAGACCCACTCCTATTTTATATCGAGATCATGAAGATGAGTTTCCTCATCTCCATTTTCTATCATTTTATTACATTTATGAACTAAGAGATTTATTCCATTGCATCCAGAGAACTCATTTCAGTCAGGAACACTTTTTGTTTCACTTGAAAAGGTTTATGTTTTCCCAAGATACGACCATTTCAATTAGATCTGAAGGTATAAAGCTTGAATATGCATTTTAAATTTTTTTGTAGAGTATTATTTTTGGTTTTATTTTGGTTTTATATTATTTTTTTTCCGGGTTGATACTCTTTTAGATTTGCGTATGCTCTTTTCCCCAAACCTTGTGCGATCTCAACAAATCAGAAACATATAGGAAAAGGTGTATCTTCCGGGTAAGGTAACCGAGATATAACCCTTGTTGTCATCGAGAAGCGGATTTTTTTTTCTTGTGTGAAAACAGTTTTTTTAGCACACTCTCCAAGGCCGTCTTCAACAACAACAACACCAACAACACCCCCAATCCTCTTACTAAACATTACAATATTTTTTGCTAGACCATTTGGTTAAAAGTTACCTTATTAAGTAAGAGGTCTTGAGTTCAAGTCTCTCTTTTTGTTAGTTTTTTTTTTTGAAAAATTTCATGCTCAAACTGTAAAGTGTATTTCACTTCAAGTATAAAGGTGAATCACTATAAGTAGCTTTAATATTTTATTTTAGATTTATTTATTTTGTATGCAACTTTTCTTTTATAGAGTAACTTCATTGTGAAAGTGATCCTCACTTTTCTTTATAAAACTAGGTCACTTCATAAAGAAACTTACACCACCACGTGGTCCTTTGGTTACCGTTATGTTTTTTTAAAAAGGGCATAACTTTCACATCTGAAGTTCATTTTTAGTGCCATGTTTTTTAAAACACATAATTTTTCAAGATATTTCTATCCAGATCATCAGTTTCAGTTTTTAAATCCATATTATCTACATATTTAATATGACTTCCTCTAGTAATCTTTTGCTTACTAGCACCAATTACTTCTAATGGAAATGTCATATGGAGGATTTATTAAGAAGTAAAGGCTTGTACCAGATTACCTTGGGAAAGGAAAACGAACTCACTGATGTTGATAGGAAAGTAAAATGGGCTAATAGGAGTGACGAAGCATGTGGACTAATCAAAATGTCCATATCTCCCGATTTAAGGTTCCACCTTAATGAAATTGATGACCCTGATGAAGCTTGGGAAAAGATTGAAACTATGTTTGGTAAGCTCAATATTATTCGAGCACAACAATTATAAAATCAAGTACTAACTTTAAATCCAAGTGATTTTTCTTGCATTGGAGACTATCTATCTAAGTTTAAAACACTCAAAATTTTATGTAAAGAATGTGAGATAAAGATGGAGGAAGAGTGTTCCATCTATCTTATTCTCTCTAAGATAGGTAGTGCACATTCTATGTTTGTATCTGCCTTTTATTCCATGAGAGAGGCTCTAGGGAAAACTTATAAAAAACCCACTCTTGAGTCCTTTTGTGCTTCTTTGATTAGAGAGGAAGATAAACTTGTACAACTTGGAGTGATCAACACTGCAGGTACCTCCAACAAAGCCTTAGTTTCCCAACAAAAAGATAAACCCCATAATCCCAAGAAGAAACATCCCTGCTACAACAATAAAAAACATAAGGATCCCAAACCCACTCAGATAACTTTCGCTCCTAATGGTGACAAAGGAGAAAAATATAAAAATAAGAAGACTGGCATACATTGCAACTTTTGTGATAAAGATGGTCATGATGAGTCCAAATGTTTCAAGAAGATGGGAGCTTTAGAAGCAATAATGAAGAAACACAACATCAATATTGATTCTACATTTTCTTCTTCTTCTCATGGACATGCACTTTCTGCTTCTGGTTTCTCCTTCAATACAACTTCTACTTCTTCTGATGAGTGGCTTATTTATTATGGACCATCTTATCATATGGCTAAGTATAAAGACATTTTTTCTTTTGTAAATGAATCTAACACCAAGTAAATATTTGTTGGTGATGTTATATCTCTTAGTGTTGTATTATATGGAACAATTCAAGTAGATAATGGTCATTTAAATGATGTATTATGTGTTCCAAGTCTTTCTTGTAACCTTCTATTAGTATATCAAATCACTCATTCAGGTGAAGGTAAAACCATAGAGTTCTCACCTCACCAAGTTGTAATCAAGGATCTAAAGATCCTAAGCATGTTCTTGCAACTGGAATTGTTGATGATATTACCAGGTCGTACATGTTTGAAAACTTTGGGTCATCATTTTTTTCATTAGTTTTTGTTGCTCATAGCGATGACTTGAGCAAACTTTGGCATAAGAGGTTTGGTCATCTAAACTATCGCTCATTGCAACAACTATGTAATCAACAGATGGTGACTGGTCTTCCTCTTGTTTCATGCAGATATGGTGTTTGTGCCGGTTGTGTTCTCAGAAAGTGTTGTAGGAAAATCTGCCTGCAGACAAGTAGATCGACCTCTAGAGCTTGACCTTAACCCTAGACAGAAAAATGCTTAACGTGGACACTGAATTCCTTTCAAATCTATCTAAACTAATACATGAGAAGGAAGGATGATAGAAGTACCTGTTATCGACATTTGTCCCTGCACGCTCCGAGTTGCGCTCCAATCCTTTGCTCCTCGCTGAGTTCTGCTGACAAAGCAAGATACAACTACTTCCTACTCTATTGATATTAGCTTGAAAAAAGATCTACCATTAAATGATAAGTTCATGTAACATCAGACACAAACTAGAAAGAAACAGGCCAAGCATGTCATATTGATGAGAATAACGATAGCAGTACTTACAATCATAGATGCGAATGCGACAGCTTCGTCGAGTCCTCTTCGTCTAACCCTTGCCTAAAAGATCCAAGACCTGGATAACAACAGCTTCACTGATCAATCTCTTTTGGCTGACTGTAATTTTCCTCCAAGATCATAAGTTTCACATGTTCAATTCTCCCCCCCACCACTTATGAGATCATAAGTTTGGTCTAATTTTGCATTTTTCATCCCTCTTTCACCATTAGAAAGCTTGTTTATATAGCCTTGGAGAGGCTCAACAATCTTGAGATATCCTTGGGGAAGGTGAGGATTTTCCTCCTTCAGTTGAGAATCTACCCTAGGATCATGGCTGGACTAGGGATTCGAATCCAACTGCCTTCCAAGAATGAAAAGATGCTTCCCCCATTCATCTCAACAGCTTAACAACTGCCTAGAATAGGTAGCGCTCCCTCAAAAGGGCCATCAGAGCGTTGTAGCGCTCCCTATTAAGCTTTAGGGGGTGCCAACGCTCTCAAAATCTATAACGCTCCCTTAAAAGGGGTAGGGGAGCATTATAACGCTCCCTGACAGTGTAAGGGGGAGCGCCAGTGCTCCGAGATAGTGTAAGGGGGAGCGCCAGTGCTCCGAGATAGTGTAAGGGGGAGCGCTCCTCTCCAAAACTCAGTTTTTGAGGTGCTTTCAGGTGGCAAAAGTTTGTTTGACTTCAGTAGACCAGTTCTCCTCCTTCAAATCAAATATGTGAGATGTTATAAGTTCTCCCTTAGTGTTGTTATCATGACATCATGTTTGAACTTCATTTATGACACTAGTGATCAACTTGCAACACTTGCGAAAGCTGAAGGGAAGATGCAACACTTACGATAGTTGATAGGGACAAATGCGACACTTATCTATCTGAACAATTTTGATGTGTAACAGAAAGCATCATCGAGATAGTTTTGACAAACGTGCTTCTTGGCACACCTCGGGCCCTTTTCAGCTTGTTCACAGTGATTTGTGCGGTCCTCTTTCTTCTCCTTCTTTTTCTGGCTAAAACTTGTCAAAAACTTCCTTCTTAGTATTTCTTAACTTGGGTTTACTTCTTAAAACTTAAGAGCGAAGTTTTTGACAAGTTTTTGGCCTACAAGGACCTTGTAGAAAATCAATTTGGACATCAAATTCAAAAGTTAAGAACAAATAATGGAGGTGAATACGTGAACAATAATTTTACAAGTTACTGCACTACACAGGGGCATCCAAATGCCAGACATTGTTCCATATACACCACAAAAAAATGATGTTGCCGAGAGAAAGAACCACACATTAAAATAAATGGCTAATTGTACGATCCAATCTAAGGGATTAAGTCTAAAGTATTGGGTGGAAGCAATCAAGTATGAAAATTACATAGTAAATCACACTCCCAGAAATGATCTTAAAAATATAACACTGAAAGAAGCTTGGACTAGAATTAAATCAGATGCAAGTCACTTCCGTGTATTTGGTAGTATAGCATGGACTCACATTCTAGATCAGAAAATGAAAGCATTGCAACCTAAAAGTGAGAAGTGTATGTTTGTTGGTTATTCTGAATATGTAAAAGGTTATAGAATTCTTCAACCATAGTGTAATGAAATTATTATTAGAAGAGATGTTAAATTTTATAAAAATCTCTTGGCTTGTGAGTCTAATTCGACGATTGTGCCTTCTTCGGCCTGTGAGCCATCTTCGACATGTGTGCCTTCTTCTGTTCTTATTCTGGTTTCTTCTTTAGATGATGACAATGAGTATGAAAATCCACCTCCACCTTCTCACCTTCCTCCAGACGAATCCTTTGAACCTGAACGAACAGAAGTTCCATCGTTTCTTAGATGGGTCCGTTCAACAAGAGAATCAACTGGTGGTCTTGTCGGTGATCCTTCAGATCAGCGTCGAACACGTTCACAGTTCCAATGAGCCTCTTCTCTTTTGGTTCAAGTTTCAGAGACTCATGATCTAGAGACATTTGTAGAAGCTTTAGGTCATCTAGATTGTGATACAACAATGAATGAAGAGTATCATTCTTTAATGGACAATGACACTTGGGATCTTATACCCCTTCCAAAAGGAAGAAAAAATGTAAATGTAAATGGGTCTACAGAACTAAGTATGCATCATATTGAAGTGTTGAAAGGTACAAGGCTTGGTTAGTTGCCAAATTATTTTCCCAAGTTGAAGGAATTGACTATAATGAAACCTTTGCCCCTGTAGACAAAATGAATTCCATCCACCTTGTTCTTGCCCTTTCCACCTCACATAAATTGGAGGTCCATCAGATGGATGTCAAATCTACCTTCTTGCATGGATATTTGCAAGAAGACATCTACATGGAACAACCTCTTGGATATGTCTAGAATGACTCTAGCCTTGCTTTTCACCTTCAAAAATATCTTTATGGTATTAAGCAAGCTCCCCGAACTTGGTATGCCAAAATGGACAACTTTCTTATTGACACTAGATTCTCTAGGTGTCATTCTGATTCTAATGTCTATACGAAGAAAGTAGGAATCCATCTCATAATCCTTTTCCTTTATGTTGATGACCTTATACTTACTGGTACTGACTCAAAACTTTTAAACTATGTGAAAACCAACCTAAGAATAAATTTGAAATGATAGACTTAGGATTTTTGCACTATTTCCTTGGCCTCCAAGTTTTGCAAACAAATGAAGGATTTTTTCTTTCCCAGACTAAGTATGCTTGTGACCTTCTTCGTCACTTTCACATGGACGCTTGTAAACCAACCCCTTCTCCCTTCCAGTCTAGAATCAGGCTAGTTTCCACTTGTACTTCTCCTAAATTTGATGCCACCTTGTATCATCAGTTAGTTGGTATCCTCTTATACTTGACTCATACCCTCCTAATATTTCCTTTGTTGTTGGTCTTGTTTCCCGGTATATAAAAACACCCCATGAAAGCCATTGGAAATAAAATAATAGGATACTTTGGTATGTCTCGGGTGCAATTCAGTTTAGGATACGTTACAGTTCAGGGGGGACTCCTTTATTTGTTGGTTTCACTAATTCAGATTGGGTCGACGACCTTGATGAGTGGAAGTCTACTACAGGTTATGTGTTTAGCCTTGGTTCAAGACCTATCACTTGGGCCTATAATAAAAAACATGCTATTGCACTTTCTTCAACAGAAGCAGAGTACCGAGTAGCGGTAAATGCAAGTCAAGAAGCCTTATGACTTCGACAGATCCTTTTTAGAGTTTGGATTCTAGTAGAAAATTTTGACCAACCTTTGGTGCGACAATCATAGTGCCATCAATATCGCCAAAGACCTAGTTCAATATCAGTGCAACAAGAACATCGAGCTACACATGCACTTCATCATAAATCTCATTCATGATCAAGTTATTGAAGTGCTTTTTTTCCCTACAAAAGATCAATTTGCAGACATTTTCACAAAGTCTCTTATAGAAGCAAAGTTTTCCAAACTTCGATCTATGTTAGGAGTTCAAGAAGTTGTCATTAAGGGGGGTTAGGCTCTAATCCCTCATTCCTTGTTCTATTGTGTCACTATTGTAAATACTTCAATCTTATCCCAAGTTTTTCTTAAGGGGGGATGTTAGGATATTTAGACAGTTAGGAGTTAGTTAAGATCTACTTGGTCTAATGTGTCATTAGGTAAAAGTGTGTTTCTTTAGTATGCATCAGTATGCATTTGTAGTTAGGAAATACGATGGTCACGATATGTTCCCGACATAGAGTGATTCGATGGTTCATATTGTCCTCGATCTTAATGACCATTGATCCATGGCTTAACACCCAATTTGTTCATGATCTCTATTTAAATAGCATGGAGGGTCATTTTCCAATGATCGATTGTGAGAAACTCTCTTGTAAAATCTCTATGTAATCCTTTTCTTTTGCATTAAAGTGATTTAGTTGTGTGATCGGTTACTAAAGGTGTTCATCCTCTGTTGGAATACCTGTGTTGTCAAACACAATGCCAAAGAGTTCTTACTACAATTTTTGAAAATCAGTGGGTCATGATGACAAGGACTGTATAATTATAGAATTGATGAGAGAAATAAATTTAGACACCTACAAAGTACAAGAAGAGATGATGATAGGCCAAAGTTCACCATAGTTCAATAATGTGCAACCACAATTCAATCCCGCGTAGTCTAGTACAACAATGTGCAACCACAATTCAATCCCGTGTAGTCTAGTACAACAATGTGCAACCACAGTATAACGCCACACAGTATAACCATATACCCTAAGATAATGCACCACGAGGAGATAGAGGTGGAGGCTGAGACAGAGAAGGATTGGGATGAGGCAGAGGGCTAGTAGTCTGCCAAAATTATCAACAACCAGGACATTATGCAAGAGATTGTCCACTCCCACCTACAACATGCATATATTGTTGCACAATAGACCATGACACAAAAGACTTCCCAACACTATTGGGAAAAATACAGGAAAAAATAACTAGAACAATCAAAATGTCTATTGTATTTCCACAGAAGCCAAAGATGATGGGAAAAACATCAACATAGTTACTTGAGTAGGAGCCGAGACAAGAGTTGATGCAACAAAACAAGATTCATCTCAACACCATTGGGTCAAGAAGAACATTGAGCCACAAAAGCATTTTGACGTGCATAAAGAAATTGAAACATTTAAGGAATCCATAAGGGATATTCTAAAAGAGAACTTTTCATCTACATCAATTGTGGAGTAAACTCAGGATCCACCAATGTACGAAATGCCACCTTCAATGGATCACACTAGCATAGGACAACCTTTAGAGAAAGTAAGCAACCTAAAAATTTTTCTGTATTCATGTGTAAAGTTATTGAATGATCCCTCATCCATTAAGGTATTATAGATCTTTCTAGAAAGATGTAACATAGAAGTAGAAGGGAAATTGGAACAAAATATAATTAATCATCTCCATACGAGAAGAAGAACAAGTAGGGAATTCAGGTTAAATGCCAACATTAGGGATTTTAATATGGGAGATATCATACTTTATTTAGGCTTTGAAGTGAATGTATTACCTAAGAAGAAATGGAAGTGTATGGGGGAACCCACATCAGGGTATGCACATGTCCAGTTGAAATTGGGAAATCAACATAGAGTGTTACCAATTGGAATACTTAAAGATGTGACAATAGACTTGGATGGAGTGCGCACTGTGGAAGATTTATAAGTTATAGAAATAGTATATGGCACAACACCCTAGCCAAAATTACTTGGATCAGACTGGGCATTTGATAAACAGACTGTGATCAACCTAAAGACATGGAAAATGACCTTTGAATCAGGTGAGTACAAAGTGATTTCACCGTTGGATCCCTCAGAAGGAGAAGGTTTGTAGAGGTGACATGTTTGGACTTGGAAGAATTAAACTAGTTATATAGGACTATTGCGCGAGTAGAATACTATGTCAACCCAACTACATATGGGGTACTTAGCTGGAGAAGCATTACATCATTGATTTAGACTCAGATACAAGTCTGGAAAACTGGAAGCAGAGACTACATGAAGTCTCCATAAGGAGGTGTGCATGAATAGAGTGTGCAGTAAGGTGGGTGGGTACAGAGGTAAGGGAACCTCCCACCTTTCATGGTTTGAACGACTTAGAAGAATTCTTGACAAATTATGAGGAATAATTTTTGGAAAATTAGAGGTTGTTAGCCCTGGATATTGCACTCAAGGCAACACCTTCTAGATGGTGGGGCACACATAAGGAAACAATTAAACACTAGTATTAGTGTAAAAGGTTAATGCACATTAGATTTGGTGCAGAACAGGGGAGCAATACATTGCAGAAGTATGATGGGTGAGGAAGGCCAGATGAGCACGTAGAGAAATGTAGAACACAATAGATATTTACACCACCAAAAGAATGTACTCATGACTTTATTCATATATTGGAAGGGATACCAGGGAACTCATACATATACTGGGAAATGCGTAGAGGCACTACAAAATGGACAATATTACAAGAAAACTTTGTGGTAACTTTCTCATTTGAGCATGAGAACCTCAATATTGACTCATCCTTGAAGCTGATACAGGGAATGGTATTTCTTGAGGAACCTGAGGTGGAAATGATAACATAATATTAACAATAGAACAAACAGACAGTCAAAGAATTACTCTCATGTTATCATGTCACAGATGAAGCACTAGATGAAGATGATCCACACACCATTCAGATAAAAAAGATTGAAGGTGAGAGAGCGGTGGAAGGTCCATCTCTGGAGTCAGAGGCATTTGTTGTACCAATTAAGGTCAATAAATTCAACATTGGGATATAATAAAAACTTAAAATGGCAAGCATTGGAGACTACTGGGATGAACAGACACTAGAAAGGATAAAAAAATTACTGCGTGAATACAATGACTTGTTTTCAACAACCTTTATAGAGATGAAAGGAATAGAAGGTGAGCAAGGTGAGATGAATATACCCCTAAAACTAGACGCTAGACCTATTATACATAGAACTTATAGGTTGAATCCTGTGTATAAGAAAAATGTGAAAGAAGAACTTGACCGAATGCTAGAAATTGGTATCACAAAGCCATTAGAATAATCCAAATGGATCAGTCCCATGGTAGTCTAGGAAAAGAAACAAGGGGGAATATGAATTTGTATAAATTTGGGGAAATTGAATTATGCTTTCTTACATGATCCTTTCCCTACCCATTTTACAGATGAGGTATTAGAGAATGTGGGAGGCCAAGAAGCATATTCATTCACAAATGGGTTCTCATGTTATCATCATATCAAAATAGTTCGAGAGGTAAAATTAGTAAAGTATATGTGGTAAAATTTTTAGCTTCTGGGTCATCTTAAATTTGTAGATACACTCTGTGTAAGATAGGGTATCTTACTAGTCTCGAGAAGGTGTTCTAGGTAAAACAATCATAACTTCTTCCTAGAGTATCGAAATTGAGTGGGACTAGTTTCATTGGATTTTGGAAAGTCTGTAGTATTTCTGGTGTGAATTTCAAAATTTTATATCAATTATTTTGTGCGGGGCACGCTATACAAGTGAGATTTCCTGGAAAGGACAAAAATCGGCAAGTTGTGGGGAAGTTACCGTAAATTCCACTTGGCACATCCAATTTTGATCAGACCCGTGGCATTGTAGAGAAGAAATATTAGAGAACTATATAAAATAAAGTTTCATACCCAGAAGGGATGAAACTTGGGAGATACAATAGAAGAAATATTGTCTAGCAGAACCACCTCAAAATCAAAGTTCAAAAGTGATACTTGGGCAACATGCCAACAAAAAAGGGAACTTCTACACCAAATAAGCCTCCATAAATTCCTACTTGGAATCTTGATGAAGGTGAAGAAATGTGTAGGGACATAAATGAACTACAAAAGAAGATGGATTCAATGGAATCTAAGTTGGATACTAAGATGGATGGTTTAAAAGGGGAGATCATGGAAGTATTGGAAAATTTCATAACAGAGAAGACACCTGAAAGTGAAAATGCATCCCATGAAATTCATGATGAGGACACAAGGAAGGTGAATCAAGAATGGAGAAACTCCAACTTTGGTTTGAATACCAACCACGTTCCTAAGATTGATATGAGG
>ML786597.1:153534-193723 GCA_009831015.1 Picea engelmannii | reverse complement strand
TATATATATATATATGCGGCTTCTGCCGACTTATTTTGTTTTTTATAATACATGTGATGTGTGATTGGTTTTATAAAATTCTCATATATCTGTCTAACACATAATTAGCTAAAGCATCAGTGAATGTATTTAGACATCTAGGAATGTGTTGATATTCGATATAATCAAAATGACGTTCCAAGAGGCGAATTCATAGATATACCTGCAATAAAGTAGGACTTTGGATAGCATAGACATTACTTAACTATAACACTACTAGCTGCAAATCAAGTCGTATAACCAGGTGACAGATACCAAGAAAAATAACATTAGTCAACAATTCGATGACGATGCTATATTCTGCGATATTATTCGTCACACGACCGAGGCAAACACCTCGTAGAGTGATAATTTCATTTGTAGGTGCATAAATTGCCCATGCCGTAGAAGCAGGGTTCTAAGTACTACAACTAGCACCATCGGTGAAGCCAATGTGGGGTTGTGAAGATTCCGACATCTAGAAAAAAAACACAACGCAAGGTAAGGGGTTGAGGGCAGAAACCAAATAACAAAAAAGCACACTAAAGTAAAACACAAAAAGTATGATACAATAAAATAAAAGCACTCATGCAGAGATGATCTAAGCATAGTATGTTTTTAAGTAAAGCCCATTTCTGGGTTCACTCAAAGGGATACCGTTGTAGTCCACTAAATTGTAGGCTCCTTTCTCCAATGCTCATTTGACGATATAAGGACCTTGCCACATAGCCTCAAATTTTCCATCTCCTAGCACATATCAATATTGTTCATAGAGGAGAACCAGATCACCTTCAGAGAAAACGTGTGTCTTGACATGTTTGTCATATTGGGCTTTGACGCATTTCTTATGGGTTTCTATAACTAGGGTGGCATCATGATGGGGTTAGTCTAGTTGCATAATATACAACATATGTTCTTCTTCAGCAGAAGTGTTTGGGAGAAGTTCAACGGCTAGCTTTAAAGATGGTATCTCACATTCAATCGACAAGATGGCTTCTAGACCATAAACTAACTGGAAAGGTGTAAACCAAACTTAACGGATGTTCTGTAAGCCCACAATGCTGAAAAAAACATCGTGTGCCAACTTGTTTTGTGAATCCCTATCATTCGTCGAAGCATGGTAATGAGGAATTTGTTTATTTCTTCAACCTAGCCATTGGCCTATGGGTAATAGGGTGTTGAGCTTTCACGGAGAAGACCCAAGTTTTCAGTGAGTTCTGACATCATGAAGTTTCTAAAGTGGCTACCGTGATCAATAATGATAGCTTGAGGAACACCAAACCGAGCAATGATGTGATTGAATATGAATAGTGTTGCGGTCTTTCCAGTATTGTCGAATGTAGGCATCGCCTCGGCCCATTTCGTAAAATAATCTATGACTACAATAATGTATCCATGCCCCCCGATCGAGTGAGGGTGACATGTCATGAAATCGATACCCCATTTCACAAAAGGTCCAAGAGAGACTACAGGGTGTAGAGGAGCAGGGTGTGATTGTATTTTGTTGTTGTAGGTTTGACAAGCATGGCATTTTTGGACAGCGATAATATGATCGTTGAATAAAGAAGGCCAAAAATACCCATCTCATAAGATCTTCTGGGCAGTAGCATACCTAGACATGTGACCACCACATGCTCTAGAATGACAATCATTCAGGGCTTTCTCAGCTTCATCAAATGTGAGGCATCGTCGAAAAACGAAGTCAATCCCACGATGATAAAGAGTATCATCGAGGATAATATACTGATGGGCTTGGTTGCGTATTTGACGATGGTTAGTGCTAGATAAATTGGGTCAGAAAGTCTGAGTTTGGAGACATATAATGATATCCACATACCAAAGGTCATCGAAACTGATTAGAAAAAGGGATTCATCGGGTAATGAATCCTCTGCTACATTTTTTCGTTTCAGAACAGGGAAGGTCACATATCAATTCGGCAAACACCGAGGATTTCTTGGACTTAGTGCATTCGAGTTCTATGTCAAACTCCTAGAGTATTATGATCCATTTGGAGTATTTTTCCCCTAGCAACTGGCATGTAAGAATGTGTTGCATAGGGTTGCAGTTGGAAATCACAGTAGTCTTGTATAAAAGGATATAGTGCCGGAAATGTTGAACAACTTGGACGGTGGCCAAGGATAGTTTTTCAACATGTAAATATTTGGTTTCGATATTCTTGAGACTCCGAATCAAATAATAAATGTCATGTTCATCATGAGAATCATCCTCCTGGACTAGAACCATAGCAATGGTGTAGTTCGAGGCTGCGAGATACAAGAAATAATCGCGACTGTAGTCGGGTGGGAAAAGTAGTGGGGTACGAGTTAAAGTCAGATTTAAAGTGTCGAAAGCTTTGTTGGCAGTGGTATCCCATACGAACTTAGAACCTTTCTTGAGTAGTCGAGTAAATCCAAGAGTTAACTCAACATAGTTTGGGATGAAACGACATAGAAAGTTTGCCTTCCCTTGCAAACTTTGTAGTTGGCGAAGTGAGGAAGGAGGAGGGAGATTGAGAATCATCTCTACCTTCAAAGGATCTACCCGGATCCCTTGACGTGAAACAATAAAGCCCAGAGGTTGGCTGGATTCTACACAAAAAACACATTTTTGTGGGTTTAAGCGTGTATGGTAAAACCGACATAGAAGGAAAATGGCTTGGAGGTGTGTGGGATGATCTACACGGTGCATGGAATGAGCCGGTAGGTCATTGAGATATGGTTGGACAATGTGCTTCATATCATGAAAGGCATAAGACATAGCACATTGAAAAGTCGTGCCAACATTCTTTAAACCAAAGTGTATTTTTCGGTAGGCAAAAGTGCCCCAAGGACAAACAAAGCAGTCTTGTGTTGGTCAGCGAGTACGATATTGATTTGATTATATCCGGAAAAACCATCCATCAAAGAGAAGATTTCACTCTCAGCACAATCGTCAACGATCTAGTCAACAAAGGGGGTGGGAAAGTTGTCTTTAGGACAAGCTTTGTTAATATCCCTATAATCAACGCACACGTGGATCGTACCTTGTTTCTTGTTAACTAGAACAAGATTGGAAACCCAGTTAGTTAGAGCCACAGGGTAAATAAAGCCATCTTTAATAAGTTTCTCAACTTCAAGCTTGATAACAATTGCTTTACGTGGGTGGACCAGACAAAGGCATTGTCGGATGGGTTTATCGCATGGGTATGTCTTAATCTCGTGTACAACAATGTTAGGGTCAATACCCGACATTTCTTCATAGCTCCACATGAAGACATCACAAAATTCTTAAAAAAGAGATTTATAGGTGACAACTTTGTCATTGGAACACGAAGCTCCGATATGCACATTTTTGACAACTCTAGGTTTAATGGATATGTTGAGGGGGATGGTGGGTGAGATATTACTTAAGTTCCCTTCGTAGAACAAATCGTGTGTAGACTCGAGAATAGTAGAAAGGATGACAAAGGTCGATGGAGTCGAGATCCGTTGGTAACTCTCAATGGTGTGTTGTTCTAGGAAGAGAATGGAACGATGATGTCCATCGTCCCAAGGGGTATCTACGATGGACATAATAGACATAATCATCTTGTCTATAGGAAAAATGACATGGAATGGATTCAGAGATAAATCACCAAGAGAGAGGGTATAAGGGTTTGTCGATTGAATGGCTTGATAAGCGGATTCGACCGGACTCAAAGGAATTTGGTCTCCATAGAAAAGATGATCACCGGGGTTGGGTACTATCCATGGGTCATAAGACGCAGGGGTTTCTCAAACAGAGGTGGAGATCATGTTGATCAAGGCGAAAAATGGATGTGGAACATTGGGTGGTGGAATGGGGAAAGTACCCATCAAAGAAGAATCTTTAAGAAGACCCACACCAACATTCTCATATCCAGGGGGGGTTTTCGCAATGAAAGGTACGTTGCTAGTACGTGTATCAGAGTTAAAGAAGGCCAATTGGTCCACCATAATTACTTTTCCCTAATGTGTGAAATGTACGACATGGAAAAGAGTGGACACAACTGCACACATGGAATCAATCCATCTACAACCAAGTAAAAGGTTGTAATCGAGAGGAGCGTTAAAGAATTCAACTTCAACTTCAATGTTAACGTAATAGGCAATGAAGGGAGGACACCGTAAGGCTTAAATCCAGAGCCATTAAAGGTTTTGAGCATGTTGTGTGATTCGGTTAAGGGAAGAGAGTCTATGGCTTTCCAACAGGCAATAGAAATGACACACATCGAGGCACCCTCATCAATGTCTATTCTACAAATGTTCTTGTTGGAGACAATAACTTGTATTTGGAAGGGGAGTTGAGGGGGTAACCTTGGAATGTGATCTTCCAAGTCAAAAATTATTAAATTTGTATCCGTAGGGTCGATTCCACCAATGTCTTTCGACAGTGCCTTCCGTTGTGTAAGACAACTCTGAAGGACTTCGAGGGTTGACATTGCTGATGGTGCTTGGGCTAGATCTTATATAATATTGTAGTTCTGGGCAACACGCGCATGAGGATTGAATGCAGACTTGTGAACAACACCCTTTGGTGGAGGGAGAAGAATGGTATCTAGGATTGGTCATTCGAGATGAAGAGGACCATTGGGAGGTGGAGCCAAGAGAGATGGTTGGACCAATGATGGAGGTATTTCATCAACCTTCTCTTTGGAGGAAGAATAATCTTTGGCTCAAGTGGTAAGTGTGACATCATTCTTCTCTGAATCACCTGTACACATTAAGACATAGGATGTAGTGGAGGGGGAAGGTTGGTCATGAATGACCAATTGGGCCTACTGTTGATAAGGAAAGGGTTGTGACAACATGGCCAGGGTAGGCAGTTTTTGGGTCCCTTGAAGGAACTTAGTAACCTTGGTTCGTCTCGGACAATCCTTAGTGTAGTTATCATCACCACGGATAAGACAAGGGTATCGGGGTTTGCACTTATCCTTATCGTTAAAAGGTTTTGTTTTGGTCTTCTCAGATTGAAGATTATTTTTATCCTCCTTATTCTTACACTTCCCTTTTTTGGATTTATTCTTTCCGGCAGGGGTAGATTGAACAGAGTTCACTTCAGAAGTCTTACTGGTAGGAGGTGTAGGAGACAGAGCATGTTGAACATTAGAAGTAATAGAATTGGGGTTGCTGGTAGAGGCTTGTGCGGAGTGGGGTTGGGCATGGAAAATTCCAATCACACCATCAGTTGCATGAGAAGAAGCAAGAGTAGTTGAAGTAGCAGTAGTAGAAGGACGAGGTGTGTCAGGGAGGAAATCATAAAGAGTACCCATTTGTGAGTGAGTAAACAAGGTCAAGGTATTGAGCACGACTAATCACCTATTATTATGTGACAACTCCACCCATGGAGATGTCACGAGCAATGTCATTCATGAATGATTTCATGAACCACTCTGCTAGTAGCTGATCGAGAAGTTTGAGTTTGATGGGACATCGTCGTCGTCGCCACTAATGAATGTCATCAGAGATATGAGTGGCTTTGGTTTTTTTGAAAGAACTCAAAATTTCGGTTCCCATTTCGTATCGGATCGGTAACTGGTAGTGTGTGAGGAAATCCATGGAAATGGTGTTAAAGTCAATGAAGAAACCTTGTGGTAATTCTATATACCACTTCGCGGCGGAACCCATGAGAGTTCATTGAAAAAGACGTAATCAAATAGAGTCATCCATCAAAGATTTGGATGAACACCAAAGGTGGAAAGTCATTACATGATTGTTCGGGTCCTCTCCTGGTTTACCATTGAACTTAGGAATGTTGGAAGGTTTTTTGGCTGGTATGGTGGGCCATTGAGGAGAGTGACGGATAGGATCATTTAAAATTCTAGACAGATTAGGGAGGTCCAGGTTGGTTAAGAAGGGTAACTATCTATTCACGTGGGGGTACTAGTGACTTTGGGGAGGAAGTCCCGTAGGTATACCAGTAGGACCATAAGCAATTTTCATATAATGTGAAGATCCAGGCAGATTCGATTGTTGGTTTGGAGGCATGTGATTGATAGGGTTGTATTGGTTGGGGTTGTTCCCCTGAATGGGGATGTTGAGTCTAGTATTTGAGCCCCATATGGAATTGGATGGACCTGGATATCGTTGGTCGGTACTAGGGGGTATGAAAGAGTTAGCTTGAGGCTGTTGTGCCCCAGTCGATTGAGCATTATTTTAGATAAGATAGTTCCAATACTGGGCCAAGTCTGTAGGTATGTTCGGTCCAGTGGGTGGGGTAGGTGGGGGTTTCCCTCCAATCAGAGGTTGTGTTCCAATTGGGATTTGACCACCAGGGTGAAATTGTGTTTGGCCTCTAGGGTGAAATTGTCCGCCAACAAGAATCTAGTAATTAGGTGTGAAAGACTGAATGGTGCCACTAGGGTCGGTTCCTCTGATAAGGGATGGAATATACCCTACAGAAGGGGGTCGAGGAAGTTTTGGAATAAAACCAGGAACGAGATGGTGCCCAGAAGGAGTGGAAATTCCAGGAGTCCCGAATGGGATTTGTGTAGGAACGGGAATAGAAGAATTCAACGCATGATATTCGGGGGGAAGTGTTGGGGTGATTCTGGGTGAAAGAGGCATGCCAATGGGGGCTTGGCTAGCCACCATATTCTCGTGTGAATATTCGTAGTATCTGGGACCATTGTATAATGGTCCATTTGAAGGGGGATAGTCAAGATATGGTCAGCTAGCTGAGCGTCTTAACCAAGGAAATAATAGGAAGTAGTAAAAGGTATCGCATCTGGATCAGATGTTTCGGGTGGCTCAAGTGTGACAGTGATATCAACGCCTGCTCCTGAACCAAAGAGATCCCATCTAAAAATGCCAGTAGTCCAAAAAGGATCTTGACCTTCAGGGCCTGTGAAATGTCCAGTTGGTAATCCAGAAGACTCAACAACAATCTCTCTAGATGAATTCACTCAAACAATATGTCTCACCGATTCGGGAGGAAGTCGCAAGCCCTCTAGAGAATCTGTAATTCAGAATCGGTCTAAAGAGTTGGTTCTTTCCACTTGTGGAGTGGTGACGTCTTGGACTTTACTCTGTTAAGGATAACCCTCCGGTGAGTTCGTAGGCAAGGGTTGAGAACCTTCCAAATCTTCTGGGGGTATTCCTTGCATTCTACGTGAGCTCCATGGAGGGTCAATGGTGATCGAGCTAAAATTTCACGAAATAAATTCTATGGCCAATTTATGGAAACAAACAACACGCGCTAGTAAAATCTAGGAATCAAAACCAAGCAAACAATACCTTCCTATTCCAAAGTCACTAGTTGGTGATAAAATCCTATGTCGCGACGTCGAGATAAGAAGGGGATAGGTTAGGGTGGAAAAGTTATGTTGACGACCTGCTGAATGGACTTACACCTTGGTGCAAGCTCCCACACATAATCGTGGGTATATCCTCCAAGGAGCCCAATTGATTCTGGCCAATGTCAATTCCAGGTACTATGAAGAATTACCCCTCCACAGTCACCTTGTGTAAGACACTAAGAATATAGGCTACTAATCTTACCACAAACAACAATGATGACTAGGGGAATAGTCGACAGTCGGATCCACATGCAAGGGCAGGGTATCTAGCCCAAAATCAACTTGAGAGGCTTCCACTCATCATTGTGGGTATACCTTCAAGAGACCCCTGTAATACGTGCAATCTCTACACCGATATCAACAAAGCAGGGTGCGTACCTCTTCAATCTCAATGCGACCTCAGGTTTGACCCTTGTGTGAGAAGGGCTTCCCAGTAAAAAATGTTGCAAATGGAATTCAACACTCCCTATCACAAGATGCTATTGTGTGTTTTGTGCTTTGGAGAGTGTGTATCACTTCCTAATCCAAAGCTCTAGCCTAGCCAATGTTGGTGTAAAAGAGCCCTAGAAAAAGTTACTAGTTGAATTTTAAAGTTGTGCAATATTATTAAAGGATGTTGTTACGCAAAAGGGAGACAGAAATGAAACCAATGTTGTGTAAGACTCTGACCCAACAATGAGTAAATAGAAATGAATGGTACAAACTTTCATTCAATGAATTCTATATACAACAGGGAAACAGGAGTTTTCTGGAACAATGCAAACTACAATTACGATCTCTTTTTGAAATGTAGTACCAAACAATAATTGACAAAGTAAATTCACTATTCATTCTCTTTCAATACTTGAACGCCAATATTTTCTGAATAAATGATTGCTTAAAATAAAAAGTCTTTAATTTTTTTTGTTAGAAACAAAAAAATAGGGATGGAACTAAGAAAAAGTAAGCAACCAATGAAAATAAAATACTCAACAAACACCCAAATTGATCTTTCAATGAAGATAAAAATAACAAACTGACAAGAAAAAATATCTTCAAATGCACATGGACAAAAATTTTCCAAGCAACAAGCAATCTAAAAGGATAATTAATCCCAAATTTTAATCCAATCAAAGGCTCTTGACCAAACAAGCACTCGGATCTCAGAATCAAAGATTATACCCTTGTTGATAAAAGGTCAAGAAGAAAAAATTGGGAAAAAGAGTAAAAATATTTTTTGATCTCTGAAAACAAATCAACCACAAGATTTGAATTCAAGAAACAGTCAAACACTAGCAAAAGAAGTCCTTCCCAGGTGAACAAACAAATCTGAACATAAAAAAGACAAGAAGACCTAATCCAAAACTTTTACAAATGAGTTCACAGCCTGGTAGTGGGGTACAATGCAAGAATTAGGGATTCACGCAGTCTAGATACAAGCAGGGTGCGAGAAGGTCGCACTGAACTGAACAGTACGGTGAGAAAATCAATGATTCTCGCAATCCACAGAGAGGTACAGTGCGAGAAGGTTTGTAATCAAGAAAAATTTGTAAAAAGGACAAAAAATTTGAGTGAACTTCTGGGTCCAGAGAGTCTATAAGGGTCTCCTACAAACTCAAAGACTGTTTGGTAATGAAAAAATTAGGTTAAAAGAAAATGGCCAACAAAAAACCACAAAATGAGTTGTATCCCCAATGGAGACACCAATTTTGTTATCGGATAAATCAGTATATGAGAACATTAATAGATCTCCCTAAATCCACCTAGATCTAGAACAAAACAAGACAGGACATGACACTTCCCCTAAGTTACAATCATTGAATTTATCGTTGAAGAAGGAATAAATGACATACCTTTAGATATCGCTTCCTTATGTCTCTGTTGTCCCTGCTTCACTTTGGTAGTCTTGAGATATCAGATCTACACAGACAAAAATCGACCAAGGTGAAAGCAACAATACTATATTCAATGAAGACCTAAACATGTGATCAAGGAGTCATGTAATAAAATAAGAGTGATTTTATGGGAAATGGACATGCCACTGTATTTATATTAAATGAAAGTAGAAGATACAACTAGATTGCCTTGATGTCGCAACCTTCCTTTTGGTGGCCCTTCGTTCCAACACACACACTTTCTCCACACTTGCATGAAGAAGATCTATTGTGGCTTGATGGAAAAATGGAGGTGTCAAGAATTAATTCAAACAAGATTCCTCACACAATTCTGAATCTATTCTTTCATCAATTCTCTATTCAATCTTGCTTAACCTCTTCCTTGAGAAACCTTTCATTATATAGGAGAAGGAGAGATGGTTAAAGGGATGAGGATGATCCCACTAAATCTGAGAAGTCAGTAGGATGCCAACCATGCAAATGCCAACTCATTTTCTATAAGATCCTCTTCTAGAAACTTTGTAACTTCCTCTTTCTTTTAAGCTTTGAAGCAGGTTCTCACCCTACCTATAGAGAAGACTGTGAACATCTTGCAATCCAAGTGTAGAGTTTCCTACGAGAATCAAGGATTTTCACACCCTACAATATAGGCAACCTGTGAACTCATCTTAAAAATATGCTTTGTAGAAGAAGACAACAGTCAATTTTCTCAGGCAAAAGGTCCTTATGAGAGCCTAAACACATAACTGTAGAGACATCACCAGAGTGACCAAAATCATGTGTAACAAAAATCATATAACAGAAGCATGCAGTTATGGACGAGCCTACAGAAGGATGAGAAACTACAGGAGTTAGAAAAGAAAGGAGTAAATATTGTAGTACAGGAACTCAAGCAGAGGAAGAAATCGATGAACATATCTGACAAGTTGAAGAGTGCACAAGAATTAAAGAATCTAGGGGCAGAGTTGAAGAATATACAAGCAGAAAAAAATCCAAGGCAGGTGCAGTTGGAACCACTGCAGGAAGGCATAGAACAAATGCTGGCAGATATTGATGGAGCCAAGGGTCAAATAGAGAAATATGGTTTGGAGAGTGAATAAATTATGAAAGAGAATATCACCATGTATACTGTGGAGTTTGTAGTATAGAAGAGTGCACAGGTGAAGTCTCAAGTTGAACAAATTCCAAGTAGATTCTAGGAGCTCGAGAAGTCAGTGCAGTAGGCACACACTACCTGACTGGCTCGGGATGAGATACAGGCTATTGTTGGGGGTCTGTTGGTGTAGGAAATTTTAGGGAAAAGTGAAATAAATGATGAAGATGGTTAGAAAAAGGACCATAAAAGGAGCTTACGCCAGAAAACAAGGAAAAGCAGTGCAAAAGGAAAAAGAAGGAAGAAGGGCACAAAGCGATGGGGAAAATGGTTGGATTTTAGACCAACCGCACGTAGGAAGTTATAATGTGGATAAACCTAATCCACTTAGGGTTAGTGAGTTAGGATTTTGGTCATTATTGTAATGGGATTTAACCCATTTTTGTAGTATAAATATATGTATTGTGATATCTGAGGAGATCCAGTTTTTAGTTGTGGTTGAAATGATTTTGGAGATATTAGAGTCTGTTTTGGAGACAGAGTTATGAACTGTAATCAAGGTTAATGTCACAAGTTGTGGAGCTTGGTATGATCTTTTCAGCCTCACATATACATGTGCAATTCATATTCACTTCTGATGTAATGTTCGTAGTGTGGAAACTTGATGAAGATTAATAAAAGAGAGAATAATTCTAGATATTTGTGGACGTAGCCTGGGGGGTGAACAAAGGTAAACCTTTGTGTCTTTGTATGGAGTGGTTTTTTTTATTTCTTGTAGTTACTTTGTTTGTGTTGAATGAATGAATCTGGTAGAAGTAAATTGCAACGCACACTAGAATAAGTCATGGTATTTACTGCAGAATGAATATTAATGAATGTATCTAAGTACAAAATGTTAGATCTGGTTATAAAATTGTGCTAGAATGATAGATCTGATATTTATAAGGAAACAACAATGTATAACATCCCTTCCACGATTGCATACATATGGTTATGGCAGTCACCCATAAGCCATCTCGGGTGAGACTTCATTGTGCACTTTGTGTGCAGTGTTTCCTTTTGGTCTCCAGAAGGGCCGATGGTTTGTAGAGTTTTGTTGGAAACCTAAAGTAGAACCCAGGTCAGATCATACATCCAACAACTTGAATATATCAATTGTAGGGAATTAAAGAAGTTATTTTGAAAATAAAATGGGTCGACCACACACTGTTTAAGGATTAGTGAAAAGAAAGATGATGGAAGGGGTAAAGAAAAAATATCCAACTGGGGATTTGAACAAAGAAAAAGATAATGAATTGATTGGATAATTAACCCTAACCTTAAACAATGAAGTGAGAATATTCCCTTACCTAGAACTTGATGCCACGTACTGAGTAGGGATAGGTCAGATCTTCAATGAAATAACATGGCACATTTTTACGTAGAGGATATTTGATCAATTACTCATGATTGGATAACACTAACACAACCCCCATTCTGTTTATATAGACAAATGGCCCTTTGGAATTAACTGCGGTAGGTGTGACTAGAGGGTCATAGACGAAGTTCACTGATTATATCAAAAGAAAATAGAGTAACGCCTCTGATGTGTTCGGAGGAATTAGATTTAACTCCTTCGAACGCATCAAAGGATTTTCCTCTAAGTTGCACAATATCAATGCGTATGGGACAAAAGAAAGTAACTTCTCTAAAATGTTTAGAGAAGTTAGAAGAAACTCCGCCAAACTATTTAGAGAAGTTAGAAGAAATTTTCTCGATTTAACATTTGGATTTCAACACCAAGTCTTGATGATTTTTTCAAGTAAAAAACATGAGTATTCTAGGTATCTTGAGGTGGAGAGGAAAACATATGAGGCTTTATCTTAAGCTCAAAATATAAGGGGTTCCATTTTCTAGGGAGGTAATCAAGATCAAATGAAAAAATGGAGGGTTGTCATTCTTGTAACAACAAATAGCCACACATTGGGTGAAGCCTTGGATATTTGCAAGATGATGTCTACACACAATTTAGGGAGGGTCCTCCATCATACAAAATCCTAAGAGAAAAAATATAGGTCCCATAAATTTTATATTGAAAAGACTAAGGTGGTTCACATAGGAAAGAGACCTTTTCCAATTAACATATTGCTTTCAATTTGATATCTCCTCACATGGTAAATGGCTAGAAAGGAATATGTAGGTAGTATAATAGAAACAAAACAACAAGAATATTGATAATACAAGTCATAGTGCATTTATCTGGTGTCTCTCTGCTTCCAGCGAGCATCCATAGCCCCGACAGAGTCACCCCAATGTCACAAACCTTTCTCCACTTCCAACAAGCATCCATAGCCCCGACGAAGATACTTGCATGTCCCATGTGATCTGGAAATCATTTCCCCAAGAATTTACCTTTTATAATATTTGATTCTCTTTTGTTTAGAGATATAGGTGGATGGGGGGATTTCAATTAACATTTAAAGGAACTAGGGATGGCACCTATGATGGTGAGATCTGCTAACTTGATTATGGATGAGGAAAATTCTTGAGTCATGATTCCTATTATACTACGAATGTTTCATCTAGAAAATTTTCATTTATCTCATATAAAATAGAAATGTGTTGTTCAGTGTAGTCTCTTGGCTCTCTGTTTCCCCTATGTCTCTTCATATTGATCAGCTATGTTCATCTACTAGATCTTGGCTTTTGATAGTTCCTAAAGGGATTAAGTGTCTAGGGTGTATGTAGATTTGACATCTTATTACATAGATGTTTATGCTATTTGCACCAGATGTGCTACGTTTAGACATGTGACTTGCGCTAAGTTGTGAGAAATTCAAAATCACAATGGTAGTCATCAAGAAGGATAAAGGAAAATTCTAGTAATCAATAAGATTAAGAAAACCAACCTAACTAAAGAAGAAAAATCAAATGAGAAACATAATCATGATTTATTTATGTACAAGTTATCAATATCCTAAATGGATAATTGATGTAGTGTTTGAGGATTTATTCATTAACTGGGAGAGAGTCAATTTCTCCCTAGATATTATGCAATCGAAAAGTTCCTTAGCCAATATTTTCTTTAATTAGGTAAGGTCCAAGCCACAGATGTTGAAATTTGGAATGTTTCCCTTTATGTTCATGTGGCTTGTCCCATTTTAGAACTAAGTCCCCGAATTGGAACTCTTTCTCACCTGCAGATTTCTTATCAAACCAATGTTTTTTTTTTTCGGTGAGCTTGAAAATTGCTTTTGGTTTTGTCAGGTACTTCCTTAAGATTCTGCAAGGTATCGATATGACTTTGGATGAAAAGTCATTCTCTACGTCGATATTGTTGTGTAAATTGGAGGGAAGGTAGGTAGATGTTCGAGGGTAAAATGGTTTCTTTCCAATACACAAGAAAGTAAGGTGAAGTTCCAATGGAAGATTTGGGAGTGACATGATCCGCCCATAGATCATTTTTTAATACATTGTGCCAATTTCTGTGGTGTTCAACTACAGTTTGTTTAAGGATACATATGATGTTATTGTTTGTAGATTCTTCTAAGACATTTCCTTGGGGGTAGTAATTGGATGAGTATTTTAAAATAATCCCCTTTTCCAATGCATACTTAGATAATTTCAAGGATGAGAAATAAGTAGCATTATCAAATACTAAAGAGTTAGGAATTCCAAACCTTGTGATAGTTTGTTGCTCAGTAAAATTTATTACTACTTCCTCATTCACTTTGACTAAAGGTATTTCTTCAATCCAATGTTTGAAATAATTAATAGGAGTGATAATATACCTGTGTTGCATGGATGAATAAGTATTTATCTCACCAATGATATCTAGGCCCCACTTCTCAAAGGGTTCTTCTAATGCTAAAGGTTGGAAAGGGAGAGTATCTTTACATTCCATCCCCACAACATTTTGACATGATTCACAGCTCCTTAAGTATCCATGAGTGTCATTGAAGAGTTTGGGCTAGTAGTATCCTTCTCTCAATACTTTTTGTGTCATTGTGTCTCCTGAAAAATGACTACCAGTTCACCTGAAAAATGAATACCAGTTCACCAGGGCCACCAATATAAGTTCCAAGGCATCACCACTGGTTCACCTGAGATCATTAGTTCCCATCACATGGAAAATATGCTCAAAAAGGGTCATTCTGGTGTTATTGCCCAACTCCATGCCATACAAGCAACAGATACACCCTCGGTAGCGCAAGACCTCGAAGACATCCTTTCTAAACATCAATTGGTCTTTTCCACTCCCCAAGGCCTCCCTCCTTCCCATGGTGTTCATGATAATTCCATTCCCCTTATACCCGAAAGCCTTCCTCCCAATATCTGTCTGTATCGTCACCCATCTTCCCAAAAAAATGAAATTGAGAAAATGGTCTAGGAACTCCTTAATGCAGGCATTATCCACCCTAGTACGAGCCCCTAATCATCGCCTGTGGTCATGGTCCTGAAGAAAAAATGTTCGTGGTGAATGTGTCCTGACTTCCGTGCCCTCAACAAACTTACCATCAAAGACAAACTCCCCATTCCTATCATTGATGACCTCCTGAATGAATTGAGTGGTGCCCAATTCTTCACTAAACTAGATCTCTGTTCGAGCTACCACCAGATATGTATGAAAGAGGCAGACATTCCCAAGACTGCCTTTAGAACTCATGAGGGTCACTATGAGTTTTTGTTCATGCCCTTTGGCTTGTGTAATGCCCCCTCCACCTTCCAAAGCCTCATGAATCATGTCTTCCATCCTTTTCTCCACCATTTTGTCTTAGTTTTCTTTGATGGTATCCTCATCTATAGAAAAACCTGGACAGACCATCTTGCTCATGTGGATCAAGTTCTCCATCTACTCTCTCAACACCAACTTTTCCTAAAACAGTCTAAATGTGCTTTTGGCACCTCAGAAGTAGAATACTTGGGTCATGTGGTTGGAAAAGATGGCGACAGGGTGGATCCTAAAAAGATTGAACCTATGAAATATTGGCCTAACCCAAAGACTTTTAAGAGCTTGTGTGGTTTTCTAGGCTTAATAGGGTATTATTGCAAGTCTGTTAAGAATTATGGGAATATTGCAGCACCTCTCACTGCTCTCCTCAAAAAGAACTATTTCACTTGGACTCCAGCCGCTGCTCAAGATTTTCAAACCTTGAAGATGGCCATGTCCACCACTCCAGTCCTCACCCTTCCCGATTTCACAAAGACCTTTGTGTTGGAATTTGATGCCTCAGGGAAATAAATTGGTGTTGTCCTTATGCAAGAGAGTTGATCTTTGGCCTTTACTAGCAAGCAACTATCTGAAAGAAATCTGGGCAAATCCATCTATGAAAACGAAATGTTGGCTATTCTCCATGCCATGGATTTGTGGCATCCTTATCTATTGGGGCAACATTTCCAAATTAAGATAGACCATCAAAGCCTCAAGTATTTTCTGGAACAATGCATTTCCTCCCCAAAACAACAAAAATGGGCGACTAAACTCTTTGGATATGAATATGAGATCATTTATAACAAAGGCAAAGACAATGTGGTTGTTGGGGCTCATAAATGTCCTATTCTCATCCACCTTTCCCTCCATCATTCTTCACATTTCATCGCCCCATTAAACTTTCACGATATCATTTCTATAAATATACTTGGGTTTCACCTTATTGTTCTCCACTTTATTCATTTTAGTATTTAAAAGGAATTTGTGATTAAATGTTAGAAAATTGGCATGTTTTCATATATATCTCAAATATGTGCGAGCTTTGTAATGTGTAGGAATATGTGAAGGATTAATTCAAAGGACTTCTCAAATAATTCCTCCACCATTTCAATATTTGAGGAGATAATTCAAGCCCATTTCAAGGAGAAGATCATGGATATTTGGTTGGAATATCTTATCTAAGATATATGAGAGATATGTGTGAGGATTTAAAGGGATTATATTTTGTAATAATGGGAAATAGGTTGAGAGAAAAGCGGATATTTAATAATGAGATGGTTATCTTATCTTCAAGGATCTCAAGTATAAAAGAGAGTGCTCTCTCTTCATGAGATTTCAGTTGTAAGTAGAGAATTAGAGTTATAATTAATGGTAGTAACTAGGATTCGAAAGAGAAAGGGATTCTTAGCTTTGATTCATGGAATTGGTTTTCATGCTTTTATTATTTTGTTATGAAGATTGATTTGGTTATTTTAATAGAATATTGCTTCATTGGCATGAGCTCACATATGTTGTTGTGTCACTCTCAGCAAACATGAATACAGGGAACATGCTCATAATGAAGGCCATAAAAAAAATGTTGTGATGCACAATGATCCCCTAAGGTGTTTTAAGATCAGGAAGATATCTTTAGATACCCACAAATTTTCTCCATAAACCTTTAGCTTTCAACCAATATGACTGTACTTTTAGATAGGAAAAAATAAGAAAAAAAAAATGAAAAGGTCAAATGGAAAGCAGTAGAGCCGAATGAAGGCGGTTATCAACTCCAACAATGCATGAACATTATTTAATGCAATTTCTGCCAGATGACATCCACTCGTACATTCAAACGGAATACAAATATTTTTGCTGGAGGTTGTGAGACTAAATCCGATTCGATTTGATTGTATCAATTTGATTTGAAGTGATCTACTTCTACATTGGCAATATTTTTCCCAGACCATCAGCCTCCACATCATATCTAAAATCAGAGATTTCAATCTGGCTAAAATGCATAACTAGATGTTATTATGGTTCATCAATTTCGAAAAGCGTAGCCAGCTATCATGAAATTCAATTCTATTTAAAAAGCATATTATTGACTGGCATGATATAAGGTAATGAGGAATCTCAGTTTAGAAACTTATCAGGTTCCTTTTGAATTTCATGCTTTGCCTCTATTTGCATCTAACATTCATGCCGATATGCTTCATATTCAACCTGGGGAAGCATTGGCTGTAAATTTTCATTTATTGCTCCATCATATACCTGATGAGAGTGCGAGTACAAGTAACCATCAAGATCGACTTATACGAATGGTCAAAGGCTTGGCTCCAACTATTGTAACGTTGGTAGAGCAAGAATCTAATACTAATACTTCATGTTTCTTTCCAAGGTTCTTGGAGACTTTGAGTTATTACATTATAAAAATTCATTACTACAAGTCATCAATCTTATGGGGCCAACATTGAATTTTTTGTTGATGTGGTGATGGATTTCCTGAAGAAAGAACTGGAGCTAAAGCAATAGTGAGTGGATTCTGATTTTTGGGAATGAAATTTCATGAAGCTATCAGAGGTTGAGCAGAGAGAGCTTGACAGAATCCGCGAGAAAGAGCAGAAGTTGACTACATGAGACTCATCACCGTATAATATTATGTTGTGATACCTTAGCTTTCTTTAATTGGAGTGGATAGATTTCTCTCTCAAAAGAAGAACTAGACCGTCAACTTACATGATGAAGCCAAAAATATAGATCAACTACTTAAGTGCTCAAATTGGCTAGTATCACGGATAAATATGATGAATATGTGTCAATTCTTTGGTTGCAGAGAACGATGTTGTTTTTTCTGTTGAATTCGATGTGCAGGTCTCAGACGTAGCATACGGAACGAGGCACTTCTAATCAGATGTTCCATCTAATATTCAGAATGCGTTGCAATCGTTGGGGTGGAGTGGATGATCAAATTCCCCTACCCCAAACAACAACGGTGGGTGGTGCAAATGGAAGACATGCCGGACCCGAGTACCTATTCCAATCTGGTCTGATTGGGTGCATATTCTTATTTGGGTTGAGAAACATCTACGAGTTCAGTGTTAGACTTATCATTTGAGCAATCTTCAAGGCAACCTTCCACTGCCCTTAGTCAAGAAGATTCAGACTTGGCCCTTGCACGAGATTTGCAAGAACTGGATAATATGCACATTGGTTGATGGTGACCATGAAGAGGTTGATGCATCTTTATTTGAAAGTGATGAAGCATATGCCAGGGCACTTCAAGAAGCTGAAGACCATTTATTGACATCTCAAATGATGGCTTTGGCTGGCATTAATGACCAGGAGGAGGATGACAATGAAGACAATGATAGCACTTCAAGGGATGCATGGCAAGACATAGATCCTGACAATATGTTGTGTGAAAAGAAAGACGATGGAAGGGGTAACGAAAAAATATCCAACTGGGAATTTGAACAAGGAAAAATATAATAAATTGACTGGAGAATTAACCCTAACCTTAAACAATGAAGTGAAAATATTCCCTTACCTGGAACTTGATGCCACATTGTGAGTAGGGATAGGTCAGATCTTCGATGAAATAGCATGGCACATTTTTACCTAAAGGATACTTGATCAATTACTCATGATTGGATAACACTAACACAACCCTCGTTCTGTTTATATAGAAAAATGTCCCTTTGGAATTAACCGTGGTAGGTGTGACCAGAGGGTCATAGACGAAGTTCACTGATTATATCAAAAGAAAATAAAGTAACTCCTCTGATGTGTTCAGAGGAATTGGATTTAACTCCTTCGAACACATCGAAGGATTTTCCTCTAAGTTGCACAATATCAATTCCTATGGGGCAGAAGAAAGTAACTTCTCTAAAATGTTCAGAGAAGTTAGAAGAAACTCCGTCGAACTATTCAGAGAAGTTGGAAGAAATTTTCTCGATTTAACATTTGGATTTCAACACCAAGTCTTGATGATTTTTTCAAGTAAAAAGCATGAGTATTCTAAGTATCTTGAGGTGGAGAGGGAGACTTATGAGTATTTATATTAAGCTCAAAATATAAGGGCCTCCATTTTCCAGGGAGGTAATCAAGATCAAACGAAAAAATGGAGGGTTGGCATTCCTGTAACAACAAATAGCAACACATTGGGTGAAGCCTTGGATATTTGCAAGATGATGTCTACCACAATTTAGGGAGGGTCCTCCATCATACAAAATCATAAGAGAAAAAATATAGGTACCATAAATTGTATATTGAAAAGACTGAGGTGGTTCAAATAGGGGTGAGACCTTTTCCAATTAACATATTGCTTTCAAATTGATATCTCCTCACATGGTAAATGGATAGAAAGGAATATGTAGGTAGTATAATAGAAACGAAACAACAAGAATGTTGAGAATACAAGTCATAGTGCATTTATCTGGTGTCTCTCTACTTCTAGTGAGCATCCATAGCCCTGACAGAGTCACCCCAGTGTCACAAACCTTGCTCCACTTCCAACAAACATCCATAGCCCCGACGAAGATACTTGCATGTTTCATGTGATCTGCAAATCATTTCCCCAAGAATTTACCTTTTATAATATTTGATTCTCTTTTGTTTAGAGATATAGGTGGATGGAAGGATTCCAATTAACATTTAAAGGAACTAGGGATGGAACCTATGATGGTGATATCTGCTAACTTGATTATCAATGAGAAAAATTCTTGAGTCGTGGTTCCTATTATACTATGAATGTTTCATCTAGAAATTTTTTGTTTATCTCATATAAAATAGAAATGTGTTGTTCAGTGCAGTCTCTTGGCTCTCTGTTTTCCCTATGTCTCTTCGTATTGATAAGCTATGTTCCTCTACCATATATTGGCTTGTGATAGTGTGGAAAGGGATTAAATGTCTGGAGGGTATGTATATTTGACATCGTATTACATAGATGTTTATGCTATTTTCACCAGATATGCTATGTTTAGACATGTGACTTGCGCTAAGTTGTGAGAAATTCAAAATCACAAAGGTAGTCATCAAGAAGGATAAAGGAAAATTCTAGTAATCAATAAATTAAGAAAACCAACCTAACTAAAGAAGCAAAATCAAATGAGAAACATAATCAAGATTTATTTATGTACAAGTTATCAATAGCCTAAATGGATAACTGATGTAGTGTTTGAGGATTTATTCATTAACTGGGAGAGAGTCAATTTCTCTCTAGATATTCTGCAATCGAAAAGTTCCTTGGCCAATCTTTTCTTTAATTAGGTAAGGTCCAAGCCACAGATGTTGAAATTTGGAATGTTTCCCTTTATCTTCATGTGGCTTGTCCCATTTTAGATCTAAGTCCCCAAATTGGAACTCTTTCTCACCTGTAGATTTCTTATCAAGCCACTGTTTTTTTATTTGTTGGTGAGCTTCAAAATTGCTTTTGGTTTTGTCAAGTACTTCCTTAAGATTCAACAAGGTATCAATACGGCTTTGGATGAAAGGTCATTCTCTGCGTCGATATTGTTGTGTAAGTTGGAGGGAAGGTAGGTAGATTTTCGAGGGTAGAATGTATTCTTTCCAATACACAAGAAAGTAAGGTGAAGTTCCGATGGAAGCTTTGGGAGTGACATGATCTGCCCAGAGATCATTTTTTAATGCATTGTGCCAATTTCTCTGGTGATCAACTATAGTTTGTTTAAGGATACATATGATGTTATTGCTTGTAGATTCTGCTAAGACATCTCCTTGGGGGTAGTAATTGCATGCGTATTTTAAAATAATCCCTTTTTCCAATGCATACTCAGATAATTTCAAGGATGAGAAATAAGTAGCATTATCAAATACTAAAGAGTTAGGAATTCCAAACCTTGTGATAATTTGTTGCTCGAGAAAATTTATTACTACTTCCTCATTCACTTTGACTAAAGGTATTGCCTCAATCCAATGTGTGAAATAATTAATAGGAGTGATAATATACCTATGTTGCTTGGACAAATAAGTATTTATCTCACCAATGATATCTAGGCCCAACTTCTCGAAGCGTTCTTCTAATGCTACAGGTTGGAGAGGGAGAGTAGCTTTACGTTCCATCCCCACAACATTTTTACATGCTTCGCAGCTCCTTAAGTATGCATGAGAATCCTTGAAAAGTGTGGGCCAGCACTATCCCTCTCTCAATACTTTTTGTTTCATTGTGTCTCCTGAAAAATGACTACCAGTCAATCCATCGTGCATATATTTAAGGACATTATCGGTATCTTGTCTTTTGAGGCATCTCAGTAAAACTCCATCGTAATTATTTCTGAACAAAATACCATGTAACAGTTTATACTGTAAATATTTCATCCATGGCGCTCTTTTATTCTTAGCATTGATATGGTACGGAGTAGTTTCATGTTGAAAATAATATCTAAGATCATTATAACATGATCCTTCAATGGTTTTGACATATGGAACTTGTTGAATATACATTGTAGGTTCATCTTGCCAACCATCCTCCTCTTTTTCTTCAATGGAAACTCCTTCTGTCACTAATTTACACAAGCCTTGACCTTTCACAATATTGGATGGTTGGAATTTGAGGTCATAATCTTGTAGAGTTGTCAACCAATTCCATCGTCTTTCACTTAGTTATTTTTGAACAAATAGGGACCTTACTTGTAGGTGTGGGACGATGAATTTCATATGAGTTTTTAGGATATAAGGTTTGAATTGTTTCATGGGTTTATGTACAAGAAAGGATTTCTATTTCATCGGAAGATAATTCATTTCAACACCTTGTAACCTAGTTTTCATAAACATGACTAGGTATTCATCTCCTTGTTCATCCTTTTGCATGAGTAGTGCTGCTAACGAGTAATCATATGCAAATGTGTATAGCCAAACATATTTGGAGAAATCAAGACTCTGAAGAGATTGTGTGTTAGTTATAGAGTTTTTAATGTTTTCAAATTCTTCCTTCTCCAATGGTGTCCACTTCAACTACATGTCCTTTTTAATCATCTTTTGTAATGGTTTCACAATATCATCAAAATATGGAACAAATATTCTTACAAAATTGATTCTATCAAAGAATGATTGCATGGACATCTTGTTGTGCAGTGGAGCAATTTGTAAAATGGCTTTGGTTCTTTCTGGATCCACTTAAATCTTGTCTTTAGAAATAATGTTTCCTAATAAAATACCTTCTGAAACATCAAATATAGTTATCTTGGGATTAAGATAAATCCCATATTTTCTGCACCATTCAAAAATATGTTTCACATGTTTTGGGTGGTATTTTATTTTTTTAGAATAAACAATGATTTCATCAAGGTACACCACCACGCTTTGACCGATTAATCCTTTGAAAGAAATGCCCATTTCCCTCTGAAAGGTATCTCCTGGGTTCATAAGACCAAATTGAAAGTATTTTTTAATCGGTTTGGTTCTTCCATGAAAAACTGATTGTATTCTGAAAACCCATCTGATAGAGAGAATAACTGATATCCGGGGACGGGTTGTAGGATTTGTTCCATTGGGGGAACTAGATAGTTATCTTTGTCAGAAGCACAATTGAGATTACTAAAATCTATATAGATTCTTATTTCTCCTGACATTTTTCTTACGGGAACCATATTAGAGACCCAAGTCAAATGTCTCATTTTGAAAATGATTCAGAGATCCAATAATTTCTTGAGTTCTTTATGTATCAGAGGTTCGAGAGTCAGATGTGTCTTTCTAATATTTTGCTGGAACGACTTTATCCATTCTTTGATGGGGATCACATGTTGTATAATCCTTGTATCATACATCTTCAAATCATCATACTTCCAAGCAAAAACATCTTGATACTTCTTGAATAATTCCATGTCTGTGTACTTTTTCTGATTCTGAAGAGTAGGTTCCCATTTTAACATATTTAGGTTGCTCAAATGTTCCAAATTTGACCAAGAAATGCATTATAGTGGATTTGTTGGTCTTTGAATTAGATGGCCTTCTGAACTTGGATTGTAAATCAAATAATTTTTCAAGAGTCAAAATGTTCTTCGAAACACAATTTGTCTTCACCTTGTTAGTTTCTTCTCGATAAGTTTGTAAGTCTTGTTGATGTACCTCATCATCGATCACTCAATCTGGGAATGTGTCCAAACTAGTTAAAAAATTGATAATCTAAGAATCATTGTCGAACACTCTCCAACTCGTGACATTGTCTGGTATGGAGGGCCTAAACATCATTTCAATCGAAAAAACATCATTAGGAGGCATAAATCTAGATTTCTCATTGGCCAAAATATCTAAGTCTATATTTTGATCACGAGGTATGGAATTAATATTAAATGTATCAAATGAATAAATTAGATTCCATACCTCTTGTTGGTAATCCTTTATATCCAGAGACATGCAATGAATAATGTTCCTTACCTATCGAACAATGATCTCAAAATAATCAAACACTTTAAGGTATTTTACCTTGAGGTCAATGTATTGTTTAAGGCCTTGCACTGAGGCTTCATATTCAACAGTATTTTTGGTGCATTCAAACTCTAAACTACATGATATGAGTTTTTTGTCTTCGTTGGGGTCAATTAGAGCACATCCTATTATGGCTCCATCCTATGATTTAGAGCCATCAAAGAACATGGTCCACATGTCAAGAATACTAGTCTTGTTAGTCAAACTAAATCCTAAGTTAGTTAGTACTCAAAAAGCGCTATTATGTATAGATGGGAGGAGGCCTAATTGTAACTTTGATGTTTTTTCAGAAGTCTTTGCTTCATAACAACCATAATCAATTTGGAAAAAATAATTCCCAAAAATGGAATGAACAAAGATTATGGGCTTGTTATTACCCTCCAATTATGTCAATGTGTGCTTCATGTGTGCTTCATTGTTTACATGGATTTGATTGGATTTTCCTTTATGAGGAAACCATAGATGACATGAATCAGTAAAGAAATAACCTTGAAATTTGGTAGACCGGTCTCTTCTTAAGATAAAACTATAACTCTCTGGTATGTCTACAACAACTATGTCTATATTCTGATGAACTCTTAGGTCGGATGGAAATCTGATTAAAACATCATTGAGTTATCCTTTTACTTTAAAATATTTCTTTTCTAATTGGATGATCCTAGTTTTTTTAATTTTTGGAACAATATTTATTTTTTGGAAAACGGAAAAAGGAAGGATATCGTAAGAGGCATCAGAATATGCTAAAACATTGTGTACATTGAAATTAAAAATTTCATATGTGAGAAGACAAGGTGGTAGCTAAGATTTTGAAAAGGCACATATGCTTGTTGTGTTTATAGCTTCTACTATCTCCACTTTGTGTATCTCTTATGCACCATTTCCATGGATTAATATATCAGTAGCAGCAATAGTTTTTGTATGAGTCTCATGGGTTTTGAAAGAATCATGAAGGAGATCGCGTTGTTGTGGAAGGGAGAAAATATCAAACATGTAAATATTAGCTTTAATCTTCTTCATGTATTCAATAAAATTATAATCAAAGACATGTGAATTTGAATCATTCTTAACTTGTCCATATATTTGTTGAATCACCTTTTCATTATTTGGTGTCATGTTACTTTTCGCATTATTCCCAATAGAACTAGATGTGCTTTGTTTGTCTTTTTTTGTTACAATGGTTTTGCTAATTTTATTATTAGCTTTTTCTAGGACCACATCTCTTTATTTTGGGAGGACAGGGAGAGGCATTATCTTCCTAAGAGGGATGTTATCTTCTTTGAAAGAAGGGGGATTATATAGTGGACCTTTGTTGAGCATAAGTTATAACCTTTTGGAGAAACAACTTTAACAACTTGTGTATCTCTAGAAAGGATTTATTCAATCTGTTCATCGCCTGATTCTACACACCAGTCCCAAAAGGGAATATTTGATTCTAGGGGGGTTTCATCAACAACACTAGAAGGAGCTTGTGCATGGCTTACATCATCCAAACTTTGTTGATGTAGAAACTAGTTTATCACCAGGTTCATAGAGTTGACCCATTGAGGGCATGTTCATTTTGGGTGATTTTCTTGATGATAAGAACAAAAATTATCATTATTAAGCTAAGTTGAAATCCATGTGTGGTGGTTCAGGTGGTTGCGGAAGGTTGTCTGGTTTCTTAAAGAATGGGAGGAAATTTTGTGGCTTAGATGATCCTTCACCAACATTCTTTTTAAGGCCCACAACTTCATTGGATAAGTTCTTAACCATTTTGACCACATTATTGATATCTTTTGACTCCCTATAATGTGGTTTAGTTAATATCAGTAGTTTCTTTCCAACCAACTTAGTTTCCTCATAACATGGATGTTGATCATATGTAGATAACTCTCTTTCCATTATCTCAACTTCATCAAAGTTTAATGCTAATGTATTTATGTTAGATCGTTCTAAAAACATCCCTATGGAGGGGGATAATGCAACTGTGTAATATTCAATAGATAATGACTAATTAGGAATGACCTCATGAGGAAACTTGGTTAATACATTAATAAATATTTGGTTAAATGCTCTTACTCTTTCCCTCTTTTCCATTTCAATGGCTCCTAGTTCATTGTGTAGAGATGCACTTGTTTTTATTTCTCCAAATTTTCTCATAAAGAGGCTTTGAAAACTGTCCCAGTCTATAATATATCTAGCATGTAGGATGAAATTCCAAGTGGAGGATTTCTAGAAAATACCCTACACACTATGTCACCATGTTCGACACCTAGAAGATGTATGGCTAAAAATAAATTATTAACATGATCTTCTAGGGTTCTCGGTTTGTCTGGGTTGAATTTTGGGAGGAATTTATCAACTTTTCTTGGAATTTCATGAAGTTTTCCAGTTATATTGAGAGCTCCTTGGACCCTCCATCATGGTATAACTTCTATGTGGATCTTATTTCTCCCATTAGTTGTTATATGGTGATTTCTAGTTGTTCACCTTCGAATTCTTCTTTAGGTTCGATAAGGAAACACAAAGATCTGCTCAAAGGTACTAGGACCACTTGTCATGTGGTTTCAATAAGGTCATCTAAATAGTCAACATAAAAATTGGGATCTATGTTAGGACATTCTACACGAGTTTATTTTCTCCTAGGGATTTTAGAGGTTGTAGGTAATTTTCCAAGCAGTTTTGCATAAGCACATGTAATTCTACAAGTTTCGTGAATCTATTCTTGTGGTATGTGAAACCAAGTCTCAGTATGTATTTTAGGACTACCGAAGGAACTTCTGAAATTAGTATTTGATTCCTCGTAGGTAACTTCTTGTTTAGAATCGACTTGAGGGAAAACGATAGGTTGCGGGTTGGGATTACTTGTTGAAGAATGATTTCAGTTATTATTTAATTCATGTATATAATCCATAAAATATGGACCTCCTTCTAGTGCCAATTCTATTGATAGGTTCAAATTCACCCGACAATATAAAGGGGTACTCCTCGGTATGCGGTCCCAACTAGACTATACACCATTTAAATTAGGAGTCCCATTCGACATTTGGCCTGACTTCCACTTGTTGTTGTATTTTGGTTTTCTTACCAGTTACGGTCCAATGTACCGATGGGGTGCATGGGTGGTGAAAATGAAATGCAAATATCTAGATAAATACTATGTATGCAAGGATGACTAATCTATCACTAATCTATGCTAACATATCCTATCTAGGAGCAAACTAGAGTAATCAGTGAGTTATCAATGCTAACTTTTTCTTCTTAGGTAGGTCGTCCAAACTTCTAACTGGTCATAGAGTGATTGGATCCTTTTGTATGTCAACTTCTATAGTGTTTCATTGTTCATAGTAATACTATCATCGAGGGTGATCATGTCTTTCTCTAATGTTTTCATGAAATCTTGCACCATCGTATGCAATTTTATTGGTTGTATCATATTTTGATCAATAAGGTCATCGGAGACAAAGGTAGTTGCTTCAACTATTTGTTTCCTTCGATTTGTGTTGTCTTAAACTGCATTCACCATTTCTTTCACTACTAAGTTCTTTACAAGTTCATCTAACCTTGGGAGGTGGCCATTTCTGATCAGTTCCTATGCAGACTTGTGGATCCTAGAATATATTTCCATAGATTTGGTCACTTCTCTATAAAATCTATGTCCTATCTATTGGAAATGATCCAATGCATACAAATATTTCTCCCATATTTTGATGGCCTATATAACTCAGGGGGTGCATCAGGGTTTTCCTCTATCCATCTATCTATGTCAGTTATACCTTCACGAATAGTGTTGTAATGTGCCAACGTCATTTGTATATGGATGTTTTGGTCAATGAATATGGTAGTTGCATCTTGGAAGAGGTACATATGGGAATACATGTCAATAATGGAACCTTCCAAGTCATTTCTAACTTTATTGGCTCTGACTTTGAAGATTTGGAGGCTTCTTTCATTCACTTTCATATGCTAGAGATTTTCCTCGAGTTCTCTGATATTTATCTCCTTCTCTTCATTGTGTTTTCATAACCTCTTTATGTTATCTATATTAGCATCCATGAATGTAGAACTAGCTCTAGTTCTTGCCACATGATCCTCTTTAACATATCTCATGAATTACACCTGAGAGACCACTAATATAGGAGCCCCTTCCGTTACTGGCATCTTCTTAAATCACTCTTGCATGATTGAACCACTTTTAATGTCATATGTAAATATTATAATATCTATCACTTCAGTTAGTTGAAATGGTTCCCATATTCTAAGGCCTAAGACAGTGTACATTGGATCCATGTCTGTGACTACGGTGGATTCTCCTGGGATATCTGCATCCATGGGTTGTGTGTCATCTTATCTAATTTTTTATTTTTTTTTTCTTTTTCCTTTCCTCCTCAACAGTTTTTTCATATGCTTCCTTCACTTCTTTCTCTGCTAGTTTCGTTGCTACTCTTACTACTTCCACCAACTCCTTTTCTCTTTCTGCTACAGCCTTTGCTTCGACTTCAACTTGGGCCTTAGCTTTGTCGGCTTCAATTTTTTTCTTCTTCTTGGTGTCATTCTTATTTTTCAACACCTTTTATTTATGCCTCCTCTTTTTATCTACTGGTGTTTCTTCCTCTTCCTTAGAAGATCCTGAATGAGTTGATATTGTGATGGGAGAAGGTGTCCCAACCTCATATTGTTTTTCTTCTTTCTTGGTCATATTTCTTGTTGCTTTTTCATCAACGATCATTCCCTTTGTCTGGCCACACCTATTGGAAATGAGTTCGTGGTAAGTTCTTCCATTTTTATGCACCTCCTTTTCTTCTCATATTTCAGTAATATATTCATAGGGAGATTGACTCTATTGAAGTGTTCCATTATGATATTTGCAGGATTGTGTCTTCTAAATCTTTCTTCTCCAAAGTGATAACAAATTAATATGTCTAGTTCCTCTTGGGTTTTCTTGGTATTCTCAAAGAAATAGTTTGAAAAGTATAAAGGTAGTGGGGGGAATATCTCTTTCTTAAACCTGTAAAGAATTCCTCCAATCCCGTCTATAATATTTGGGTACGCTACTTCCTTAAGGACTATCTTATCAGGCACAAATCATGGAAGTATGTGAGGAGGTTTCATCGCACCATCAACCATTATATAAGTTCCATGCTCTATTAGATACCAATCCCCAATTCTTCTTATGAATTCTATGGATTTTTCTATCATACAAGGGGGAGTGGCACAAAATATATATTCATATAATGGAGAAAGGAAGTGATCATAAATTATTTGGTATTTAGTACGGTATTTTTTCTCCTAGAGAAATTTCCAATAGATGTGGATTGAGGCGTCAGCTGGAAACTAGCTCCACCCCATGTTCATATACCTGTGGATTGTGCACATTATGTCCAAGAGGTACGAGGACGTATGGAAACTGAGAAATGTTATTGGTTGGTATTGTGTTACTTTTGAGATAGCAACAATGATATTTCCAGACAATATATTTTTAGAGTTGTGTCTATCTCCCAATATAGCCTGCACAACATGCCCACCAAATATTGATACGGGCTTCTTAATTTAGTCATGGGGTACCGACTCTTAGGACTATATTTAAAATTCGTTTATGCCCTGTACCATTTAGGAAACAATTATTTTGGCATATATTTGAATTCACTAAGGAGCTTGCTATCTAATATCTTATTTCATTCTTCAATGTGATAGCATTTAGCTACAAATTATGGTTGAAATGAAGTAATAGGTTCCTTTCAAGAATTGCATAGATATCAATTATTTATATCGATGTTATTAAAAATCCATGAAATGGTGTCTACAAAAGGGAATATTGTTGGGTGTGCTGTCACCCTGAAGATTCCTGATTTTTTGATATTCTTGAATTCTTGGAGTTCACCTGGATCTTCTACTTCTTTAGATAAATTTGATTCTTAAACATGTAATACACTTCCCCCCATTTCATAGTTTCACCATCTTTTTCTAGAAGTCCAGTTGTATCATCATATATAGCCATGAATATTTCAACCCCTTATTCTTATTGGGAGTTTTCAGAGGGCTCAAATCCAGATAGTTTTCCCGATGTATTCTTTCTTGGTGACATGTTTGTACCTACCAAAAAGATAAGTTTAGGACATAATAACAAAATGTGAAGTACCATTTTAAGTGAATCTAAAATATTGAAAGTAAATCATGCTTAAGCATCTTGAAAAAAGAATGGAGGTGAAAGGATATATGTCAAGCCTGAAAATTGAAATTGGAGGCCAAGGAACTAACTTCTTGAATATAGATCAAAGAAGTTATTATTAACTGCTTTGATGAAGTGGAAGAAAATTGAAAAAGTAGTGATTGGAAGATTTAAAGACAACTCCTCTAATTGCATCAAAGGAGTTAGTAAGAACTCCTCCGATGAGGTCAAAAGAGTTGAGCCTAACTCTTTTGATCGTCCATTGGAGGGATTTTCCATAGGATATGAGCACTTAAATTCAACTCCTTCGATCATATTGTAGGAGTTGAGAGTAACTCCTCTGATATGGTTGGAGGAGTTATTTCCAAGTAGTCTGAGTTGATCAAAGGAAAACACTTCAACTCTCCTGAATGCATTGGAGGAGTTTGTTTAAAATATTTTGGTCCTTAAAACTAGGGATTTTATGCGAGTAGAAAATGGTGGTTTTGAGGGAGAGAAAGAAAAGGATTTAGAGGTTTTGAATTCCCTGGAACCTTTCCAATATAAGCATATGTTCTTTGATAAATCCTTAGGGGTTGAACATATCAATTGTAGGGAAGTAAACAAGGGTTATTTAAAAGAAAAGGGGCTGACCACATACTGTTTAAGGATTAGTGAAAAGAAAGACAGTGGAAGGGGGAAATAAAAACTATCCAACTCAGGTTTTGAACAAAGAAAAATCTAAGAAATTGACTGGAGACTTAACCCTAACCTTAAACAAGAAAGGGGGCAAGATGATCTTACCTGTAATTTGATGCCACGTGGTGAGTAGGGATAGGTAGTAGCTTCAACAAAATATCTTGACGTGTTTTGACCTAGATTCTATTTACTCAATTACTCATGGTTGGATAACACTAACAAGACTCTCATTCCATTTATATATCCAAACAACCATTTTTAATTAAATTCAATAGGTGCGATTTGAGGGTTAGATATGAAGTTCATTGATTATATTGGAAGAAAACAAAGTAACTCCTCTGATGTGTTTGGAGGAGTTAGAGTTAACTCTTCTAAACACATCAAACGAGTTTACTCTAACTTGTGAGATATCAATGCATAATGGGGGAAAAGAAAGTAAAATTTCTAAATTGTTAGGAGAAGTTAGAATAAACTCCTCTAAAATGTTCATAGAAGTTAGAAAAAACTCCTCCAAACTATTCATCGAAGTTAGAAGAAAATATTTTGAACTGTTCAGAGAAGTTAGAAGCAATTTTCTCGATTTCACATTTGGATTTCAACACCAAGTCTTGATTATTTTTTCAAGTAAAATACATGAGTCTTCTAAGTTTATTGAGGTGGATATGAGATGTATGAGGCTTTATCTTAAGCTCAAAAGACAAGGGGTTCCATTTTCCAAGGAGGTAAGCAAGATCATATAGAAAAATGGAGGGTTGTAGTGTTTGTCACAACACAGTGGTAGCGAGAGGAAATTGATCTTAGAAGAGGTTGTCAAGAGGTTGAACATGAAAAAAATGGCACATCCTAACCCATAAACCAATGATTAGCTCAGTCAGGGATGGCACATCCACTTTAGCCAAAAATGTCACTTGCTCTATGACATAAAACCCTTCAAAGAAGAGGTATAGTGTGAGGTTTCCCCCCTTGAAGTTTGTAATGTTGTTTTAGGACAACTATATATGTGGAACCATCAGTTTGTTTATGAATATAGGCCCTGTAGTATCATTATTACTTTGGGATATCAACTCTACAGGGTACCAGAGTTAGTCCCAAACACTGTGATCTATTTGATCTCTGCGAAGCAGTGCAGAAAGGTGGTCTATAAGACCAGGATAATTTTCCTCTTTATGGTTTGATCAGAAGGTTAACAAAAGGTTACTGGAACTACCAAAACATATGCATCTGGTCTCTCTTCCCAGCATAAACAGGTGGGCGTAATATTAGAGGAGTACAAAAACATATTTTCCTCGCCTACTAGGTTGCCTCTACACTGTCATGTAAAACACTCCATTGATCTGACACCCGATGCTCATATTCCTAAGAACCATGTATACAAGAAATCTATTATAGAGGATTAAGAAATCAAACACCAGATCCAAGAGATAATTTTGAATGGTTTCATCAGACCAAGCTCTTCACCTTACAGGAGCCCAATTATTTTGGTACAAAAGAAGGATGGGACATGGTGACTTTTTATTGATTATAGAGCCCTGAACAAGATCATAGTCAAGAACTGGTACCCAATTCCCCGGATTGATGATCTTCTTGATTATCTCAAGGGAGACAAGTTTTTAGTAAGATTCATCTAAAGTCAGGCTACCACTAGGTGTTGATTGAGCAAATTGATGTGTGGAATACAACCTTCAAGTCTAAAGAAGGCCTCTTTGAGTGGTTTGTCATTCCTTTCGTCTTGACTAATGCCCTGACCATATTCACGTAGATGAAGGATGATATATTACAACCATTAAAAAACTCCTTTGTGGTTGTATATTTGGATGGCATCCTCATCTTCAGCAAAACTTGGGAGGAACATTTGGAGCATATTCAGCAGGTATTAGGTACACTATGACATCACATGTTATATGCCAATTTGGAGAAGTGCTCATTATACATGTAGATAATCCAATATTTTAGATATATCCTATATGAGCAGGGTGTACATGTGGATCCATCCAATATCCAATTCATTCGCGATTAGCCAGCTCTGAAGACAATGACCAAGCTTCACAGCTTCTTGGGCCTCACCAAATTTTATCGATGGTTTTTGTTGAGGTTATCTCATGTAAATTAGGACCTAATCTAGGTTACCAAGGGTGGTGCGAAGGAAACGTTTGCGTGGTTTGCACCCTAGCAAAACACATTCCAGTATTTGAAACTTTTCCGCTTAGCACCAATATTGATTATGCCATACTTGAAAAACCATTTGATATTGAGACAAATGATTTACATTATGCTATCAATGCATTCCTCACTCAAAATGTGCATCTGATAGCCTATCACAGTGAAACTATGTATGATGTTGGTCCCAGATACCCCACCTACGACAAATAGATGTACTCCATTATGCAAGAATGTCGACAATGGAAGAATGTCACTCTAGGTAAGGAAATGACCATCCACACTAATTGTTAGGCCTCATAATTGATATGTTTTATGATGCCAGTATCCATTCTTTCACCTATTTTTCCCTTCTGTCTCCATTCACTTTACTAACCATCTTCTCGTAATTGTTCATTTTCACCCTACATGAGATTCACATGTCATATGTACACTAAAAGGGTCAATTTCTCATGTTTTTATGATTACTAAGAGTATATATTATTGTTTCCTAACTTACTTGTGGATTTCAACAGTTGTGTTGGAAATTCTGCAACTGATTGGCAGTTTTGATAGTCAATGTAATACCCCTAGGTCGAACCCCAATTGTAAATGTAAATAAAAAAATACTTAAGCTGGTGAGTTGTTTGATATAATTTTTCATGCACCTTCCATGGCACACATGTATTGTGCACTAAAATGATGAAGTGTGAAAATTCTAAGATACCGTGTGCAACAAACTTAAGTACGTATGATTTTGAGGCCAGAGAGACTTTGTGTATATGTTATGTTTTGAGGCTGGTGAGGCTGGATGCAGAAAGGAAAGTATGCCTATAATGTAAATGTAAATGTAATCACACACAAATATTAATGAAAAACACATCATTGCAGCAAACCAACCATGTAAAAGAGTATGGGGGACTAAACTCCACTAGTTAGAGAAAGGGGGAAAAAAGTTAAGTATAAGGGGATAAGCTAGGGAGATTAAACCAAAAAGGAATATTATATTAATATCCTTAAAGTATAAAGTATGGACAATTATTTTATCCTAAGTTTTATAGATGGGGACAAGTGGGCCAAAGTAGTTCCCAACATGACAAGTGTCAAGTTGGGAACATGCATACATATAGTTTGGACTTAGTTCATTTTCCCATCATTCCATCATCATTCACTCATGGATTCAACTGTCCTTCGTACCTTCCTGTCACTATACATGTACCCATACCAGTACCTATACCTAGTTATCTTAGGAGTTGGACTGAAGAAGTGGGTTGTCAGGCCTGTGGGATATTGAAGAGGTAGGTTTTTAGGCTTGTGAGCAATTATCTCTAGGTGAGAGAATTGTTGGCAATTGATTCTCAAAGGTGCCAAACTACATCTACAAGGATTTCATACTTCATTTCCAGTGTGTTTCTAAAGCCCCATAAAAGAAGTCGGGTAGTGTTAGGGTCCTAACCTGCACATAGGTAGAACAATATATTTGGATGTAATAAAGGTCAATATTAATAAAATAGAATAAGGTGGATGTAAGAATACCTAATAGAAGCTTCCACTTCTAGAAGGATCTTCCTCTAGATGCTTCTTTTTAGTATAAATAGGAGTCGAGGGTATGAGAACCCTAGATTGGATATTATTGTAATAGAGCTCTGCTCAACTGGAGGTTGCCCCCTCGAACAGGCCCGTGAACATTGCTTTCAGATTCAAAGTGTTATTTATGTTTTCATTCGCATATCATTTCAGTGTTATTGTGATGGATGTTCTGGTTATATTGTTGTTATTCTGACATTGCTAGCATTTTATTTTAGTTCTGCATACATTTTATATCTGGTATATTACAAGTGGTATCAGAGCACTTTCCTCGGCAGAAAGTGTGGGTTAAATATTTTTTTTCAGAGTAGAGACATAATCTGACATCTTTAAGCCACAGAGATCTGTCGTTATGCGCATAAACCTGTAGTTGAGGGATTCATACACGCAGGAAATAAAAGTGGTACTTAAGCGCACACCTGTTGGCCACCCTTGTAACCCCTGTTGGTACCCCTTCGAGTGGTAGCGCATCAGACATCACCTGTGTACGGAGAGACATAGATTACCTAAAGCCCTATTTAGATAAATTGATCGATCACCTGACTGCTATAGTGTCTCTGAGAACAACACTCACAAAGATACTCTCTAGTACCTAGGTAGTCGGGTAGTACGGCTAAGGGTACAGTCTATCCTCCTTAGTTAGTGCCCTGAGATATTGGGCTGAGTACTATTGTTGGACCCCACACAGATATCAGAGAGATATAGCATAGGGAAAACCCTTGTCTATAGAACCCTTGAATACCTAACCCTTGGGGGGACAAAAACATAAACAAATTAAAATAGACAAGATCTATTGCCGTGCAACTGTGTTCGGGTTGCCAATTAAATACACATTTATTTCTAGTTAAGAATTTGGGCATTTCCTCTCTGCAGTATTCTTCAGACTGGAGTATAACTCTGTTAAAAAAAATAAAAAATAAAAAATAAAAACAAGTATGGAAATTTGTTCACCATTATTTGAGACCTATTCCATTAGATTCATCTCTTCACCCTTATCACATTCATCCATATCATTTTTTTGGCCAAAATGTTTTACCCCGCCCGCCCCTTTTTAGTTTCCTCATCCTCATGGCCCATAATCATAGCCAAGACATGGAAGCTCGCTTCAACACCTTGCAATCTGGTCTCATTGAGACCCAACAAGAATTGAAACAACTCAGTGCCAATGTTTCCGCCATCAATACAACCATGCAGTCCTCAATGGGGGAAATCAAACAAGACCTCACCACCCACATTGAAGCAGTATTTTCGGCACTCTGCACCAAACTGCATATCCCTACAGATAACCCTTCCTCTTCCTCACCTCCACATACTGAAGGTGACCATTCCTCTCATTCCCATACCTTGCAGAACCATCACTTTCAACATGACCTATGCCTCCCACGTGTGGATGTGACCAAATTTGATGGCTCAGACCCCACTGGTTGGGTAACCCATATGGAACATTACTTCTCTTTATATGGAATTACAGATGACTTGGCCAAACTCCGATATGGTGTTCTCCATGTAGATCAAGAATGTTGACAATGGTGGCAATGGAGAAAAACTTCTTGTCAAGGGTATATTGCTTGGACACACTTTGTGGCAGAGCTTTATGAACAATTTGACACTGACACCAACCATTTGGGTCATTTAACAAAGCTGAAACAATTAGGAACCGTGGAAGACTTTATAGTTTCCTTTGAGCGCCTAGATTTTAAAACAGAGGGCATGTCTGATGCCTTTTTCTAAGAGTGTTTTATCAGCGGCCTCAAGGATGAAATTCAGGCCCATGTCCTCATGGCTAGGCATGAAAGTTGGGTGGAGGCTACCAAAAGAGATAAAGAAGCACAACCAGTTGTATCTACTCAAAACCGCAAACCCTCCTTTATCCCTCACCCTAAACCAGTAAATCCCACTACTCCCTCTGCTCCACTAAAGATCCAAAAATTGACCAGGGCTGAAATGGCTGAACGTCAACTCAAAGGCCTTTGTTATAACTGTGATGACAAATATTTCTCGGGCCACAAGTGTAAAGAAAAAAATCTTTTTATGGCCATCTCCGAGGATATTTTGAAAGAAGATGAAGAAACTCCCTCTGTGTCTGAATAACATGAATCCATGGACATAACCCCTCCCTCAGACCCTCTCGAAGTAGAACTCGTCATTTCCCTCAATGCTCTCACTGGCTTCTCTGCTCCCCAAACCCTCAAGCTAATCAGTTACATCAATCATCGAAATTTCATCATTCTGGTTGATAGTGGCATCACCCATAATTTTATTCATCGCCACATTTCCCAAGAAACTCATTGCTACATCCATGTCGTCAATAATTTCCAAATCATGATTGCCAATGGTGGTTCCATGAAATGTGGGGGGCGTTGTGAAAATGTGTGTCTCCAAATTGGTGGCTACCACCTAAAATCTCATATGTTTTCTATCAACATGGGAGGTTGTGACATTGTGTTGGGTGCAGACTGACTAAGGACCTTGGGTCCCATTGTCATGGATTTTAAAGACTTAACCATGATCTTCGACCAAGAGGGCCACCAATATAAGTTCCAATACATCACTGTCGGCTCACTTGAGATCATTAGTTCCCATTGCATGGAAAAGATGCTAAAAAAGGGTCATTCTGGTGTTATTGCCCAACTCCATGCCATACAAGCAACATAGACACCCTCGGTACTGCAAGACCTCCAAGCCATCCTTTCGAAACATCAATTGGTCTTTTCCACTCCCCAAGGCCTCCCTCCTTCTCATGGTTTTCATGATCATTCCATTCCCCTTGTACCTGGAAGCCTTCCTCCCAATATCCGTCTGTATCGTCACCCGTTTTCCCAAAAAAGTGAAATTGAGAAAATGGTCCAGGAACTCCTTAATGCAGGCATTATCCCCCCTAGTATGGGCCCCTACTCATCTCCTGTGGTCATGGTCCTGAATAAAGAAGGTTCTTGGCAAATGTGTCCTTACTTCTGTGCCCTCAAAAAACTTACCATCAAAGACAAATTCCCCATTCCTGTCATTGATGACCTCCTGGATGAATTGAGTGGTGGCCAACTCTTCACTAAAATGGATCTTTGTTCAAGCTACCACTAGATACGTATGAAAGAGGCAGACATTCCCAAGTTTGCCTTTAGAACTCATGAGGGCCACTATGAGTTTTTGGTCATGCCCTTTGGCTTGTGTAATGCCCCCTCCACCTTCCAAAGCCTCATGAATCATGTCTTCCGTCCTTTTCTCCACCATTTTGTCTTAGTTTTCTTTGATGATAGCCTCATCTATAGAAAAACCTGGATATACCATCTTGCTCATGTGGATCGAGTTCTCCATCTACTCTCTCAGCACCAACTTTTCCTGAAACAGTCTAAATGTTCTTTTGGCACCTCAGAAGTAGAATACTTGGGTCATTTGGTTGGAAACTATGGTGTTAGGGTGGATCCTAAAAAGATTGAAGCTATGAAAGATTGGCCTCACCCAAAGACTCTCAAGATCTTGCATGGATTTCTAGGCTTAATAGGGTATTATCACAAGTTTGTTAAGAATTATGGGAAGATTGCAGCACCTCTCACTGCTCTCCTCAAAAAGAACTATTTCACTTGGACTCCAGCCACTGCTCAAGATTTTCAGACCTTGAATATGGCCATGTGCACCACTCCAGTCCTCGCCCTTCCCGATTTCACAAAGACCTTTGTGTTGGAATGTGATTCTTTGGGAAAGGAATTGGTGTTGTCCTTATGCAAGAGGGTCGACCTTTGGCCTTTACCAGCAAGCAACTATCTGAAAGAAATTTGGGTAAATCCATCTATGAAAATGAAATGTTGTCTATTCTCCATGTCGTGGATTTGTGGCGTCCTTATCTATTGGGGCAATGTTTCCAAATTAAGACAGACCATCAAAGCCTCAAGTATTTTTTGGAAAAACGCATTTCCTCCCTAGAACAACAAAAATGGGTGACTAAACTCTTTGGATATGATTATGATATCATTTATAAGAAAGGAAAAGACAATGTGGTTGTTGGGGCTCAGAAATGTCCTATTCTCATCCACCTTTCCCTTCATCATTCTTCACATTTCATCGCCCCATTAACCTTTCACGATATCATTTCCATAAATATACTTGGGTTTCACCTTATTGTTCTCCACTTTATTCATTTTAGTATTTAAAAGGAATTTGTGATTAAATGTTAGAAAATTGACATGTTTTCATATATATCTCAAATATGTGCGAGCTTTGTAATGTGTAGGAATATGTGAAGGATTAATTCAAAGGACTTCTCGAATACTTCCTCCACCATTTCAATATTTGAGGAGATAATTCAAGCCCATTCCAAGGAGGAGATCATGAAGATTTGGTTGGAATATCTTATCTAAGATATATGAGAGATATGTGTGAGGATTTAAAGGGATTATGCTTTGTAATAATGGGAAATAGGTTGAGAGAAAAGTGGATCTATAATAATGAGATGGTTATCTTATCTTCAACACTCTCATGTATAAAATATAGTGCTCTCTCTTCATGAGATTTTAGTTGTAAGTAGAGAATTAGAGTAGTCATTAATGGTAGTCACTAGGATTCGAAAGAGAAAGGGATTCTTAGCTTTGATTCATGGAATTGGTTTTCATGCTTTTATTATTTTGTTATGAAGATTGATTTGGTTATTTTAATAGAAGATTGCTTCATTGGCGTGAGCTCACATATGTTGTTGTGTCATTCACAGCGAACATGAATACAGTGGACATGCTCATAATGAAGGCCATAAAAAAAATGTTGTGATGCACAATGATCCCCTGGGGTGTTTTAAGATCAGGATTATATCTTTAGATACCCACAAATTTTCTCCATATACCTTTAGCTTTCAACCAATATGACTGTACTTTTAGATAGGAAAAAAAAAGAAAAAGGTCAAACGGAAAGCGGCAGAGAAAAATGAAGGTGGTTATCAACTCCAACAATGCATGAACATTATTTAATCCAATTTCTGCCAGATGACATCCACTCGTATGTTCAAACGGAATACCGAGATTTTTGTCGGAGGTTGCGAGACTAAATCGGACTTGATTGTATCAATTTTAATTGTAGAGATCTACTTCTACATTGGGGATATTATTCCCAAACCATCAGCTTCCACGTCATATCTAAAATCAGGGATTTCGATCTGGCTAAAATGCATAACTAGACGTTATTATGGTCCATCAATTCCGAAAAGTGTAGCAAGCTGCCATGAAATTCAAATCAATTTAAAAAGCATATTATTGACTGGAATGATCTAAGGTAATGAGGAACCTCATTTTAGAAACTTATCAGGTTCCTTTCGAATTTCATGCTTTGCCTCTGTTTGCATCTGACGTTCATGCTGATATGCTTCATATTTGACCTGGGGAAGCATTGGCTGTAAATTTTCATTTATTGCTCCATCATATACCTGATGAGAGTGTGAGTACAAGTAACCATCAAGATCGGCTTATAAGAATGGTCAAAGGCTTGGCTCCAACTATTGTAATGTTGGTAGAGAAAGAATCTAATACTAATACTTCTCATTTCTTTCTAAGGTTATTAGAGACTTTGAGTTATTACATTATACAAATTCATTACTACAAGTCATCAATCTTATGGGGCCGACATTGAATTTTTTGTTGATGTGGTGATGGATTTCCTGAAGAAAGAACTGGAGATAAAGCAATAGCGAGTGGATTCTGATTTTGGGAAATGAAATTTCATGAAGCTGTCAGAGGTCGAGCAGAGAGAGGTTGACAGAATCCGCGAGAAAGAGAAAAAGTTGACTACATGAGACTCATCACCGTATAATATTATGTTGTGATACCTTAGCTTTCTTTAATTTGAGTGGATAGATCTCTCTCTCAAAAGAAGAACTAGACCATCAACTTACATGATGAAGCCGAAAAGATAGATCAACTACTTAAGTGCTCGAATTGGATGGTATTAAGGATAAATATGATGAATATGTGTCAATTCTTTGGTTGCAAAGAACGATGTTGTTTTTTCTGTTGAATTCGATGTGCAGGTCTCATACATAGCATACAGAATGAGGCACTTCTAATTAGATGTGCCATCTAATATTCAGAATGCGTTGCAGTCGTTGGGGTGGAGTGGATGATCAAAGTCCCTGATCCGGGGCAGGATCTTTTATGATTATGGTTGAGTTTTAACTTGCATGAATATTTTAACCATTTGAGAAATTAACGAAAGAATGAGGAAAGAAGAGGATTATATCAGTCAAATACACATATGCAGATCTGAAAACAG
>ML786597.1:133891-148483 GCA_009831015.1 Picea engelmannii | reverse complement strand
AGACTCCGTTTGCGATAAAAAGTATACCACCGGATTCAGGAAGACGAGACGGACGCAATGGCACAGGTTTCGTCGCATTCCGAGCACTTTCATTTTTGAGCATTTTTAAGCCCTATCTGGCTTCTGGATCTGTTTTCAGATCAGTCCCCTACCCCAAACGACAATGGTGGGTGGTGCAAATGGAAGACATGCCAGGCCCGAGTACCTTTTCCAATATGGTCTGATTGGGTGCATATTCGTATTTGGGTTGAGAAACATCTACGTGTTCAGTGTTAGACTTAGCATTTGAGAAAACTTCAAGGCAACCTTCCACTTCCCTTAGGCAAGAAGATTCAGACTTGGCCCTTACATGGGCTTTGCAAGAACTGGCTTATATGTGCATTGGCTGATGGTGACCATGAAGAGGTCAATGCATCTTTATTTGAAAGTGATGAAGCATATGCCAGGGCACTTCAGGAAACTGAAGACCGTTTATTGACAGCTCAAATGATGGATTTGGCTAGCATTAATGACTGGGAGGAGGATGACAATGAAGACAATGATAACAATTCAAGGGATGCATGGGAAGACGTAGATCCTGACAATATGTTGTATGAGAAACATAGATGCAGAATGGATGCCGATCCTGTATGAGAAATGCAGATGGAGAATGGATTTTGAGCGCTACAAATTTATTCTATCCGTTGGAGCATTCATGGTGACGCCCAGGTATAAAAAATGAGAGTCAACCGACATTATTCTTTTGTTTTATTTTATAATAACATTTTTTTTTTCTTTTATTTTGTGTTTTTTCTTATTTGTTTAAATTCATTATAAAAAGATCACAATAAAAAAACAAAAAAATTATTTTCTTTAAAAATAAATTTTTATAATAATCAAAAGAATTTTTTTAGTTGTTTTGTTTTCATTATAAAAAGATCACAATAAAAACAAGAAAAATTGTTTGTTTTAAAACATGAAAAATTAAACTTTTTAGCAAATGGACATTTCAAATAAATTCTTGAAAACACTATCAAAGTAATGTTTTTTTTACGTAAAATTATTTCTTGGAGTCACTTAAGAAAGCAATCGACGATGATACAAACATGGGTGCAATGATCATGACAAGAGGTATAAAACACATTTTATTTACTTTGTTGCATTTGTCCTTCTTTCTACATGTTATGTTTTTCTTCGAACATCTCACAAGTTTTCATGTAGGATTTGTACTAAGTTTTTTTCAGGAGCGCGATCAATCGCATCTTACTGTTGAAGTGATTTTCAAAAATCACAAAAACTTTTGAAAAAAAGACCTGCTTTCTTGATTGCTTGAAGGAGTTGTTACTCATCATAAACATCATGACGTTTGTTGTTACACAAAAAAAATTTCATAAACCCATTTGTGTCATGAATGTCTTCCTCCTTCAAAGCAGATTGTTCATCCCTGTGTTGAAGCCCATCTTCCATTTAATTATCCTTCATGACTTCACACAAGCCTATCTTTCTGAGTCGCATACATCTCTTTATCTTTTTCAGTTCAGTTTTCCTTGTCAATAAAACTATCTAGATCCCTTTCCATGACTACATTGCCTTGCCATACACACTATTACTACTGAGATATTTTCATTTATAGTCCTACCACTCTTTTTATCAGAACTTGCGTTGACTGATGTGAGATTCCTTAAGGCCCACCTTTCAACAAGTCTTGCCCCATCAACCTCAACACCTTATCTGGGATATATACTAGGGTCCATTTTAAGTACCTGGAGGCTTGCATGCCTTAATGGCAAGTTCTCTCGCTGACAATCATGGGAATGCATCAAGGCCTCTTGATCATCAGATCTTGCAAGTGGCTCGAAATTAGCTCATTCATTTGCACTTCACAAGATGTACTCGGGTACCTTGTCACTCATTGACATCAATGGTGAGCTGCCTCACATTGGTTAATGGAATTCATTAATGGTCAGTAATCCAATGAATTCTTTTCATGCTCGACATCGACACATTCATTCGCATGATTAGAATTGTACCATCATGTTTAGCATTGGGTGAAGACTATACACTTTTCATGACTCTATCAGCAGTTAGCATAGCATGACTTCAACTATCTGAGAGTACTACAATTTCACTTTCACACTTTCTCTTTTCCATGATTCATTCAACAACAGTTCATATCCCTCCACTTCACATTCTTTGATCCAGCAGACAACAGTCACAGCCACAGCAGCAGTCACTTTTCACATGATCCTGCAACGGTGACATCCTCCATGCTCTAGCAGCTGCATCAACCATATTCTTATTGCATAGTTCATTAACATTTTGGGTAAGTGGAGGTATGTTATTTTCTAAACTTTAATCATGTAATTCCTCAACTGCTAGCAATGAATAATTTGGAAAATTCCTTCACCAAGTTCCCTTTCCTTTTCCCTTCTATGACTTATGTCACGTTGCATGAGGACATGCAACCAGTTCAGTTGGGGGGTAGGGGACATTATTTACTATCATCACTCCACTTTTCCACCATCATTATTCCATTTTTTTCGTCTCATTTACCATTTATGAACATTTCTTTTCCAACTATACTATGTTGCACTTTTCTTTATAAGCATTGATATACATATTGGCATGATTCACAAATATACAAAAAAAGGGATTTCTTATACTCAGTGATGTTTCCTTATGCACACTTATAGCATATATTTTCCAGTAAGACTATGGGCAAATTATTATCATAACAACAAGAGAACAAATAAACGAAATGAATGTTGTTAACACAAGAACCAACATTATTTGTATTCATGGTTGTCACACAAGAATCAACCATAAGAAAATGACAGTTGTTACTCATGTAAATCCCATCCTGGAAACATTCATTATAATCACTCAAAGCCAACATCCAAATGTCAAAATTTCTTGAGAAGATCCATGCATGGTTGCATGAGGACATGCAACAAGTTAAGTTGGGGGGTATGTTGGGGCTCAGAAATGTCCTATTATCATCCACCTTTCCCTTCATCATTCTTCACATTTCATCGCCCCATTAACATTTCATGATATCATTTCCATAAATATACTTGGGTTTCACTTTATTGTTCTCCACTTTATTCATTTTAGTATTTAAAAGGAATTTGTGATTAAATGTTAGAAAATTGACATGTTTTCATATATATCTCAAATATGTGTGAGCTTTGTAATGTGTAGGAATATGTGAAGGATTAATTCAAAGGACTTCTCGAATTCTTCCTCCACCATTTCAATATTTGAGGAGATAATTCAAGCCCATTTCAAGGATAAGATCATGTATATTTGGTTGGAATATTTTATCTAAGATATATGAGAGATATGTGTGAGGATTTAAAGGGATTATATTTTGTAATAATGAGAAATAGGTTGAGAGAAATGTGGATCTTTAATAATGAGATGGTTATCTTATCTTCAAGGCTCTAATGTACAAAAGAGAGTGCTCTCTCTTCATGCGATTTCAGTTGTAAGTAGAGAATTATAGTATTCATTAATGGTAGTCATTAGGATTCGAAAGAGAAAGGGATTCTTAACTTTGATTCATGGTTTCGGTTTTCATGCTTTTATTATTTTGTTATGAAAATTGATTTGGTTATTGTAATAGAAGATTGCTTCATTGGCGTGAGATCACATATGTTGTTCTGTTATTTAACTCTTCACATGTTGTATTTGCTTTTCCTTCATGTAGTTCTCCATTTCTAGATTAATTCCTTCACGCAAATTCTCATTCCTAGATTAATTTCATTTACACAACTAGATTAATTCAATTCCAATTCGTGTGTTAGATTAATGATTCTATTTCAGTCGTGTGTTAGATTAATGATTCAATTTCAATTGTAGCTTAAACATTAGATTAGATTAGTCTCACTTCAATCTTTCATATACTTTGCATGTGCTTCGTCAATTTACGAACCCTGGGTTGACAAATTAGATAGTTGGGTAAATACTACAATGCAATTAATTCAACATTAGTTCGGCCCAATATAACGACTATTGTTCCTTTTGTTGTGATTGTTGTTCCTTTTCCAGGTCATGTTGTTCCTTTGAATAGAACAACTGTCGTTTCCTTTACGATTGTTGTTCCTTTATAGGTGTTGCATCTCTGGAGGCTGGGTATTGAAAATGGAAGGTAAGAACCTACGTAGGCGACAAGTAAAACGCTTGTGCCAGTGCCTACCTTTGGTTGATGCATAGAGGTTGTTTTTAGGACATATTTAGAGACCAACAGTGGTTGCAGATGCACTTTCCTGAAGATATGAAGACAAAGAATCTCTTTTTTCTCTTTCATTCATTGTACCAGATTGGCTCCAAGCCATTCGCCAGGAATGGCTACAAGATTCCAAAAGTTTGCAGTTGATCCACCAATTGTAGTCCAAGGCTCTAGCTTCCCCAGGGTACTCTTTTCTCCATGAGGAGCTTTGATACAAAGTCCGTTTGTATTTAAGTAAACAATCAAAGCTTAAATCCACGGTACTTTCTGAGCTTCATGATGCACCGACAGTAGGGCACTCCGGGTTCACCAAAACCTCTGACAGGGTCAAACGTTCCTTTTTCTGGGATGGTATGAAACAGGACATTCATAATTTTGTAGTTGAATGTGATGTATGTCAATGCAACAAGGGAGAAACAGTCAAATCATTGGGCACACTACAACCACTCCCGATTCCACCTGCTATTTGGAAGAATATCTCTATGGATTTTATTATCGGCTTACCCAAATCGGGAAATAAATCCATCATCATGGTGGTTGATGATCACCTTTACAAGCATGCTCATTTCTTCACCTTTCAACACCCATTTATAGCATCCACAGTGGCTTAAATATTCATGGATCAAGTCTTCAAGCTTCATGGCATGCCGCACTCAATTGTTTCCGATCACATCCCAACTTTCACAAGCAATTTTTGGCAAGAACTGTTCAAGCTACAAGGCACCGAATTTCATCTCAGCACAGCTTATCATCCCCAGACTGATGGCCAAACAAAAGTTGTCAACAAGCGTTTGGAAACATATTTGAGGTGTTTTGCCTCAGAAAAGAAGAATCAGTGGGCTTAATGGTTACCCCTAGCTGAATAGTGGTACAACACTTCATACCATACAGCTACACGCATGACTCCTTTTGAAGCAGTATATGGACAGAAGCCACCTTCAGTCCTCTCATACTTACCGAGTGCCTCGAAGGTCCAGACAATTGACCTAACACTTACAGCTTGAGAGGCTATTCTCCATACCCTCAAAGAGAATTTTCTCATGGCACAGAATCACATGAAGCAACAAGTAGTTCAAGGTCGCTATGAACGTCAATTTGCAGAAGGGGATCAAGTGTTTCTTCGACTGCAACCTTACAAGCAAACTTCCCTCAAGGCCGAGCATTGTCAAAAGCTAGCGCCCAAATTTTATGGTCCTTATACCATACTCAAGTGTGTGGGACAAGTCGCCTATCAGTTAGCTTTGCCCAACAATTTGAGGCTACATCCTGTTTTTCATGTTTCATGCTTAAAGAAAGTGATTGGAGCTAAGTGCCAAATTCAAACCAACCTTCCAGACTTAGTTGAAGAAGGATCCATTTGGCTATATCCAGAATCAATTTTGGACCAGTGTGAGCATCGCCTACGTTAGAGAACCATCAAGGAAGTGCTAGTATAATGGAAATATACAACTCCAACAAACGCTACTTGGGAACTAGCTACCATTCTGCAACAATTTCCTCATCTCAAGCCTTGAGGACAAGGCTATTTTTAAGGGGGCGGACATGTTAGGGTCCTAACCCGCACATAGGTAGAACAATATATTCGGATGTAATAAAGGTCAATATTAATAAGGCCTTTCAATAAAATAGAATAAGGCGAATGTAAGAAGACCTAATAGAAGCTTCTAGTTCTAGAAGGATCTTCCTCTAGATCCTTCTTTTTAGTATAAATAGGAGTCGAGGGTATGAGAACCCTAGCTTGGATATTATTGTAATAGAGCTCTTCTCAACTAGAGGTTTCCCCCTCAAAGAGGCCCGTGAACATTTCTTTCAGATTCAAAGTGCTATTTCTGTTGTTATTCTTATATCATTTCAGTGTTATTGTGGTGAATGTTCTAGTTATATTGTTGTTATTCTGTCATTGCTAGCATTGTATTTCAATTCTACATACATTTTATATCTGGTATATTACAGGTAGTTGAGGGATTGTTGAGAAGAGAAGGGGCACACTTCTTGGGGTGGGACATGCATGTGGGGAATGAGGGACTGCGGGTTGTTAGTTTGAGTTGGAACTTGTGACAGAGTTTTTCCGATTGTCTGAGATACATCATCCTAGTTAGCAATTCCTTTACTTGGCTAGAGTTTAGTCCCATCTTGGGAGTGACCCACTACTGAGAGTTTTGAATAGTGTGATCTAATGTTAGGAGGAAGGTGGAAGGTGGAAGGTTTTCACGCAGTTGGTGATATTTTTACCAAGATAAGTGTCAATTGCATGTTAAATTACGTGTTGCATTATTATTTGTGTTTATTTTTATGGGTTTTTCCTGTGTGTGATGCATGTGTATTTTAGTTATTATTCTGTATGAATTTGTGCATTTGCAGAGTTTCTATGTGTTTTAATTTTGTATACAGTTCAAAATTTTTATGTGGCATAGCCCAGTGTGATGTTGTGGATGTTGCAGTCAAAATTTCCAAGGCCGTTTTGAACAAATGAAGAAGAATAGAAAAAATATAAATATGGTTTTTCTGAAGAATAATGTCATTTAGGTCAGATATGAGGAAAATCTATAAAACGTACAAAGCAAGAGGTGTATTATGGATATTTCTAAAACTAGTCATTGTTAGTTCAAAATTCTAAAGTTAAGTAGTTTGACCAAGTTGTGGATTATACCCATGAATTTGGGCACATGGATCTCATGGAATATGATGTTATTATCTTATTCAAACTCTCTTAGATCAAATCCAATATTTAGTGGAGGAGATCCACGTGTTTAGGATCTAGTATTTGTGGGTTGTGAGATCCACAAGTTTAGGATCTAGTATTTGTTGGTATGACATCCACTTGTTTAGGATATAATCTCTTGTTGTAACTCCTCTTCCTATATGTATAAATATTAGAGGATATCATTCATCTTAAAAAGATATATAGTTTATAGTTTAGAAGTAAAATAATTAGAGAGTTGGAGACGAAGAGAAGGATCATTGTAATCATTTGGATCTTATAATAAAGAGCTTGATGTTGGACATCAAGATTTTTTTCTATTGTAGTCCTTCTTGGTAGTATATTCCAAGAGAGGCACGACCTCCTCTCTCTGGTATACACTACCTAAATAGATTCCTTTTTTTTATGTGATGTTATTTCATTAGTTGTTCATTCCTTTATGCTCTTTCATTTATGCAACTATGGATTTCCCTACATAAATAGGCATTGAAGGCTGACTTTTATAAGTGATCACAAAACCCATTGGTTCTCTTGATACCAATAAAATGAATGTGGTTAATGATTGAAAAATAAGTCCATTGAACTCATTTGAACTATGTATCATTTCATTTCTACAGTGTTTATTTTCAGTTTGATCAAGCTACAAGAATTAGTCAAGCCATGAAGTAGCTAACTTATCATTGTAACAGAGCACTTGTATCCTTGACTCTGATTCTTAGAAGTGTCTTGTCAAGAAAATCATTTTGATTCAACTTGATTAGCTTAGAGTTAGTTTCCTACTCTTGCATATATTTTGTTGGCATCTCACAATTCTACGGACACGATATTTATGAATTTAATGTAATAGAATTCTAGCAATAGAGTTGGATGACATTTTTTGCGTCATTGTAGGGGATATGCTAAAGGGATAGGCATTGGTAATTTGGTTTTTAGTATTTTCATTTAAGAATTGATGAATGGAAAGGGGAAGCTACTCATTTCAACAAATAACTAGGTGACAATAGGGACTTAGTGACATGAGGTGTCGAAGTACATGCTTTGCTTTGAAAATTTTCTTTGTGTAGAAGTTTTAATTTTTGTTTAAAACACCCCCCATACACTAATCCCCCTGTGATATAGGGATTAGCATATCCAACAAGAAGAATCCAAGAAAGATCAAGAATTGTTGAGTAAAAGAGGATGTTGCTTCAAGAACTTTCTCAAATCTTAGTGGCCACTGAAGACAAATTTGCATCTCATGGAGAGATAGAGAAGCCAAATTTCCATGAGCTCGATTTACAACAACCATATCTAGTTGAATATCTTTGCCAATATGTAGAGGAGACCAAAGAGTCGTGGAAAACATTCGATGGAGAGTAGACATTGGAACCTGAGATTCAAGAGTTTCTTGCAAGTTTGTACCCAGATCATTTGTGCAATATCCACAAGTTCGAACATATGTAAGGTATGACAAAGGAGGGCATGCAAGTCAGTAAAAATGAATAAGAAAGCATAAGGTTGAATGACTACATTGAAGAATGGTTTCAAACCATCATCAAGCCAAATAATTCCTCCTTTCTTCAATAATTATTGGCATCAAATCAAACAAACTAGTTGGTTCCTCACATACAAGCAACTATTAAGGTACATCTTCCATACTTGGATATGGGTTTAGTCATAATCTTTTTGTGCAAATGGATTCACTAGAAATATTCATGTAATTGAGAAAAGGATCACATTTTTCTCAATAAGAAGGGGTCATTGTATAGTATCATTCATTTTGATAGCCACATAGATCTCCTTCATACATGGAAGATTTATTTTCCTTTGTTTTGGATTAGGTTTAGTCAGTCTAGCAGTGATTTATTTGCAGTATGTAACAGTCTCATCCCAACTATAAAATAGAGGTCATTTAACCCCATCTCAACATGTGCATATGAAGAAGATTCAATAAAAAAAATAACAAAAAAATTTGCAACTATTGAAAGGATAAAATATGTTGGCCTATGGTTTGCATTTCTTTCTGCAAAAATGAAGAGGAGACGATCGTCAATTTGTCTTTGTAGGAGAATTCATGGAACTGGAGCTTTTGATTTAGCATTGAAATATTGGAATCACCCAAGTATTAATGTTGTTGTATGTTCAAATGTAATTGGGTAACCTGAATAAAAGACTATTCATTATGTAGCGGAATATCAACTTGGCTAGGTTGCACACATCTCAAGAGTAAACTGTGACTTGGAGGAGGTTCTAAACCAACACAAGATGGTTATGCATCCATCAGATCATGCCCGGGTCTACAACATGAAGATCCATCTGTTAACCAAATATTTCTTTCAATTCACGTCAGTTTTCAAGCAGTGATCTTCCGGGATCAATTGTGAACGAATGGAAATGAATCTTCCAAATCCACCACATGGGTTTGCGGATAAAAATACCATTTGGATTCCACATGGGAGATTTCAAAATATTTGAGGGGTAGGGGAAATATGATCGATTCTTTCAACTTCTTTTTTCTAGAAAAATTTGTGCTAAAAAGGACAAGCTGATTTTCATGGTCAATTTCAAGAAAATAAAAGAGAAACTTCAAAATATGCCACATGCGTTTTTTCTAGGACGAGCCCATTTGGGTCCATATAGAGCGATTTCCCAAAATTATGAAGTATCTAGGATATACGATCAGTTCTTTGAAATGATATTTTTCAAAATTGTGGATTTGTGATCTGTTTTATTTTTTAGATCTGTGAGAAATGGATCTATAAAGATCTTGATTGTCATAGGTTAATGTTAGGGGAAGGATCAATTTTCCATATTATTTGTGGAAGAGCTTGTCCAGGCTGGCCACTACTACGTAGAAGCATCCGAAAAATGCTACCAACTTCTTTTTGTCATCATGGTTTGGTAAAATTACTTATTCTAAAGTTAAGTATTTTGCATATTCTAGACAACATTGTCACAAACACTCTTGTAATATATTGAGTAAAGCTCAATCTAGTCAATTGGAAAGGAAAGGAAAACTTGTATGATCTGAGGATCATCTATAAAGATCAATATAAGTATGAGATTCATAAATTATAGGAATATGTGTTTGCTCAATATTTAAGTGAGGAGAATAAATAGAAACAAAAAATACAGCAGCATAGACATCTGATAATTTAGATTTATGTGGTGAGAGTTTTGTTTAGAATTTATGTATTCTTAATTTCTTGTCGACTTTTGGGATCCACAATAGGATCCATCTTTAGGACAAAAAAGTCTGAGAAAAAATTCAAGAGAGGAACCCTAATAAATATTAAAAAGGAGTGTAGGAAACCTAAAATCGACTATGTGAAACCCTAGGTATTGAAAATATTTTTAATATTAAGTATTTAATAAAGAATTTTAATATTAATTTATTAAGTGGTTTTTTATTTAATTAGATAATCTAATATTATTATTAATGTATATGCTAGTTATAGGTTAAATTAGGGTTAATTTTTTTTAAAAGGTAATATTAATAATATTATTAATGTATTATGCTAGTTGAAGGTATAAATTAGTGGTAATAATTTCTATAGGAGGTTAAGGTGAGATATAATAAAGATATTAATGATGTATGTTGGTATTAATTAGGTTAGTTTTGTATATAAAGTGGTTTTGATTTAATTTAAAAATCCAATTGATATTAATAATTAATAATGTATTATGCTAGTTTTAAATTAGGCTTAATTTAAAAAGTAATATTATTAATATTATTAATGTATTAGGTTAGTTATAGGTATTTAAGGTGAGACATCATACGGATTTTAATAATGTATGTTGGTATAAATTAAGTTAGTTTTGGTTATTAAGTTAGATCAATTTTTAATTTTGAAAGTCTAGGGGAGAAGGTAGAAGATAAGTCTTTGTCAGCTCAAGTGAAAACTAAATGTGTGTTAAGTACAACCCTAGGATTCAATAAGTTTTTAATAATAGTTAGGTTAGTTTTAATTATTAATTTAGGTTAATTTTATTTCTAAAATTCTAGGGGGGAAAGGTTAGAATCTAGTAAAGGTGCAAGTTCTTGAGTCCTGAGGATCAAACTAATAATATCTTCTTCCCCAAATGAGCGGGATCCAACTATCACTAATCTCCAGACCATTGTCTCTATTTAGGTTATCAGGATTCTTGATGATTTCGATTACTTCTCTAATTGGTATTTTAAGGAGATGGTCTTCTTTCGCTAAGATTTTGGTGTCTTCTAGGTGTATATGATTCTTTGTTGTGAGAGAGTGTTCGACTAATGATGAGGTGGGAGTTCATTCATTCTTGATGTCAGCACCATGATCTTTAATCCTGGTGTTAAAAGAGTGGCCTATTTCTCCAATGTAGCATTTGCCACACGAACATTCTATTATGTATACTCCTTTGCAATTATGTTTGTCAAGCTTGTCTTTAACTGATCTCATTTTCTGTTTAATGGTATCAAGTGGTATAAATGAGGTCTTAATCTCTTTCTTGTTTAGGATTTTTGCAATTTTATCAGTGACTCATTGGATGTAAGGGAGGTAGGCAGTGGGGCTCGGGGTTTGGTTGTTTCTCCACCACTCCTCTTCTATTCCACATTACCTTGTGAGAACAGTGACAAAAGAGTAAAATTAAGGGATTAGATTTCCTCAAAGAACTCCCATCAATAACTTAGATATTTTCATCCAAAATGTTAAAACTATGATGTACAAGGGGAGAATTACAAATTTTGTAATTTTGCTTGTGTGTGAAATATCCTTAGCATGGGGGAATGAGGTCCAAAAATAAGCTCTTTTTGTCATTTTTGTTATCATTAGTTTTTCCTAGAACCCTGTCATAGGCATCATTTTAAATACCAATGTTATCCTTTTTGCATAAGAATCATGTTCGAGCTACATAGGTCACAAGTGAAAATTTCAAGGAAAACATGTCCATTCTTTTATTGTTTTATATAGTTATTTTCTAAAAACAATTTAAAATGGTATGACTACAGAAACTGAGACAGTCTGAAGTTGTCTTCAAATTCCGTAGCCAAATTGTAGGTTCACATAGTTGCAAACATTGTTAAGAAAAAGTGGAGGATGGAGGGCCTGACAAAAGAAAATCTTAACATTTTCCATTTATCAGAGTGAACCTAGGCCAATATCATAAACCTCCATCTCTCAGTCAAAGGTACGGTCAACCATAAGTGATTTTTCAGCTACAGAAAGCCCGTTAAAAGTAGATTTCATTTCTCAGGGGAACTTTTTGCACATAGGTTGCAAGCAAATGAAGTAGAAACAAAACAATTCTGAAACATGGGTTTTGAAGATAATATGTAAAATTGATTACATCAAGAAAATAATTTTAAAAAAATGCATGAAAAGGTATGCACCAACATGTTTTGAAACTGAATTTATAAAAATTGTCAAAATTTTGTAAAAACGCTACAACTAGCTTTATGTAGCCGATTTGTAGTTTTTAATGGTTGCACGCATCCCAAGACCATATCACCACTTGGAGATGATTTCGAATTAGTGTGAGATTATTATCCACCTATCAACATCAATTTTCAAATTTTTTCAAACATTTATGTAGCTACCAGTTCAATAAACAGTCAGCAGATTTGGGTTAGCTCTTACATTTTCTACTAGTAGCACCCATACTTCTTCAGATATATCCTCATATTCATATTCCTTAGAATTCATTATTCAAAATAAAAATCAGCAATCAAAATTCTTCATCAAGCAAGCCATAATTCAACAGTTGTCTCTCAGACCAACATCCACTAGGAGAAGGTAAATTTGGGTAAGCAATTTCTATTTCTAGGTGGTTATCAAACTTGGGAATTCACACACATGAAATTCTTGAATATTTCCATTCCCTTACACTCCATTTCATTACACTTTACATTTCATTATCTATCCATCAATATCCATCTCCCTGTCACATCAATGACTTTGAAAAATCTAAGAAGGTCTTGTATCATATATACCTGGACACTACCTCCTATGTATATTTGATTTCATGAGGACATGAAATGATTTAAGTGTGGGGGATATGTTGGGCCTCATAATTGATATGTTTTATGATGCCATTAGTCATTCTTTCACTTATTTTTCCCTCCCATCTCCATTCACTTCACTAACCATATTCCCGTAATTGTTTTTTTTCACCATACATGAGCATCACATGTCATATTTACACTAAAAGGGTCAATTTACCATGTTTTGATGATTCACTATTAAATTTGAATGTTTTTACGATGAAGTAGAGATGAATTTTCGTTGGCATAGAGTCATTTTTGCGACCAAGATGATGTTTTTTTTACATCGGAATTCATTCGTCGGTCTAGCAGCCACACATGGATCTTCATTGGTCTAGCGACTAGAAAAAGAAGCCTATTCACAATAGGGAAAATTTCGGCTAGCGATGAATGTTAGTCAGTGAAACAAATAATATTAGTCGCAAGAGTGACCAAGAAAACCCTGGCAAACATAGTCAATAAACCACTATGAGTCACTAGAACAATGAATATTAGTCGCTAGAGAAACCAAACCATCAGTTAAAAAGGTCAAACGAAGGAGGATCAATTAGTCGCTAGAATGACCAAGTGACCTAGTTTGCGACCAAATGGCAATACAAGTGACTAACACGTTGGTCACTCTAGCGACTAACACGTTGGTCTCTCTAGCGACTAACACGTTGATGTTTGTGACCAATTGGCAATACTAGTGATGAACATGTTAGTCTCTATAGTGACCAATATTAGGGTTTTTGTTTTTTTAAATTATGTCATTCACACAAGATCTTAACTAAATTTGATAACAGGTATTTAAGTGTGTCCAATCATGATGGTCATGTAATTGTAGGATCTTAACTAAACCTTGATTTCAAAATGGGGTAGATGATATGGTGGAACCATGTGAAAGGAGAACTTGATCAAACGACGCAATAAATCAAACAAATTGACAATATTGGAGTTGATAGAGTGAATACCATGTTTGAGGAACTCAATGTGTAGGTCTTCCTCATATGTAACTCTATTGTAGGTCTTACTCATGCCACAATTATCAAATGAAACGTTCACACATACAAATTAGCAAATATTTGGAAATGAAACATCGAGCAAAAATTAGCAAATGGAACATTCAAAAATAAAATAAAATTTCATCACAAATGAAACATTCACAAATTAAGTAATCCCTTTTTAAGTTTGGGTATAATGGGTTTTGTAAAATCCGGGGTAAAATTCGTTGCAACTTGAATATCTTGGTATTCTATCTTGTGCGCTACTTCTTGGGAGTTGTGCTAGGCTGGGGAGGTGACTCTTTGATATCTCTTGGTCTATTTTGATGGTGATAAACTTGTAAACTCTTGAATTGATTCTTCTATAAGAAATGTTGTTGGGTTTTCTTCCAAGCTTGGTTTTGGTTTTCCTAGGATAAATTCTTGTGTTCTTGTGTCTACTGTGCATGGTTAATATTTCTAGATATTGTTATTTATGTTGCATTGTAATAGTTGAGATTCTTAGTGTATAGTTATTCTATGATAACTGTGGCATGAAACAAAATTTTGCATTGAAATTCTAAAAAAATAACTATCAGATCCGAGAATCAGAGAATTCAACAAGGATGTAGTAAGGTAGTTTCCATGAGAACAAGTGATAAGTCGGCTCTATCAAATGAACATTTCCAAGCCATCTAGTGCAACATAAGGGCTTGCAATGGAGGTATGT
>ML786597.1:102587-116122 GCA_009831015.1 Picea engelmannii | reverse complement strand
TCACTTCTAGTTGGTTCTTTTCCAACTCAAGGAGGAAACCCTAAATGTAAATTTACTAAGGCAAGGATACTTAGATATTCAAGAAGTTCCATGAAATATAAGAACAAAATTAGAGTGATTGAATCTAATTAGAGTGATTGCAGATGAATAAGTAATCTTTTTACTCTATCAAAAGTGGATAAACCATAAAATCTTTCTAAGGAGTTAAAATAAACCATAAAATTTGATTTAAAGAGTGAAAATAAACCATAAAATAGTTAAATAGCACCAAATTACTAAATCACACAGAAAAACTTTAAGTACTAACCTTCAAAATCTCAGCTATGTAGAGTCTGATCAATTCAATGTTTCTCTTCTTGAAAGAGAATTGAAATCAAGATTTCATAAAAAACCAGAACACCATTGCATCAGAACACCTGAATGATTTTCGCAAGTATATCAAATTTGTCATAACTGAGATATATATAGGATTGATTTGTTGTAAATGACCGTTGATTCTCACACGTGCCATTGTTGGTTGCTATAGCGACTAAATGGGGGTTGGTCTCTCTACCGACTAACTTTCGTCGTTAAAACGACCAACTTGGAAGGTTGGTCGCTAGAGAAACCAACATTTGGACCCCGAAAAAAAAAGTATATTTAGTCCAAAAAAAGAAAAAAAAAATACGATGAAATTTTAAACCGTCGTAATATTTCGTCGTAATTTGCGCCCAATGTAGTAGTGATTACTTATAGTATATGTTGTTGTTTCCTAACCTACTTGTGAATTTCAACAGTTGCGCTAGAAATTCTACAGTTGATTGGCAGTTCTAGTAGTCAAACTTTCCAAGGAATTTTTGAACAGATGAAGAGGAATATCAAAAAATATAAACCATCAATTTTGTGTAGACTAGTTGCATTTAGGTGAATCATGAGTAAAATCTACAAAAAGTGCAAAACAAGGGGTGTATGATGGATATTTCTAAAACTAGTCAGCCTTAGTTTGAAATTCCAAAGATAAGTAGTTTGACCAAGTTTTGGATTATACCCATGAATTTGGGCACATGGATCTTATGGAATATGATGTTGTTATATTATTAAAACTCTCTTAGATCAAATCCAAGATTTAGTGGAGGAGATCCACATATTTAGGATATAGGATTTGTTGGTTATGAGTTCCACAGGTTTAGGATCTAGGATTTTTGGTTATGAGATCCACTTGTTTAGGATCTGATCTCTTGTTGTAACTCCTCTTCCTATATGTATAAATATGAGATGATATAATTCAACTTAAAAAACTAGATAGTTGTAAGTTCAGAAGTAAACGAATTAGAGAGTTGAAGGAGAGGAATAGAAGTATCATTGTAATCATTTGGATGCTGGAATAAAGAGATTGTTGTTGCAAATCAAGATTTTTTGGATTGTAGTCCTTCTTGGAAGTATATTCCAAGAGAGGGAGGGACCCCTCTCTCTGGTATACACTGCCTAAATATATTCCTTTCTATTGTGTGATGTTATTTCATTAGTTTTTAATTTCAGTTATTATCCATTCCCTTATGCTCTTTCATTTCTGCAAGTGTGGGTTTCCCTACAAAGTTATGCATTGAAGACTGAGTTTTATAAGTGATCACAAAACCAATTGATGTTCTTGATATCAATCAAAGGAATGTGGTTAGTGATTGAAACATAATTCCAATAACCTCATTTGAACTCTGTAGCATTTCATTTTTGCAGTGTCTATTTTCAATTTGATCAAGCTACAAGAATTAGTCAAGCCATGAAGTATATAACTTATCATTATAACAGAGCACTTGTATCCTTGACTCTAATTCTTGGAAGTATATTGTCAAGAAAATCATTTTGATTCATATTACTTAGCTTAGACTTAGTTTCCTATTCCTGCATATATTTTCTTAGCATCTCAAAAGTCTACAGACACTGGATTGATGAATTTAATGTAAAAAAGTTTTGGCAATAGAATTGAATGACATTGATCACATGCCTTTTCAATTCATGCATAGAAATGGAAATTTAAATAATGGTTGTCATCAGAAGTGTTCCACGTACCTTCAACAATTCCACTTGAATATCAATTACAAGAAGTGTATCACCAACCATGTCGCATATTGCCTCATTCTTCCCCCGTTGGCAGCACTAACCAAAGTTCTTAACTCATGTGGACATGAGACATATGGATGGCCACAATTATACAATAATGACTTTGAATTTGCTACTTCCTATCATACATTGAGCACAGGAAAAATATTTCATGACTTTCATCTTCAGGATGGATTGTTATGCCATTTAAGCCATCTCTGCATTCCTTCAAGACAATGTGCCAAGCTGATTTGGGAAGCTCATTATAGCTAGGAATTGGGACATTTTGGTGTAGAAAAGACAGTGGAAGTACTAAAAAATAATTTTTATTGGCCTAAGATTCGACAAGATGTTCGCAAGTACATCAGTTCCTATAATTCCTACACCATTTCTAAGCCCTCCATCAAGAAACATGGGATATACACTCATCTACCTACTTTGGATAGGCCTTGGGAGTCCATTTCCATGGATTACATGTCCATTCTTCCTTCATCCAAGCATGGGAATGACTGTGTCTTTTTGTTCATTGATCGATTCTCCAAGATGGAAATTTTGGCATCCTGCAAGAAGAGAATCACAGCCGAGGCCACCACCAAGCTCTTCTTCACACATGTTTGGGTTCATTTTGGGCTCCCGCCACCAAAATATTTTCACGGGGTCTCTCTACTGAGCAACAATAGGGTTATGGAATAGTACAAGAGTAGAAATATATATTTGCATCGCCTATTAGGGTGTGTGTGCACTGTCAGGTAAAGAACTCCATTGATCTGACACTCGATGCTCCTTTTCCTAATGGCCTTGTATACATGTGTTCTGTTATGGAGAATGGAGAAAATAAATTATATATCCAAGAGATAATTATGAAGGGCCACATCATACCAAGATCCTCACCTTATTGTATCCCAATTGTTATGTTACAAAAGAAGGATGGGACAAGGCGACTTTGCATTGATTACAGAGCCTTGAAAAATATAAAAGTAAATATTTGGTACCAATTTCTTGGATTTATGATCTTCCTTATTAGCTCCAGGGGGCACATTTTTCAGTAATATTGGTCTGAATTCAGGCTACCACTAGGTTCCAATTGAGAAAACCAATGTGTGGAAGACAACCTTCAAGTATGAAGAAGGCCTCTTTGAGTGGTTGGTCATGCCTTTCATATTGACTAATGCCCCGACCACATTCATGTGAATGATGGATGATATATTAAATCCATTCATAAACTCCTTTGTGGTTGTATATTTGGATGAAATACTCATCTTCAAAAAAAAATCAGAGGAACATTTGAAGCATATTCAACAGGTATTGATCACACTGCAATAGCAAAAGTTATATGCAAATTTGGAGAATTGTTCCTTCGACATGTAGAGAATACAATATTTGGAATACATCGTGGATGAGAAAGGTGTACATGTGGATCCATCCAATATCCAATTCATCCACGATTGGTTATCCTCGAAGACAATGATTGAGATTTGTGGCTTCTTGGGCCTCGCTAATTTGTATCGACAATTTGTATTGGGGTCCTCTGATACAAGTTGGTCCCTAAGCTAGGTGACCAAGGGTGGAATGAAGGACATGTTTGTTTGGTCCATCCCTCAACAAAGAGAATTCAAGGAATTGAAATTATACCTCTTCTCAACACTAATCCTCATTCTTCCAGACCTGTAACAACCATTTGATATTGATATAGATGCTTTAGATTATTCTATCGGTGTATTTCTCACTCAAAATGGGCATCTAGTTTCCTATCACAATGAAATTCTATCTAATTTTGTTCATAGATACCCCACCTATGAAAAATATATGTACTCCATTGTGCAGGAATGTCGACAGTGGAAGCATTACATTCTGGTGAAGGAAATAATCATCCATATTGATCATAGGCCTCTTCAATTCATGCAGACACAAGGAAAGTTATAGAATGACCGCCAAATGATGTGGTCCATCTACCTACAACAATTCCACTTGAATATCAAGTACAAGAAGGGTAGCACCAACCATGTCAAAGATTACCTCAGTCATCCCTTGGTGGCAGCACTAACCACAATTCTTAACTTTTGTAGACATGAGAAATTTATACGAACAAAATTATACAATAATGACTATGACTTCATTATTGCCTATCAAACATTGAGCACAAGTAAAACAGTTCTCAACTTTCATCTCTAGGATGGATTGTTATTCCATTTGATCCATATCTATGTTTATACAAGCGAGTGTGACAAGTTGATATGGGAATCTCATTACAGCTAGGCAACGAGACATTTTGGTGTAGAAACAACAATGGCAGTACTGTAAAAGAATTTTTATTGGTTGAATATTTCATAAGATGTTCACAAGTACATCATATCCTGCAATTTCTACACCAATTCTAAGCTCGTCATCAAGAAATAATGGCTATACACCCATTTGCCTACTCGGGATAGGCCTTGGGAGTGCATCTCCATGGACTACATGTCTAGTCTGACTTCAACCAGTCATGGGAATGACTGTGTCTTCATGGTCGTTGATTGATTCTCTAAGATGGAAATTTTGGCACCCTAGAAGAAGAGCATCATAACCGAGGACACCGCCAAGATATTCTTCACACACATTTTGGTTCATTTCGGGCTCCCACAAACTATTATCTCCGATCGATACAACAAGTTCCTGATCACTTTTTGGTCTAGCTTATGGTCGATGATGGACACCAAGCTAACCAAATCAATTTACTTCCACCCAAAGACTGATGGAAAAACAGAGGTAGTCAATAAGATGATTTTCCATATCCTGAGGATGTATAATTCCAAGCATCCACTCATATCGGATGAAAGTTTTACTTATGTTCAACATACCTACAATAGATCCCTCCATAGATCTATTGGCCACAACCCTTTTCAGGTGTGCTTGGGGTTCCAACCATTGGCCCCCATTGATGTATCTCTACTGTAATACTATGTTCCTTGCCATATCTATTTTATTTCATTTTTATATCTCTATTATATTTTTGCATTCCCCAAAATAATCCAGATCACTGGTATCATAGCGGTCTACTCCTTGTCATTCTTAGTGCATATCCCTGACAAGGTCAGGGTATGGAGAGTTGGGTCTCGAGCTTGTTTCTCTTGAGGACAACCACTCTCGCACGTCCACGCAACCTTCCATGGAAAATAAAAGAGGTACGATGGGATAGGATATCCTTTCAAACTGTTATGCCCTAAATAGTCGCACATTACCCCTTAATTGGGGCATATTACATTAGTAATGATATTTTATTTATGTCAGCTTGGATCCATTAGTTATAATTGTACCTCCTAGTCTCCTATATATACCAAGGAGACATTTTCATTTGGAATCATCTTGTATTGGGAACTTTATGTGGTGTATAAGGAGGTTTCCCCCTCGAAGAGGCTTACTATCTAAAATTATATATTTTTCAAGGAGTTGAGTACTTATTCTGAGGTTTTTCTATGCTATCTTGATATTTGGTTCTTGACATTTGGTATCAGAGCTCAAGGTATTGGGGTGTCATTACTTCATCTGAGACACCTTGGAATTTTCTCTATAATTTGTTTTCTACAACATTTCAAAAGGAACCCCTTGGAGGATATTTAGTAGATGGATCAAGGTACATTGGGTTCAAATTTCATCTCCTAAGGAATTATACGTTCAGAGATACATCCTGTGTAACATAGGGTTCTAGAATCATCTTGAATTTAGTCATCATGGAATTTTCGCTATGAAATTTTTTCTGTAAGGTTTTAGACTCTGAAATCTAGAGGATATTCACAGGTATTATTTAGGAATACATGATAAAAAATTCATTTTCTGGTTCATCTTACAATTGTAGAAACACCCCGTGGAATATAGGGTATCTGACTAGTCTCAAGAATGTATTTCGAGTAAAACAATCATAAATTCTTCCTCGAGTATCCAAATTGAGTGAGACCACTTGCATTGGATAGTGGATAATCTATAGTATTTTGGGTACAATTTTCATAATTTTATATCAATCATTTTGTGTGGGGAATGCTATACAAGTGAGATTTCCTGGAAAGGCCAAAAATCAACAAGTTGTGGGGAATTTACCATAAATTCCACTTGGCACATCCAATTTTGATCAGACCTATGGCATTGCAAAGAAGAAATATCAGAGAAATCAAAAAATTAAATTTTCATACCCAAAAGGGCCAAACTTTTGGAGATACAATAAAAGAAATATTTTCTAGCAAAACCACCTCAAAATCAAGGCTTAAAGTGATACTTGGCCAACATTCCACCAAAAATGGGAACTTCTACCCCAAATAAGCTTCCATATAGTCCTACTTGGTCTCTTAATGAAGTTGAATAAATTCGTAGGGACATAAATGATTTACAAAAGAAGACAGTAACAAAACATGAACTACAAGGGATGATGGATTCAATGGAAGCTAAGTTGGACGCAATAATGGATACTAAGATGGATGGTTTAAAAAGGGAGATCATGCAAGGATTGAAAAATTTCCTAATAGAGAGGACACCTGAAAGTGAAAATGTATCCAATGAAATTCATGATGAGGACACAAGGAAGATGAATCAAGAATGGAGAAACTCTAACTTTGGGTTGAAGACCAACCACTTTCCTAAGATTGATATGATAAAGTTTGATGGAAAGGACCCAATCACATGGATACTTCATATGGAGCAATTATTTGATCTATATAATGTGCCACATGCACAAAAGGTACGAATTGCTTCTTTATATTTAGAACCCAATAAATTTGTGTGGTATCGATGGCTTTGTTCTTGCAAATCACTCGTCACTTGGACAATTTTCATGGAAGAAATGATAGCACACTATGAGGATACAAGGAGAAATACATTCTTTAGCCAATTGATAAATCTCAAGCAAAAGGGTTTAGTTACAGAGCACATTGAGAACTTCCAAAGATTGAATATAAAGGTAACAAATATTTGAGATGAGCAATTGATTGATGTATTGATAGGAACTTTAAGGGATAAAATTCAACATGAGTTTCGTCTTTGGGAACCCAAGTCATTAGAGAATGAATTTATGGTGGCAAGAAATGTTGAAAGTAAAAATATGGCTATGGCTACTAGAAGGACCACTCCTAACATCTATCGAGAGAATAATGTTCCTTATTCTAAAACACCTCAACCTACAAGGTTGACACCTCAACAATTGAAGGAAAGAAAAGAAAAAGGTTTATGCTTTAATTGTGACAACAAGAACAGTAAGGGACATAATTGTGGTGAGAATAAATTATTCTACATATATTGTGAATGGGAAGAAGAACAAGAACACGAACAAGAACCATCTCAAGATGAAAACGTAGACATGATTTCTTCTGAAGAGTTGACTCCCACGGTATCGCGTAATGCATTGGCTGGAATTAGCACTCCTCAAACCCTCAAGATAGAAGGATATATATATATAAAAGAAGGTGATATTCCTAATTTATTCTCGTAGTACTCATAATTTCATTCACTATAAATTATCGAAAGCTCTCAATTGCTTTGTATATCCAGCACCATAGTTTCAAGTAATGATTGCAGATGGAGGAACTATCAATTGCTCAGGAAAATGCAATTAGATCAATATTACTATGGGGGAATATGTAATGAATAGTACAATGATTTCTATACCCATGGGTGATGTTGATGTTGTACTAGGAATCTAATGGTTACAATCATTAGGAACAATGGATTTTAATTTTCAAGAACTTTTCATGAAATTTTCATTGGAAGGAAAAGAAATTGAGTTAAGAGGTATCACATGGAAACCCAGTAAGGTGATAAGCTCTAATGGCATGAAAAAATTATTGAAAAAGGGGCATGAAGGTGTAATTGCACAACTATTCTCACTAGATGTTCAAACATCTAAGCCATCTATTCCCCTAGATATCCAAGGGATCATTGATAAGAATTCCAAAGTATTTGAAGATATTCCCAAAGGTCTTCCACCCACTTGAAATCATGATCATGATATTCACCTAATTCCTGGGAGTGTTCCTCCTAACATTAGGCCTTACATATACCTTTATGCCCAGAAGAGTGAAATTGAGCGCATGGTTGAAGAAATGTTAGAGTTTGTCATTATTAGACCTAGATAAAGTTCTTTCTCTACACTAGTGGTAATGGTATTCAAGAAAGATGGCTCATGGCGTATGTGTCCAGATTATAGAGAGCTCAACAATATCACTATTAGAGATAATTTTCCCATTCTCGTCATTGATGAATTGTTAGATGAACTACATAAAGAAATCTATTTCACAAATTTGGATCTTTGTTTAGGTATCATCAGATTAAAATGAAGGAAGAAGATATCCCAAAAACAACATTCTGAACTCATGAAGGCCATTATGAATTTTTGGTCATGCATTTTGGTCTTACATATGCACCTTCCACATTCCAAGGGTTGATGAATTCCATTTTCAATCCCTTCCTTCGAAAATTTGTGTTGGTATTTTTTGATGATATACTAATCTATAGCAAGTCTTGGGAGGATCATGTGCAACATGTTGACAAGGTGCTACAACTACTAAAGGATCAAAAACTATATGCCAAACTGTCCAAATGTTTCTTTGGGGTGAAGGAGCTATATTATTTGGTTCATATTGTATCTCATGAAGGTGCCAAGGTAGACCCTAACAATATTAATGCCATGATGGATTGGCTGATTCCCAAAACATTGAAGAATCTTAGAGGATTTTTGGGTTTGACAGGTTACTACCGCAAGTTTGTTTGAAACTGTGGGAGCATAGAAACACCTTTAATGAAACTAACTAAGAAGGATGCATTTTCATGGAATCCAGAGGAAAATAAATCTTTTGAACAACTTAAAGAAGTGATGTGCAAAGATCATGTCTTGACCACACCAGACTTCACAAAAACCTTTATTATGGAATGTGATGCCTCTAGAAATGGCTTTGGTCTTGTCCTAATGCAAGAAGGAAGGCTCCTGGATTTTGAAAGTCAGCGACTCAAGGAAAAAGGAATTACAAAAACCCATTTATGAGAAGGAAATGATGGCAATACTACATGAATTGAAGAAATGGTTCCCTTACCTAATAGGTAGGCACTTCAAGGTGAAAACATATCATGATAGTCTTAAATACTTCTTGGAACAAAGACTATCTTCAGAAGAACAACAAAAAGAGGTGACCAATATATCGGGTTATGATTTTGAAATCGTCTATAAAAAAAGGGAAGAAAAATGTTGTGGCAGATGCACTCTCAAGAAATGATGAAGATGTTGAGGCCTTTCTCTGTGCTATCTCTATCATCCAACCCGATTGGATAATAGAAGCGAGGGATGAATGGAAAAATGATGAAAACGTGTGGAGTAGTAGATACCTAACGTATAAGAGCAAGTTAAACAACAAGGAAGATGAGAGGATTCCTAAAATTTCTTCAAAATCAAGTCATAACTACCATCGACTCAAGCGAGGATGGCATAAATATGCCCACTATTAGCTAAACTATTGGGGAATCATGGAAGACAACATTTTGCAGAATAAAGATACTATTAAAAATATCATCAAATCAAAATTTAAGGAGAAAATGTGGTGTGATAAAGAGTTAGAGGAAAAATGAAAGTGAAGGTATTATAAGGATGTAATCAACCCTGATATAGAAGATCAAAATTATCTATCTGTTTTGATGAGCGTAAAGAAAAAAAAATCATTGTTAAGATGAGAAAAAATTCTCACGAGCTCCATAGTGAAACTCAGCATTGGTCAATTCCTAAAACTCCATGGGATGAAAGAGTGTGTCACATTTGTGACACTAAGAAGGTTGAATATGAAAAACACTTTCTCTTAGATTGTCCAACCTATACCCAGATTAGATCTCATTTTCAAAATATCTGTCACACTACCAACCTTCCTAACCTCTTAGATCTTGGAAAGATTCTACCCTCTTAAGGTCCGACGGTCTTAGTGGATCATCATCGTCGTCCTCCTCATCATCGTCGTCGTCCTCATCTTCATCATCATCATCATCATCATCTTTTTAAATTAATCTTCTTTTCTTCTTCTTCTTCTTCATCATCATCATCATCATCATCATCAATTAATATTCTTTTATTCACTTTAAATGAAACATAAAAACTAAGTATAAATTGAAATGTAAAAAATGTTAAATAATCTTTCTTTCTTTTTAACATCAACTTAATAATATAAATACAAGGAAGACTATTGGCTACCCTCCACCTTCAAAGAAATCAAGAACAAACTTGGAAAATATGTGAAGACATCAGAATCAACCCTAAAAGGGATATATACCTCCTATGCAAGGATCTGCATAGAGATGGATGTTATTGGGGCACTCCCAAAATCCATAAGCCTAGAATTCAAGGATGAGGAATGGATATAAAGCATCGGATATGAGTAGATCCCTTTTAGATGCAGAAGATGCCATGAACATGGACACCTATTCATAGAATGCCCTCTCAATAAAAAACAAGAAGAGGAAAACACCAAAATACAACAAGATGAGGATGGGTTTATCAAGTTGAACCATAGAAACAGAGCAAACAAGAAACCAAGTAAAGCACCAACGGGAAGCAATCTGGAAGCCAGGACTCGTACAGAAGAGCGAGACAAAACCAACAAAGGGGAAGGAGGAGGAAAGGAAAAGGAACAAGCCAAAGAAGCTAAGGAACGAGGAAAAAATGATGATCTGAAAATAGAAGGCTAACTTGTTATGCTATGCAAGCACCCTCTACTCCATTAAAATAAACTTTACAGGACTTTGCTTCATGTGTATAAATATGTAATATAAACTTATGTGTTAAGTTCTTGTAACTTTTTGTAAATGCTTATGTGTGAGCAAATGTTCTTTTAAATGGTTATATATGTATTTGCAATAAATACACAACAACACAACTTGCAGCAAACAAACCATCAAACTCACAACAAGAATAACATGATAAAGGAGTTCACCCCCCTCCGGGCTACATCTCTTTGAGCCTCCATAATGGACTTGGCTCTCTGGGATTAATTAGTCAAAAGTTATTTTACAAGCTGTTTCTCAACTCCAATGGAAAAACAGACTGTACCATTGAGATCAGAACACATAAAAACCCCAAAAATGACTAATAGAACTCTGAAAACGGATCATGGCTCATCCGGGCATGACCTCTTCTACATGTGGCCATAAGCTTCCCTGAGCTTCTCGTTGGAAAAAACCACCTGTAAAAGTCCTCAAAAGCCTCTGAAACCTATCCCAATGTGTTCAGAGCATATTAATTAGCCAAAAATGATTATTCAATCACAGAAAACAAACATAGGCTCACCAAACCATGTCCTCCATCAAAGAGGGCTTTAAGCTCCCTAGAGCTTGCTGAAACTTCAATGGTGAAAAACTTGCAGAAGAAGTCTTCAAATGGCCTTGAAGAAAACACCAATGGATCCAGCACGTCCAAAAACCCCTAGCTGGGCTTTTACGGCACCTCAATCGGCCAAACGATGAAGACGTTAGGCCTCCTCCATTTTCCTCCTTCCACTTTGCTGGAACTGGCTCTACAAAACGCACCTCTGTGTGCATGAACTAAGAACACGCTCCAAAATGCGCGTTAAAACCCTCCCCGTGCATAACCGAAAACCGGTCCAAACTGTAGGACGGTTAGGGCGCCTCCAGCCCCTAACCGCCAAGCTCTCGGGCACATGGGTCATAGGACCTCACGCAAAAGGCAAAAAGGGCTTAACGTTTAACAAGCCAATGGCCAAGCGCCAAGTACCAGGCGCATTAAAACCATGCTAACCATTTTAAACAACCCCGCGCTCTCTGTGGCAAGGTCACATGCTATGGGTCATGTGACCGGAGGCGCAACCGTATAACAAATGTAAAACCCATACTTTTGCAATTGTGGTCATGTGCTAACACACAATAGAACCGTGGGTCAAACATTTAAAACCCCACGCGCATGGTCATATACAAAGGCATAGAACCGGGGGTCAGGGCTAAGCCTCGGCCCGACCCCCCCGCTGTTTGAAACATAACATAAGATTAAATAATATTAAACCCATAGTTTTAACAAGCAACAATAGGCGGCATGTTGGCTAGCGAAAGTTTGTTAAAGCGTTGTATAGTGGGGGAGGTCACCGGTTCAAATCTGGTCGGCTCCGCAAAACATTTTATATATAACCAAATGAACAAAAATGAGGGGGACACGTGGCGCCCATGGATTGGGCCACGTGTCCTCATATTATTCGCCATCATTCGGACACGTGTCATCACGCTATTCGCCAACATCAACCAATGAAAACGCACCACGTCACCCACTTGCCATGTCACTGTATGGATGGTACGACCCTGCCACGTCACCGTACGGACTGTACGGATAGGTACAGTCAGCATCCAAAATTTTTTCCTATTTGGCTCAGCGGACAGATCGCGATATCTTCTCCATACAGACTCTGTTTGAGAAAGTAAATATACTGTCGGAATCAGGTAGACGAGACGGACGCAATGGCACAGGTTTCGTCGGATTCCAAGCACTTTGAAAATTTAGCAAAATTTGACCCCCTAGTCTAGATTTTGATCACACCTTCCCACTGAAAGGCTTTTGGACCCACAAAAGCTTAGGATCATCTATCTGTTTTCAAGTTATATCAAAATCTCTTTCGACAATCACCTGAACACTTTGACATGTCGTGCACTGCAACTGACTATGTCCTTCAATCACTGCTCTCTGGTTGTTGCTGACCCGCTGCTCTCTCTGTGCTTGGAAAACTGCCAACCTTCCCACTGAGAATCAAGTCCCTCTTTCGAACTCTTTGGCGTCAACAAAATCAGCTCTCCAATGGCTGCAAAAACTTCCTGCGACATCTTGTCACAAGCCAAGAAAACCATCAATCTTGAAAAACAAATCATACAAGATTGAAAATGATGCCAACAAAATCTTTTGTTCTTCAAACAAAATGTCGCATCTCGTACTACATCAAAGTACATGGAGTTTTCAAAATCAACTTTCAAGTCAATAAACACCATCGACTAAACACAAGTCGAACAACACGATCAACACAACATAGTCGTCAGAAAATCATCAACACCAGTCGAGACTCATTGAACATCAACCTTACCAAACTGACAAGTTGACGAACATGATACATAATCATGTAACAATCATGAACCACTCATGATGAATCATCACCAGGTTCATTGATTACTCATACATAAAAACAAATGCATGTGCATGGCCCCTCAACTCTCTTGCCAGTACAAACATAAGTACATTCCCAAAACATATGGGTACTTAAGAGTTGAATACAAACAAATATAAATGGCTGCAACTTATCATGCTTCCCATAAATGCACACATAACACTGGAAAGTGCATTTACAACAGACAAACGCAAGCCTCACTTGCTCAAGAAATCCAACCATTTCTTACCAAACCAACTGAACGGTGACTTTTTCTGCAGAACATCGTCCTCTTGTGAATCATCTTGACTCACATCAATGATGGAATCT
>ML786597.1:89040-101743 GCA_009831015.1 Picea engelmannii | reverse complement strand
TAATGAAAATGTATGAGAACTATTAATGCTTGAAGCTTCTGCCATCCTTGCAAGATATCAAACTTCAACACAAAACTTGCACAATACCAATAGCTAAATCTCAAGCTATTAATGGCAAACACATGAGCGAAACAAACTTATGCACTGATACCACCTGATTTGAAAACAGAAGGCTGACTTGTTATGCTATGCAAGCACCCTCTACTCCATTAAAATAAACTTTACAGGATCTTGCTTCATGTGTATAAATATGCAATATAAACTTATGTGTTAAGTTCTTGTAACTTTTTGTAAATGTTTATGTGTGAGCAAATGTTCTTTTAAATGGTTATATATGTACTTGCAATAAATACACAACAACACAACTTGCAGCAAACAAACCATAAAACTCACAACAAGAATAACATGATAAAGGAGTTCACCCCCCTCCGGGCTACATCTCCTTGAGCCTCCATAATGGACTTGGCTCTCTGGGATTAATTAGTCAAAATTTATTTTACAAGCTGCTTCTCAACTCCAATGGAAAAACAGACTGTACCATTGAGATCAGAACACATAAAAACCCCAAAAATGACTAATAGAACTCTGAAAATGGATCATGGCTCATCCGGGCATGACCTCTTCTACATGTGGCCATAAGCTTCCCTGATCTTCTCTTTGGCAAAAACCACCTGTAAAAGTCCTCAAAAGCCTCCGAAACTTGTCTCAATGTGTTCAGAGCATATTAATTAGCCAAAAATGATTATTCAATCACAGAAAACAAACATAGGCTCACCAAACCATGTCCTCCATCAAAGAGGGCTTTAAGCTCCCTAGAGCTTGCTGAAACTTCAATGGTGAAAAACTTGCATAGTAAGTCTTCAAATGGCCTTGAAAACAACACCAATGGATCCAGCATGTCCAAAAACCCCTAGCTAGGCTTTTACGGCACCTCAATCGGCCAAACGATGAAGACGTTAGGCCTCCTCCATTTTCCTCCTTCCACTTTGCTGGAACTGGCTCTACAAAACGCACCTCTGTGTGCATGAACTAAGAACACGCTCCAAAATGCACGTTAAAACCTAGCCCCGCGCATAACCGAAAACCGGTCCAAACTGTAGGACGGTTAGGGCGCCTCCAGCCCCTAACCGCCAAGCTCTCGGGCACATGGGTCATAGGACCTCACGCAAAAGGCAAAAAGGGCTTAACATTTAACAAGCCAATGGCCAAGCGCCAAGTACCAGGCGCATTTAAACCGTGCTAACCATTTTAAAAAACCCCGCACGCTCTGTGGCAAGGTCACATGTTATGGGTCATGTGACCGAAGGCACAACCATATAACAAATGTAAAACCCATACTTTTGCAATTGTGGTCATGTGCTAACACGCAATAGAACCGCGGGTCAAACATTTAAAACCCTGTGCGCATGGTCATATACAAAGGCATAGAACCGAGGGTCGGGGCTAAGCCTCGGCCCGACCCCCCCGCCGTTTGAAACATAGCATAAGATTAAATAATATTAAACCCATAGTTTTAACAAGCAACAATAGGCGGCATGTTGGCTAGCGGAAGTTTGTTAAAGCGTTGTATAGTGGGGGAGGTCACCGGTTCAAATCCGGTCGGCTCCGCAAAACATTTTATATATAACCAAATGAACAAAAATGAGGGGGACAAATGGCGCCCATGGATTGGGCCACGTGTCCTCATATTATTCGCCATCATCCGGACACATGTCATCATGCTATTCGCCAACATCAACCAATGAAAACGTGCCACATCACCCACCTGCCATGTCACTGTATGGATGGTACGACCCTGCCACATCACCGTACGGACTGTACGGACAGGTACAGTCAGCATCCAAAAATTTTCCATGTTTGGCTCGGCGGACAGATCGCGATATCTTCTCCATACGGACTCCATTTGAGAAAGTAAATATACCACCGGAATCAGGAAGACGAGACAAACGCAATGGTATATGTTTCATTGGATTTCGAGCACTTTGAAAATTTAGCAAAATTGGACCCCCTGGTCCAGATTTTGATCAAATGAGAAGACAAACAACCCAAGCAATAAGATGGAACAGGGGGTAGTGCAACTCCTGTGGATGGAGAAACTAAAGATGCCAACACCCCCATGCAGGAGGCATACGGAGATGCAGAAATGAAACCAAGTGAGGTAGGTACGGAAGATCCTGATCTCAGAGATATTGTGGAAAGGGAAGGAATAGATCTCCCAAACATACTGGAGCAATGGAAAAGGTAGAGCGTAGACAATGTACCAGTGGAGCAACTAGATCGTATCCAATACCTATTCCTCCTAAGGGAGGAAGTAAAATCCATAGGGCTCAAGCGCACACATAGGGAGATAGGACACCTAGGAATCAAAGCAGGCGAGGGACAACTCCAGCTCTCACCCAAGAAGACGAGAAGGAAGAAAGGCATTAAATCAAACAGTGTAGCCCTATAGGAACTAGAAGCTCTGCTGATAAACTCAGGTAAGATAAAAAATCTCTTTCCCAACTCCCCCCCACATGTTTAAATGAAGATTATAACATGGAATATTAGAGGCCTAAATAACCCACGAAAGCAAAGAATCCTTAAAAACGGACTGAGGAAGGAATAACCAAACCTATGTTTCATCCAAGAGACAAAATGTACTGTAGATAGAATGGAAATGATTAGCAAAAAAAATGGACCAAGTACAAGACATTGGTTGATGAAGGACAATGGACGACATGCGATATTCTCACTTTGTGGAACCCACAAGTGATGAATCTACTAGCAGTCGAAGCCACCAGACACACACTTTCAGTTAACATGCAAATCATAGGTAACACGGAGGTGATTCTATGCACTAATGTGTATGGTCCCTAGATGTTGGAAGAAAAGAGAAGAATGCTCCTAGACCAAGAAAACCTAAAATCCCGTTCCAACAACCCCCACTGGATCCTGTTAGGGGACTTCAACATCATCACGACACTAGTGGAAAAAAAAAGGAGGCACCAGAAGACTAGATAGAGATGCGGAAGGCTTTTCATCTTTCATTGACATAATGGATATGGTGGACATAAAAACCAGTAATGGCCAATTCACATGGAACAACAAATGGATAAAGAAACATCAGATAGCGATGAGGCTAGATAGATTCTTGGTGTCAGATTCCATCATTCTACAGGGTTTAACTTTAGACTGCAACATCCTTCCCTGGGGGGGTTCATACCACTGGCCAGTCCAATTGGAAGCAAACTCCCAAACCACACCGAGGAATAGACCGTTCAGATTCGAGAAATTTTGGATCGAACATCTCACTTTCAAGGAAAACATCAACCAATGGTGGTGGGCGCAAAAACCAAAGCAAGGGACAAGGATGTTCAATCTTTATAAGAAACTCAGGTACATCAAACATAAACTTAATGATTGGAACAAGGAAATATTTGGAAACATAAACCAAGAAAAAATAAATATTGAAGACAGAATGAGGAAACTCCAGGAAATATGCATAGACGAGGGCTATACAGAAGATAGGAAAAAGGAAGAGACCCAAATGACCCAGGAATGGGAAGCAAGATGCCAGCAGGAAGAGACTCTATGGTGCCAAAAGTCCAGAATCATGTAGCTAAAGGAAGGAGAGAGGAATAAAAAGTTTTTTCATAGAACAACCATGGCTAGAAGAACCCACAACAAAATCCTAAAAATTCGAGATCAAGATGGGATTGAGAGAGAGTCCCACAAGGAGATTGAAAACATACTGGTAAACCACTTCCAGGGAATAGCGCAGGAACCCAACCAATACCGAATGGAGGCCATACAAAGGATAACTCAACACATCCCTAGGCTAGTTACCAAGGAACAAAATACCAACCTAAACAAACCCATCGCTAAGGAGGAAATTGACCAAGTGGTCCAGGAGATGCCCAATGGAAAGGCCCCAGGCCCAGATGATTTTACAGTGGAATTCTTCAGAGCCTTCTAGGAAGTGGTCAAACATGATGTTTATGGGGTGGTGGAAGACTCCAGACGCTCGACCTCCATTCTGAAAGCGCTAAATTCCACAATGATTACTTTAATCCCCAAAGAAAATGAAGCAAGAACCCCAGACCGCTACAGACCCATAGATTTATGCAATTTGGTCTACAAGATAATCTCCAAATTCATAGCCAATAGACTGGAACCTCTCCTACCCACACTGATTTCACGGGAACATGTGGGTTTTGTAGAAGGGTGACAAATTGTGGACAACATCATCCATTCCCATGAGATGATACACACACTGAAACTCCAAAGGAGAGGGGGGATGATAATCCAACTTGACCTAGAAAAGGCTTATGACAAAATTAGCTGGCACTATATGTTCAAGACTCTAGAAGATTTTGGCTTTGCGCAACACTGGATCAATTGGATTTACAGCCAAGTCTCAACGACAAGTTACTCGCTTTTAATCAATTGAGCCCCAGCCAAACCCTTCTAGCCTTCAAGAGGCATCAGACAAGGAGACCCGCTATCACATTTTATGTTCATTCTGATGATGGAAGGACTTAATAGAAGCATAAAAAGTGCAACTATAGTAGGAGAAATAACATGTATCAAACCTTTCAAAAATTTCCCTACCTCCATGCACCAACAGTTCGTTGAAGACACCTTACACCATGGCACACCCACGGTCAAGGAAGCGAAAGCCTATAAAATAATCTTAGAAGATTTTTGGGGAGCCTCGGGCGCGGAGATCAATCACTCCAAATCCATGATCTATTTCTTCAATACCAACCCAACAATTCAAAGAAACCTAGAAAATATTTTGGGGTTTGAATGCAAAACGCTCCCAACGAAATATTTGGGAATCCCCCTAATGGACAGAGCATGCAAAATGGAAACATGGGAAGGAGTGATCAACAAACTACAGGAGAGGGTGAAAAACTGGACTTACATATCCCTCAACCTAGCAGGGAGACTTGTTCTGACCAAATCGCTTCTGCAAGCAATTCCGACCTAGATGATATCAGTGTTTCCTGCTCCCAAAGGAATACTCCAAAAAATAAGAGCCATCCAAAGGGAATTCCTATGGAAAGGAGTGGAAAGTAAGAAAAAATGGGCCCTTGTGGCCTAGGAGAAGGTCTGCAAACCCAAATGCAAAGGAGGCCTGGGGTTACAAGACCCACAGGTAACCAATAAAGACTACGGGATGAAACTCTGGTGGAGATGGGTCAAAGAAAAGGCAACACCGTGGGAAACCCTCTCGAAGGCCAAGTATGCCCCGGACATCAACGACCAAGATCAAATTCTCTTTATGGGAACAAGGGAGGGATCATCCATCTGGAATCTAACCTAGCGCAACAAAACCTAGATCTAGAAACACAGCTTCTAGGAAGTGAGGAATGGTAAAACAACCAGATTCTGGGAGGACGAGTGGCAACAGGAACCCAGAATGGAAAATACGGATAGGGAGGAACTCCAATAGGATATGACCACACAAGGAAAAATCAAAATCCATGACTACTGGAAACAAGAAAATGAGTGCGACAGATGGAGGATATGGGACAAACTCAATCCACAAAATAGAGATCGGATCGCAACAATAGCGAAAGAGGTAGAGGAGGAATTGGGGAAAATGAAAATTGTAGTCTCAGAAGAAGAGGAACAACTAAGATGGGGTAGGAAAAATGGTGGGGGATTCAACTTAAAAGAAGCTCGGAATTACATAACGGCCCAGGACCAAGAAGATCTGACGCAACAATGGGGAAAGATTTGGGACAGCCCCCAGTGGCCAAAAATCAAAATTTTCAAATGGTTAGTACTTCACAACCGAATTCTAACCTGGGAAAACCTAAGGAAAAGCGGTTTAATAGGCCCATCACGATGCCACCTCTGTCAAGCAAAGGAAGAAACAATGAATCACCTCTTCGATGAATATAATTACACAACAGAGATCTGGAATTGGGCGACAAGCATCTTTCACCAGTCCAATAGGACCCGAGGTAACATCAACACAACCCTCAATAACTGGAATGAGAATTATAGCAAAAATGAAATGGTGAACCTCTGTTGGAATCTCAAGCTAGGGATGATCATATGAGTAATATGGAAAGAAAGGAATCAACACATCTTCATGAACGGAAGCCTTCCGGAAGGGAAACTCAAGGAAGCAATAATCTATTAAATACGAGAAACGCTGTAGAGTTGCAACTGCTAGACTGGAAAAGTGAAACCCACAGGGCAGGACTCCCGAATCCTGGAAGTATTTCACCTAAAAGATGGGTGCAACAACACACGAGTAGGGAAACCACCGCAACTCCAATCAGGAGAGTGCAACTGGACACCACCTCCGATAGGGTTCCTCAAGTTAAATTTTGACGGGGTGGCAAAAGGAAACCCAGGAATGACAGGGATGGGAGGGGTGATCAGAGATAGTGGTGGAAACATAATCCGACTGTATGTTGGGAGTATGGGAAACTCAACTAACAATGCAACAGAATTTGGAGCCTTGGAGCTCGGTCTCGAAATTCTAAGTCATGAAAGGATGACCAACACTATCGTGGAAGGTGACTCCACCTTGGTCATCAACACGGTGAAGAGATTCCAAAATGGCACCAGAGTGGGAAAAGTACAGAGACATTGGTGCTTGGCACACTCCCTACAAAAAATCTAGGAGCATCTGCAAATGATTAACACAGTGGAGTTGTGTTGGGTACGCAGTTCAACAAATGGCTTCACAGACAGAATTTCCAATGAGGGGGTTAGTAGGGAAGGACTAGAACTAGATACTACCTGGCTCAACATCCCGGAAGGACAATTTAGAATGGACTGCCTCCAACTAGCAACAAAATATTGTGACAACAACTTAAGCAAGGAAGGTCACATCGAGGAGGGAAGCAAAAGGCCCAGGGGATGACACGAAGGACCCATGCAGGATATGACTGCCCAACACTCAACCACCGATCACAATGCATGATCAGATTATACAACAGGCGAGGGTACGACAACAAGGTCTTGTCAACAATAAGATTTGTGGGGAAAGACCGTGGGAAATTATTGACGACAAACAACAGGCAATGAATGAAGTAAGGCAAGAGGGATTGACACAAACCAATATTGACCCACCACGCCAAAGACCAGGTACAAGGAGATGCTCAGTAGGATATCAAGCGAGCAGGGGCAAGGGCCCGCATAGGGATAACGATGGAGTCATCATGATCATACGTAGTGTGACGAGGAAAAAGGATGGGAAGGTTCACCTCTACGGGCAGACCATGCTTGGAAGGACGAGCCCGCAACAGGGAAATTTCAATAAGAGAAAAAACAATAGAAATATATGTAAACAGAAGAGTGCATCTACAGGAGCCACCACAGACACAAGGGCATGAAACAGGTTGAGAATCCAACAAAGGAGCTTCCATAAGCCAGACAGGATGGTGCGAATGAATCGAACGCACAAAAAAAGGAACCCCCTGGGGAAGGGAACTCAGAACAATTCCCTGTGGGTTTTAAGGATGGAGCAGGCGGCCAAAGACGTGGAGGGAACCTTTCACACCTTGGTTGCATCGAAAGGAAAGGCGACCATTCATGGTTTGGAAAAGGAAATCTAAAGGAATCACAAGGGCAAAACATGGGATGCTCTGACTCAAGAAACAAACTGGGTAACTTACCCAGGAGCCACGCAACCCAGGGAAACCCTCTACCACAAAACGATGGAGATAGTGTGGCAAACAAAGATGTTGATTGGAAAAGTGAGCTCGGAAAGGGAGGACACCAGACGGGAGAACAATAAGGAACACACAAAACTGTTGAACAAAATCCTGAGACGCCTCAGTAGTTTGGAAACCATTACCAAACTACTAACTGAGGTCGAGAAGGACCAGCAAGCCAAGATTGAGTGGTTGGCTGCTTAATTCCACCTCTACCTGCGCTAAGTCCATCACATGGACATCACACCAGCCGACGGGAACGGAGCACCAACACACATAAGAAAAACTCTCATGGTCTCCCAAAAGGAGGAGAATAAGGGCCATGTTGATCAAGGAAAGAAGCATATCATCATCTCGGACTAGTGTCTGGTTAGTCTATTGGCAAGTCAGTCGGTCAGTCATGCGTCTATTTAGTCTCTGTTTTTCTTTTTCATGTCTGTTGTGATTATCTTGTCAAAATCTGGATATGGTAGGACTGGGATGGTTTCCCACAGTGGCAGTCTAGTCATACCCCTTGCTTTTTTCAGAAAGCGCAACTCAAGAACCTCTGACCCAGTTTCCTTTTTGGCAGATCAGGGAGTTCCCTTTTTTGTACTATAACCCTCTTTTAGTAATACAGACTCTTAAACTCACTTAAAAAAAAAACATATATTCGACACATTAATATTATCACATTATACACATCAATACTATTAATATAGTATATGGTTGACACAATCTAATTATAATAATCCATAATTGTAATTTTGATAAAGATTATTTAATTTAATTTAAGTGATGGTAAACGTAAAGTAAAAATTAAACCTTCTTCTTATAGTTTTATTACATTTTTAAAAAATTTCAATATATTATATTAGCAATTACATTTTTTTTAAATTTCAATATATTATATTGGGAACACTAGGCATTAAATTTTCTCTTATCAATTAAATATTTAGATGAAATTTCTTAGTATTTTTTATATCACTAGATGACCTTTAAACAGTTGAACCCATAGTAGGTCCAGATGCACAGGGCCGGTTCGGAGAAGGCGTCTAGAGACTTAAATCAACACACAATTGTTGGGTTGAGTTCCTTCCTTCCATCCAAGAGGGTAGGGCCAGCCAAGCCAATAGGGAGGGTCCGGGGTTGTTCCCGAATCACCCATCTGTTAGGGGTTTAGTTCCATCCAACCGGCCAATAGGGTTGAGTTCTTTCTTTAGGGGTTCTTTTCTTAGGGCATGCGCCATTGGACCTCTATAAAGGTAGCACGAAAGATTTTTGTTGACAAAAAAATCTTAAATAGCCTTGAACCTTCAAACCTTAATGGTCACTCCACACAAATATTAAAACCAAAACTACTTTCATGAATTAAAACATATAAAAAGAACTACTTTCCTGAATTAAAGCATATAAAAGGATTTGGAGACCATTGAACCTTACATATCTTACAAGGGACGAAGCTCTTGGTTCAAGCCTTTTTAGGCTTTCTTTTAATGACCACTATATGTAGTGGTCCCTATTTTATAAAAGGCTTTCTTTTAATGACCACCCTATGTAGTGGTTTTTAATACTATTTTATAAAAGTCTTGGGTGAGAATTATGGATGAAATTTGAAGAATCATTTATTATGGGGGTCATTTGGCTGTCAAATGCAAATTTTTTTTAAGATCGCCATCATTTTTCCTTAAAACTATGAAACCAAATAAACTAACTATTAAAATTAAAATTAATGAGTTGAAATTCCTACCGGAATGAGAGTACATGATTTTCGATCTTATATATGTATAGAAAAAACAGAACATGGTTGAAGATATTAGCCGGAAGAAAAGGAGGCATGTCTGTGAGCCATACATAGAATTATATGAATGTAAATTCTAATATTTAGAATTATATGAATGTAAATTTTAATATTTATATGCAGATCAATGTTACTAAGTACAAATAGTTTTAATATTTTAATGAATGAATTTGTTTTTAATGATATTGAATTAAAGCATATAAATCATATATAATAATAATAATAATAATCTATTTTTAAGTTCATGGTCAAGCCACCACATCAAATTGGTGTATGAGATCTCCTTCTTTGTGGGACAAGGGACCCTCAGCTCAGCGATTTGATTGGTAAAGTTTACAAAAGGTATAAATACCCTATTCCCTCTACATTTGAACTTGTGACTTCTTAAGAGGAAACATAAGTTCTTAACCATTTGATCCACTCAAACTATATAAAAAGGTAATATGCTAAAAATTATACTAAATGATGATTTTTTTCAAAAATATTTACTCGAAATTAACAACAAAAATTACTTGAAATCTCTTTCTACTTATCAATCCACCGGCCCTTCTTATCCCAATTGTGCGCTCCGGCGATCGGACGCACCGACCAGATATGTTTGGAAGTTGAAACCATAAGTGCAGGAAAGAAATAGAACTTTGTTTTGTTTAATTATATCTGTCAGAAATATATTCTTAAGAAACCCATCATGAAATTATTAGCTGTACGTTGATTTTTGGGATTTTGAAGCAAAAGAATTTTCTGTTCGGTGGAAGATTTGAATATTTGAATAGGTTGAAAATAGGGTTGCAATAACGTAGAGAGAGGCTGGACTTTTTTTAAATGTTGTGCTGCCTGGATAATGGAAGAACAAAACAAAATTCATTGCGGCGATAATCTTGTAATTGTAAGCACTTTTTTTTAATTAATACAGGTATTCATTCGCACGCGTATGATTGTGACTTTACAAAGATAGCGACTACTCAATAAGAAAAAGCGTTTAATTTGAGTAATAATTTTTGTAGCGGACCGATGATTCCAGGAATAAACCTCAAAAAGTAGTGGAGCAATTATTGTTATCATAAAAACACAATGTAACATCATATTGCCCAGCGTTTATCAATATAATTAGGCAACCTCAATCATCAAGCTAGTGGCATAGACCTACAAAGAAAGGACTGTACTGTGTTTAATCCAAGTGTAGGTTTGGCTTATAGTAGGGTTCAACAACAAAAGTTTAATGGTTTCTGATAACTCAAACATGCAGCCAGTGAAATAAAAAATCTAAAATAAAAAATTATTTTATAGAAAAGGAAAAAAAAAATTACTATAGTTATTAGCGTTGTGAGTGAAGAGAACTTATATTTCATAAAATAAAAAATAGTCAATAAAAAATTCTTAATATATATATTTAAGTCAATAAAACAAAGTGCTTCACTGAAATCCACCCATTTTCTCTCCGCCGAAGGCTGCTCATTTCCGTATAGAATGTCATCCCCGCCACTCATACATAGTACTCGTTGGTTCAAATATATATTTTTTTCTTTTAAAGATTCATCACCAAGAATTTAAGTTCGAATATATGTGGGATAAAGTCAAACAAAAAGTGACTGTCCAGCATTAAAGGGATGATAACTTATAATTATTTGGCTAGGAATAATTATGAGGAGCGCCTAGTTTTATTCCACTATAAGATTGTGAAAATTATTTAAAACATAAATATGTATTTATGAAAAGATTCCAAATATATAATTTAATTATTTAAATATTTTTTTATTAAAATTCTTACATATATAATGTTGTAGGGTTACGATAAGGTATGTATTTATAATGTATAGTCTGAACAAGTTAAACAACATGAACTAAACAATATGAAAAGTTTTCTAAAATTGATACAAAATAAAAATAATATAAGGAAGTAATAAAAAAAATATTGTTAAAATAAGAACAAAGTCTCTTGAATTATATAGTCAATTCTCAAAATGTCTAGGATGAAAGAGTCTCGTCTAAGATGAAAAGCACTTTCTCTTGAAATGTCCAACTTATACTTAGATTAAATCACAATTTCAAAAGATTTGTCATGCTACTAACTTTTCTAACATTTTAACTTAGAAAAAACTATGATGATATTGGGACACTTCTCTTAATGTTTTTCGAGTGCATAAATAAAATTCTAAAAAATTCCAAGTAATCCCTTACCTTCTTAAGGTTTGATAGACCAATTAAATTTGATTGAGCATTAATCATCATCATCAATATAAATATATTTTTTTAAATCCTCACTTATTTACAAAGGTTAAAAAAAATGTTATATTTATATTTAACATATTTTATATTGATGATGATGATGATGATTAATGTCCACTAAGACCGAATTGGTCTATCTGACCTTAAGAGGGTAAGTGATTACCTGTGATTTTTTAGAATTTTGTTTATGTGCTCGAAAAGCATTAAGAGAAGCTTTCCAAGATCACCATATTTTTGTTGAGTTAAGAGGTTAGGAAGGTTGGTACCATGACAAATATTTTGAAAATGAGATCTAATATGGGTATAGGTTGCACAATCTAAGAGAAAGTGCTTTTCATCTTCAACCTTCTTAGTGTCACAAAGGTGACACACTCTTTTATCCCATGGAGTTTTAGGAATTCACCAAAGCGCAGTTTCACTATGGAGCTCCTGAGAATTTGTTCTTATCTTAGCAATGCTTATTTTTTTCTTTACACTTGACAAAACATATAGATAATTTTGATCTTCTAGATTGGGGTTGATTACATCCATATAATACCTTAATTTTCTTTTTTCCTCTAACTCTTTATCACACCACATTTTCTCCTTAAATTTTGATTTGACGATTTTTTTAATAGTATTTTCAAAATAGTGTTTTTCATGATTCCCAATAGCTAGACTAGACATCTTTATACTATCCTCGCTTGGGTCAATAATGATTACTACTAAATTTTAAAGCAATTTTAAAATGTATCTTGTCTTTCATGTTATTTAATTTATTCTTAAATATACAATAATTAAATATTATAAATACTTTTAAAAATTTTTAAAAATAAATAAATTACATAATTATATATTTATTAACCCTTTTTAAAATACCAAAATAAATATATATAGATTTATTTTATTATTAATTTTTTTTTCATATAACTAATATCAATTATAATATATAATAATTTCGTATTAACAACCTATCCACATAAGGCTTATTTACCTTACAAATCAACATGCCACAATGCATTGAATTGCCCCTCGTTTCTACCTGGGTGAGTGATGG
>ML786597.1:61288-78938 GCA_009831015.1 Picea engelmannii | reverse complement strand
TTAAGTTAACTAAAACTCAACTAACTTTTAGTTTAGGGGAAGAATTAATATAATAATAATAAGGGTCTTTAATAAATAATAACTAGTAGGTGGGACCCCTTGTGACTCCATTTAGTTTCTTAACAAACATAAACACAACTAGTCAATCAATCAAACACATTCCTCCTTGTGGCTCCCATCATCATTCTCATAATTTGAAAATTAATATCAATGATATTTTAAACCATCTCCAAAAAATATAATATCCAAAATATCCAAAAATAGTGTGTTGTCCAAAAAATTCAGCAGTCAATTGTTCTCAACAATCAATAAATAAATACACTCAAAAACCATATTTTCCATTTTGGGAGGCAATTTTCGCTTTGTTGCTACTGTCTCCCTTTGATTTCTCTGAATTAGCCTTAGGCTATGTGGAGCCTTTAGGCCTGATCTCACTGATAACATGAGAGCAATCATATCTCAAGTGCATGTGGGATGAAACGGATTTGGCAGAGGTACTTGAGGGAGAGGAGGGGGCAACAACAACTTTTCCTTTATGAGGTGCATGATGGGCTTCGATTTTGATCCTCTTGCTTGCGTGGGAAGATTGTACATGTGAGTGAGTAGGGGAAACTTAGACAATTGGGTTAATCGGTGGAGGAGGAGCAGGTAGAGACAAATTGGGCCAGCCATGATGTTGGGAGACTGCTAGATGAACAATCTCTTGCCATCCATCATTTTTAGGGACTTCAGGTTGTAATGAGACATGCGGGGGAATTGGGATGCCAGGGACATGTTGGGGTTGGAAAGGGAGACTTTTCTGGCCTAGGTTGGACTACCCCTTGTCCAATCCAGTTGAAAAATCCATCTTGGAAGAGCTAGTTCAACTCTTGTGGATATGCATCAAAATGTATCGAAAAACTTGGACTTCTAGGGCCCATGTTCCAATTTCCTCTTCCCTTGTTATTACAGCCATGACTTCCTCCGCTGAAGAAGCTCATTCATGTATGCAGTGTTTATTAGCAACTAGTTTCTTAAACAAACCATACATGACATCTCTTTAAATATGAAACAAAGTTTGGCTCAGCAACACATCAGACTCATGTAATCCAATCCATAAAAATCGTTTAACACTTGTCAATGAGAAAGGGGTGAATAAGGGTTCTGGGATATTTGAGGGGTTGTATTGAGCGAAAAATGATAAAATGAAAGGGAGTAGATCATGATTATTTCTCAACAAATCATCAAACAATCAACTGTATTGTAATAATAAACATATCAACTGTAACTCATCTCCGTGTCATCCTTCAATTGCTATAATACTGAGTTTTCATTTAATTTATAATTTAATGTTAATAACATGGCGTGCAAAGTGAATCTGGGAATGTGAGGGGATTCGTAATGTGCGAAAAAGTGAGAGAATGGCAGGGAAGTTTGGATAATATTCATAAAACAAATTAAGTAATCAATAATCATAACTATGTATTAAAATCAATCCAGAAAATACCAACACCATACCAACAATTACTGTGTATCATACTGTTCGTTGTTCCAATATTTAAATTTCCCAAAAATTCTCAATTCAGAACAGTCTGTGCCATCATACTCATAATCGAAACAAATTTGATTTCAATAGTCCTGTTAAGAAAGCACTGATCTTTTATCTCTTTTCTTTTAAGAATTTAAATAAAAACGCACAATAATATGATTGACCTCTATACCATAATGCATCACTATAACATCCACTGTCTACCAATTTACAATCGTTTCCCAATTAAAATATGCACGTCCCTTTTTCAAACATGCACAAACTTCTAAAATATGTCTGATTACACACATTATTCATCATATCAATCAACAAGGTGTTGAAATGAAACCACAGTCAACATAAAACCCGACCCTTATCACTGTTGATATAACCATTAATAATCCATGCGATGATTCAATCATATATGCACAGTGAACATAACCAATTACACATAGTCACCATTTCCACAAATAGCCATAACCTTGATCAGGCCTAGCAAAACACACAGGTTTTTCCAATTTCAATCACGACCATACTTTAAACTCACAACGAGTGAAATCATAACGGAAAGAAGACATCCTTCGAATATATATAAGTTCTCATTCCCAATTGTAACTCTTCAACCAATTTAATCATAAAAAGATGAGATAGGGACTCGACGAAAAAATCCATAACTTCGCCATTGATAACCAATATTTTACAACCAAGAAGATGCCCGAAGAAACAAAGACCATTGGAGATTAAAATTGGGCTCTGTTGAAAACAAATGGAGTGAGACAATCAAGAGCATGCTCACCAATAGCACAAAGAACTAGAGGTCTTTAGAGACTTATCAACCAAAGGAAAAAATACCCTTTGAAATAGACACAACAATAAGCCACAGAGTCTTCTTATTACTCCCAGTCTGGCCAATGGAAACAACATTCAACCACAAAGGAAAACAACGACGGGTAGGGTAGAAAAATCTAGTGCACATAGTGCATTTTACACTTGCAGAGGAGAGGCGAAGTTACTGAACAATGACATTTACAAAGAACACACAGAGATATAACCTTTGTCCATTTTCTTAAGAGATGAACAACCTGACAACAATACTAATGAGGATGCATACTGCCAAGGTATAACTTATATCACCCCACAAACATACAATATATATTAACGTTATGGACACCATGAGACTGGATCTTGGTATACTTTGGTGAAAGGATAATGAGAATGAGCCCACAACCATGACTCTAGGTTGAAGAAAATACACAACAACCAAATGACAATATGAACACGACTGGATAGGGTTACACTCATGACTGTGAGGGAATAACCGACAATAATACACTGAAAAAAACCCTCCACCATTAATACAGAGTGATAATACCACATTCACTTAATATCCACAGAGACCCACCATGATTTTAAATCAACAGGGCAACCAATGAATGGACAACTTAAACAAAAACCAATTATTTTGCTTGCAATCCGAAACAATTACAGTCATCACAGAGAGAAATATCACATATTTACACAGTTGAAATTCTTAGGAACACACAAACCCAAGCATTACTGAGCCATTGTTTGTTCATACACAGAGCATAATTCATGGATGGAGTGAAAATGAACCATACCTGTAACAAATATCTTAAAAGGGCGAGCTAGTCAAGCTTTCTTCTTCCCAAGAGCCTAAAATGCGAAGCTTAACCATTAACAAACCGAAATGAAACAAGGAACAATACTAGGGTGACGACCGATGGGGGGATTATGGAGTGACATGCATTTACCGTACCTCGCTTCCATCTCCTATCCTATTCAATTCGAAGTACAATACAACCAAACATTCACCATCTCATTTGACCATGTATTCAATGCCCAAACAATTGAAATCTGCAACGATATTCCTTTCCCAATGCGCCACCCAAACATTCACACATTAACCTTTGCCAAGGTATATTCCATATCATATGTATTGCAATGTTATATGTGCCCAAAATAAATCAAATGAAAATCGCATAGCCACTAACCAACCATATAATAGTTAGGACTAACACTAACATCTTTTACTTTTCCATTTGCATATAACCCTTAACATAACTCAAACATAGATCCTTTCCCTTTTGGATTTTTTTTCATAAGTTTTCTTTCTTTGTTTTGGTTATGTTATCACTAACATATTTCTTGTATATATATGGCCAGGTAGTCGATCACGATGATCTGTGACATGGTTATATCATAGCAACTGTAAATACATGCCCATCATAACGTAAACAATAATGCCTTGAATTGCATAAACATCCCATAAAATGCATCATCCACCTATTACTATGTCAAAATGAAACCAAGAATGCATTGTCAACCATGTAGGACTGTGTAAGCAGTGTCGAAACAACAACATAAAAATGTGTGATATGTTTATCTTTGAACCTCCAGTCCACAAGGGGGTCCCATCTACTAGTATTATATTATTAGCATAGTTTAAATAATAGGGCTTTAGCAATAATTTGCGGATGAAATTCCTCGTTGTGATTTTAATTGTCAACAATGGGTGCATTTTCTGTAGTATACATGAATCCCCAGAGGTGTGGTTATGGAACCCTAAGTTGATCAAGAAAAAAGGTCATGAAGGACGGTGTAAATGTAGGTAACTCACTCATGGATGAATAGTCCTCATCATGTCATTTCCGGTGATAGGTGGTATGCCACATGGTTCCTCACGGTTGAGGAGTTATGAGGTCATGAATTTGGAAGCCCCAAAGATGGGTTAAGAAGCCCCTAGTTGGTTAAAATAGGGGTTAAGAAGCTCCTAATTGATTGCAATTCATTGATGAAAGGGTAAAGTGGTTGTAACAAGAAAGTTCAAGAAGCCCTAAAGTTAAGGAAAGAGGTTACTTAGAAAAAGTATATATACACCTCAAGAATTCACTCATAAGTACATTCACACACACATTCTATTGACTGTCTTCTATGTGAGTAAGTTATTTTTATCTAAGGTAACCAAGGAGATCCGAGGCAAATTTTAGAGGGAAGGTGAAGTAAAGAAGGTCAAAAATCCAAGGGAGAATGAAGTCTTTTGATAAAAAAAATTCTAGAATGATTCAAATAGAAAAACTCAAAGGTTTTTGAGAAGGAATATTGAGGTATCCATGGTAAAATTTTCAGATCCTGGGTCATAGTAGTTTCTGGGATACACTGTGGAAAATAGGGTTTTTGGTTAGTCTGGAAACTAGTCTCAAACAACTGTTCCGGGTAAAAACGTCATAACTTATTCATAGAAGATCCAAATTCAGTGAGAAAAATTGCAGTGGATAGAGTACAATCTATAGTATGTTGTGTATTAGTTTCATATCTAGAAATCAAATATTCTGTGTGTGGCATGCTCTACAAGTTCTCTCTCTAGAATAATCCATTATTTAGCAAGGTCTGTCATTTTTGCTATAACTCCTTTTCTGGGATGTTCCAAGCAGTGAAACTTGGAGGCATTGTAGAGAATATATTGAATAATATTGGGTAAAAGTTTTAGACCTTTATTCATTATAGGTACGGAGTTATTTTTGTTGAAATTTATGGTTTCTGACTAGTCCAAAAACTAGTCTCGTGAGACTAAGGTAAAGTTTGATGAAGATGTTATTCTCTTGTTTTTGAAGTTGAGGAAGGTCTGCAGGTCTGTGATCACATACACTAGGTCTGTTACAGAGTTATAGGTATGTTTATATGCATGTTTTGAGGGTTACATAGTGATGATGCTACATGTTTGAGGCTTATTCTTGGTATACTCTTGAAGCATTGGCACATGGTGTATAATTGTCATTGATTTTGACACATTTCTAAGGAATGCACTTGGTATATGAAAGCAAATATACGAGACACATCTCTTGGTTATGTTGGTACTTAGTTGAGGTACACCATTGACGGTAATTGCTTGATATATCCTATGGTACATGGTGTATGGCATGATTGAGTGATATGGTATATGGTTGAGATACATTTTTGGTACATGGTATGGTACAAGTGTTGATGTACATTGTTGACGTACATGGTTGATACATGGTATGGTATAGGATTGGTACTTGGTATGGTGTTGATGTACATGGTTGATTGCTAAGGCATATGGTATATGTTATGGTGCATGGTTGATGCACGGTTTGGTACAGGTTGTGGTGCATGGTTGATGCACGGTTTGGTACAGGTGTTGGTGCATGGTTGATGCATGGTTTAATATAGTTGTTGGTGTATGGTTTGGTATAAGTGTTGGTGCATGGTTGATGCACTTGTTGTGTTACACAGTTGATGCTTGGTATAGTACAGGTTGATGGTTTGGTACATTCTTTGGTACATGGTTGAGACACATACCCTATGATGGTATGTTGGTGATCTTGGTACATGCTTTGTTGAGGCATGTGTTGGTCATGTTCGACATCTAGTTGAGAGGTGTCTTTGGTATATGATCCTTGTGAGAGGACATGGTTGAGTATTGGTGACAGTGACAGGTTGGACAGATTGATGTGATAGGTTGGATATAGTGACAGGTTGGCATTGACAGTGGCAGTGATAGTGACAATGACAGTGGAACTATTTGAGGCAGTGAAAATTGGTCTACACTTGTATTTTAGGGCAGCAGAATGGGGCAAGGAAATGGGGTTGTATCCTCCTTTCAGTTGGTGCCAGAGAACTCAAGGATTTGGAGATTCCTTCAGGTTGGAGCCTAAGAATCAAGGGGTTGTATCCTCCTTCTGGTTGGAGCCAGAGATTTCAGGGAGTTGTAGCTACCTTCAGGTTGGTTCTTGTAAATCAGGGGGTTGGTGCCGACTTCTAGTTGGTGAAGGAGAATTTGGAAGTTGGTGCTTCGTATGAATGTATTCTTGATATATATAAGAAATCATTTCATGGTTTTCTCTTGTTTGGGTTTCTACGTAAATTCTCGTGTACTGTGTATTTGATGTGATGTTTCTTATGTTTATATTCTCATGATATATTTTTGATAAAGTTGACATATACATATTGTGATTAAAATTGGTAAAAGTGCTCATACTCATTCATCCCCGCTTTCAGTATTCCAACAATTTGAATCAAATAAGGTCCTTTAAGAAATCAATTTAACCACTAGAAGGAAGAATGAGAATGGATCACCAATGTCAAGTGGTCAGAATGGTTTGGACTATGAGATATGGAGCAGAAGAAAGACAATATTTTTATAGGAACAAGGATATGATCTTTGGAAATTGGTTGTTATAGGATAAACCGCTACAAAGAAACCAAAGACTGCATCCAAGAAGGAATTGAAAAGAAATAACAAAATAACAATGGATTTCCTCTAGGAATGATTACCTGATCCGGTAAGAGAGAAAGTGGGAAAATGTTCATCAACAAAAGAACATTGGGATAAGATGCATGATCTCTATTCCAAGGAATCTCCCATCACAGAGTCATATCCTATTATATGAAGTGCAGGTATAGAACAAGAATAAATATGCTCATCATGTCAGATAGATTTAGAAGAAGAATATTGTGAAGAAGGAATAGTATACCTTGAAGTGGAATTAATCAATGCCTTAGATGAATTGACAAAAGAAAGGAAGAAAAAAAAGTATCTTAAGGAACAATTAGTCAAGAAGCATTCTCAAGAAAGTTATGAAAAAGTCCAACATGTCATTGTATATCTAAAAGCTCAGTTGGAAGAATCCAGAAGGAATGAAGAAACTTACATAAGTTAGATGGAAGAGAAGCATTGTTTGGAAGTCGAAATAGCAACACTACGAAAAGAAGCAATAAAAGAGAAGAAATGTTTGGAAACTAAAAGAACTGAAGCAGAGAAGAGAGAGAATATTTTGAAAGATCATCTCAAGGAAAGATATGAGGACTTAAGTCATCTTGAAGCAAAATTTGGTCAAGAAGGAAGAATACTTGAAAATGAAATCATCTCCGTGAAGATCCAACTTGAAGAGACAAAGAGAACAAAATAAGTCATGCAGATTCAGATGGTGAAGATAGAAGAAGAGGTTGAGAAGATTGAAGAAGAAGTGGTCACATTAAGAGTTAAAATTTTCAAGCTCACCAAGAACGTTGAAGTGAGAGAAACATCCACATCATCAGTAGAGAATGTTGAAGAGAAGCACTCCAAGTTGCCAGAAAATAAGAATGAAGAAAAGAGTACGAGCTATGTAGAAGTACTCAAAGGAAGGAATCATGGTCAGCCAGAATAAAAAAAATGATAGAGATACATCGTCAATAAGAACCTCCACATTCAATCCACAAAGAAGTTTCAATCATGATAAACCAAGACATGAATTCACAAGGAATATACCACAAAGTAAATCATTCACTCCAAGGTATGTAAATTTATTTTATGGTCATTGTTTTGATTGCACTAACTTTGGACATAAAGTTGTATATTGCAGAGCATATGGAAGAAATGTTCAGACAAGAAATACCTATGTGGCTCCCCACAACATTGAGTGTTATAAATACCACAATTATGGTCACATATCTCGTGATTGTAGAAGCATAATGGATACTTATATGAAAAAGAACACAGATATCATGTATAAGAGGGTTTGGAAAAGAAAACGAGAACATGTAAAGGAAGATCATATGAATAAAGGACACCTAAAATTCATACTCTTAGGATTGGAAATAGTACAAGATGAAGAAAAATATACAGGGAAAAAAGAATATGTGATATACAAGAAGGTCTGGAGAAGAAATGGAAAACAAGAAGAACATGTGAATGAATAACAGGTCCCAGAGATCGTGGGATTTGCAGTAGTACGAGAAAGAAAATAAGAATAGGTGAATATAGAACAATCCCAAGAGATTGTACTTTCAAGAATTATAGTGCAAGATCAATCCACAAGAAGAAAGAAAGAAATTAGAGTTTGGAAATATGATGATTCCATAGACGAAGAGGAAGATTACTATGCATCAGAGCGTGTATTTTTCTGAGCCACCTGGCTTGGAGAATCCTAGTAAATATGAATATTGAAAAAGGGGAGTCCATGCAGTAGCTACTATAGATTAGAGAACCATCCTTCGATTAGTTTGAAGTATTTGTAGAGACATATTCATAGTATTAAGATAGAACAAGTACATAATGAAAGATTGATTAGTTGAGAAGTAGTGTTCCCACACAGATATTAGTTGGCAGTTACATAGGAAAAAGTTTATGATTGTATTCCACGTATGTATTCAGGTAGGGATATCTTCAGTGCAGGTTGATCCAGACATGCAAATTTTGATTTGTAGATAGAGAAGACCAATGTACACATTTGATTCAGTTTGAAGAAACATGAATATGTGATGATCAATTCCAGCCATGATAGTATAGTGATAGATGAGTCAACATTGTGAACAATTGTGTAGCAGAGTTACATGGACTTACATGGATTTATGAGATCATTGGTAGGTCTAGACATATATATGAAAAAACATATTTACAATTCGAATCAGTGGAATTAGTGGACAAGTGGAATCGGTTGGTCACAAGAAGACAAGCAGTGAAAGACACAACAAAACAGGGAAAGAGAAACATTCAACAAAAGCTATATCATCATAAGGACACTGTTGAATAGTATGGTCAAGTGAACATGAAAAGTAAATAAAAAAATCAAATTTTGATTGCTTTTTATATATGTCGGATATTTACAAGAGGAAGCACCATTGGAAAATTAGCAGAACTAGAAGAGAGGAAAGGAAACTTATATAGGAATCCCTACATTGATCAACATGAAATCTTACAGAGAAGTCAAGGGAAGAGAAATCATCACAGAAAGAGATCCAGAAAGGAATATCAGTAGAAAAAAGACAGGGCGAGACATATTGTTGGCCCTCGACCAAGTTTTAGAGAACCTTGGTCATGTTTGACCTCTTTTGGGGCTTCGATAGGTGGGTCGAAGGCAAAGCGCAAGTTGAAGCGGAGATCGTGGGATATCGGCCCCTTTTTAGGGCAGTTTTGGGATTAGGGTTTATGTAACGGGCATGGGATGTCGGCCCATGGATTTACCCATGTCTAGGCCCATTTTGTAATGTATAAATAGAAATCTAAGCGATGTAAGAAGGATCCAGTGTGCTAAGTGAAGAGACCAAGAAGAATCGGCTTAGTGCAGAGCTAGAGGCTTTGTGCATACTATGTGTTAAGACTTGCGGAGCTAAGTGCAAGTGATTGTAAGGACGATTTTTGCTATGACCTAACTCGGGGAAGGAGGATTTGGTGAGGTGCACGCAGATCTCCTGTCCTATGCGGAGTGGGGTGTTTGGGCTCTGTGCATGTAAGAATATTGACAGAAGATAATAAAGAAGAGAAGAGTTGGTGGACGTAGCCCCACGGTGGGGTGAACCACATATATCCTGTGTTGTGGTTTCTTTGTGCATTATAGTTGTTATGTTATTGATGTGATTTATTCTTAGTGCAGTGATATATTCTAGATGTACCTGATATAGTAGCTTAGTGCTTAGTAATGTGAATGAATGCTAGATCTGATCTATTTCTATATGCTAAGTGCTTAGATGTATTAGATCTTGTTGAATACTGCGTTGTTCTGTAACTAGGGTTTCGACCTGCGATGTGAATAAGGGTTAAATAGTGATGAATGTTAACTACTAAGTGCTTATATGTGTTAGATCTGTGATGCAGCATGCACCACCCGGCACGCCTGCTACTACTAGGACCTTCTTCTTCACGGGCCTGAAGAGATAAAACACTCTTCTTATCCCTTATCGGGACCTCTCAATACCCACAGAACTCTCTCCCTGCGATCTCCCCTTTGCCTTATCGGGAAATCGGGTTTCGCATTATCGTGAAACTCATGGGCACGTTCCTCATGTTATACAATACCCCGAACCCCGATGGATCTTAATGCTGATCCTTCTTCATTCCTGTCGGGGATTTCCCTATCGGGAAATCGGTATATGCGATGTCACGTTTCACTGGCACCACGAATCTCTGAACCCCGATTCGCGATGGCGCTTTCCTCCGCTCCAAGCCCCTTCAGGTTATCCCCTTCCGCATATGACCTGTCGTTCCATGAGACCACCGCCTACTCCCTATCAAAATTTTGGACTTCGCGGTTTTGATATGCATAGAACCTGCGCTCTCGAAAACTCCGAGATGCCGAACCATGACACATGTGCGGTCTCTCTCCTCCACGTCACCGCTCCTCGTCGCACTATCAGGTATCGCGGGATCGTAATTTCTATAGCCACGATTCCTTGGTAGGAGGAAACTCCGAATGCCGAACCCCCAACTCTCTGGATTACTGACACGTGTCCAGTCCGGGATCTACGGCTATGGTCCCTTTGAAAAATCGCGAGTCGCGATTTCTTCTGGCAAGAATTCTATGACCCTGGAGACTCCAATTCTCCAATGAGTCGAGTCCCGATGTGCTCCGACTCCTTCCCTGTGCGCTAAAGCTTAAACCCTGCACCACTTCCCCAATATCTGATGGCTGTCGAGACTTCGCTAATCTTCCCTGCGAATCCTGACCGTCGACTCCTCCTCCTCGAGGATTTCTTCAGAAAACTAACTGTTCTCTTCGATGCTTGTCTCCAAATCCTTCACTTGTACTTCCTTCTCAAAACCTTCCTCAATGCAAACCCCCTAGGCTCTCTCCTTCAACAATACCGCGAAGGAACTATCCCTCTTGAGCTTGCGTGCCCTACTTGCGCTCTGCCTTCAACGCTTTCCAAGTGTTGAATCTTTCAGACTCTGCGCATTCTCTGCAGCAGAAGTCGTCTAACTTCGTTACTCAGACTAACAGCTGAGGCTTCTTCTTATCCATCCTGCACGCTCCTTGTAGGACCTCAACAACCCAAATCAACTTCTGGGCAAATAAGAACAAAAGCTAGACTACCAAGCCCTCATCAACGCACTCCTTGCGGATGAATTCCACTGCACTCCTTGCAGGAATCTCCTGGATCAGATAGAGAAACAATTTAAACTTATTCTCTTTCCTTTCAGACTTCAGCTAAAACCTAAAATCACATGCACAACATAAACAAAGCAAATGCATAACCAGAAATCAAACATTAATGAGCACATAAATCACATACACAGAGAAACAACACCAGCCATGAATTTGAATCAGACTGTCTTCTATTAATTCAAAACATATGTACATGGGTGTTCTTCACAATTTCCCTGCTTGCTCTTCTCTTCTGAATGCTTGATTCTGAATAATGTTACAATGTACAAGTGAGGGTGTCTATATCCATTTTCCCTCTCGAAATCTAAAACTGTCTAATCTAGAAATAAATCCTATCTATCTGCATTAAATCTATTAAATGCCTTCTATCTAATTCAGAGAAGAGCGTATGGCTCAAGGTCTGATACAACATACAAAAGGTGCTTTCATAAATGGTGCATTTATACATTGGCGCATTCTCTTGAATGAAAATTCAAAAAATTTCTGCTGGCTTGTCCAGCTGTTCATTTCCTTCCACGCTGGCTCGCTTGTTGTGGGTGATGCTCCTGCATCATACTCCTCGGCTTGAAAGATTTCATGGGCTCTTTTCCATGAGCTCCTACATGGTCTATCCATGCCTTTGAATCACTACTTCTGTCTCCCAGCTGGCATCCTCCACTGGGTGATTCTTCCATTTGACCAAGTACTCATAGTATTCTTTCCTCCTGGTCTTTTTACCTACTTGCTTGTCCAGTATACGCTCCATCTACGGCTTCTCTGCAATCGACATCTACTTCCGCCACTGGAATTCTAGCTGTTCATCACTTCCATCTCCCGTTTCCTCAGCCTTATATGGATATAAGTCTGAGACATTGAATGTCGACAATATTCCAATGTCATCCGGCAACTCAATTTCATAAGCATTTTCGCCCAGTTTCTTCAGAACTCTGCATGGCCCAATTTTATTCATCTTTAGCTTGTTGTATGTTCCCCTTGGGAACCTTTCCTTCCTTAGATGTGCCAGAACTAGATCACCAACTTTGAATTGAAGTCATCTTCGATGCTGATCCGCTTTGCGTTTGTACTCCTGATTTGAATCAACCAGTCACTGCTTCACCTTACTGTGAAGTTCTTTCATCACTTCAGCGAACTCTTATGCAATAGCGCTGCTAGTAGCAGTTTGTTATGAATCCCGCAGTTCAGATACTCCTCTCGGTTGCCTACCATATACAATTTCAAATGGACTTTTACCTGTGCTCCTGTTCACTGAATCGTTGTACGTGAACTCTGCCTGTGACACCACGTTATCCCAACTGTTGTGGTGCTCTGTCACCAGGCTTCTGAGTAAGTCTCCCAGACTCCTGTTGACCACTTCTGTTTGTCCATCCGTCTGAGGATGATAAGCAGAACTAAACGCCAAGTTAGTTCCTAGCTTCTTCCATAGCGTCCTCCAAAAATGCCCTATGAATTTTGTATCCCTGTCTGAAACTATGCTTCTCAGCAATCCATGGAGTCTAACAATCTCTTTGAAAAACAAATTTGCGATGTGCGTCACATTGCTGGTCTTCTGGCATGGAATGAAGTGTGCCATCTTTGAAAACCTGTCTACTACTACAAAGACGGAATCAACACCTCTTTGCGTCCTTGGCAAACCCAATACAAAATCCATGCTAATAGCCTCCCATGGCCTCCCCGGTATGGGAAATCGCTGATAAAAACCTGCATTCTGCTTTTTGCCCTTTGAATGTTGACAAATTCGAGACCTGTCAACAAACCTCTTGACATATGCTCACATGATTGGCCAAAAAAATGATTCGCTCAGCTTCGCAAAGGTCTTGTCTTGGCCAAAATGTCCTGCCAAGCCTCCACTGTGCTTTTCTTTCATTAAGTTCTCCCTCATGGAGCAATTCAGAATGCACAGTTGATTTCCTATGAACAACAATCCCTCTTGGATCATATAGTCTATCCAAGAACTCTGATCTCTGAGAACTGGATTCTCAGCTGCTTCATACGCTTCTCCGAAATCTGCATCTCCTGCATACATGTCCCTGAGATTTTCAAAGCCCAATGTTTTGACTCGGAACTCCTGCAGCAACAAACATTTCCTGCTCAAAGCATCAACCACTTTGTTAGCAGTCCCTAAAATGTGTTTAATTACAAATGTAAAATTCTGCATATACTCTACCCATTTTGCATGTTTCTGATTCAGCTTCTCCTGCTGAGTCACAAAATGTAATGCATGATTATCACTATACAGAACAAATTCCTTCGGGATCAAATAATGCCTCCACTTCTTCAATGCCTGTATGATAGCATAAAACTCTTTATCATACGTGGAGTACTTCAGTTTTTCTTCATCCATCTTCTCACTGAAATAGGCAACTGGTCTGTCTTCCTGGCTTAAGACCGCTCCTATGGCGTATCCGCTTGCATCACATTTCACCTAAAATGTCTTCTTAAAATTTGGCAACACCAACACTGGTTTCTCTGTGATCTTTCGCTTCATCAGATTGAAGCTCTTCTCAGCCTCTTCAGTCCAATGAAAATACTTATGCCGCTTCTTCACTGTGTCCATCATCGCTGCACTAATTCCACTGAAATTCCTGATGAATTTTCGGTAGAAACTAGCCAAACCATGGAAACTTCTCACCTCGAAAATATTTCTCGGTGATGGCCAATTTTTAATCACTTCCACCTTACTTGGATCCATCTTTAACTCATTCGCTGAAATAACAAAACCCAAATAAATGAGCTCTGTCTTCATGAATGAGTACTTCTTTATATTGATGAACAACTTCTCCTGCTGTAGCTTTCTCATCACAATGGCCAAATGTTTCAAATGTTCAGCCTTTGTCTTGCTGAAAATCAGTATATCATCCAGATATACGACAACAAATTTCCCGATGAACTCCTTCAGGATTTCGTTCATCAGCCTCATGAACGTGCTTGGTGCATTTGTCAAACCAAATGGCATAACCAACCATTCATACAAAACCTCGTTTGTTTTGAAGGCTGTTTTCCATTCATCGACTTCCCTCATGCGAATCTGGTGGTATCCGCTTTTCAAATCAATCTTTGAAAAATAATTTGCCCCACTCAGGAAATCCATCAGATCATCCATTCTCGGCAATGGGAACCTATATCTAATGGTAATTTTGTTGATCGCTCTTGAGTCGATGCACATTCTCTAGCCTCCATCTTTCTTCGAACTAAGCATTGTCGGAACAACGCATGGACTCAGACTTTCTCTGACCAATCCCTTGTCCAACAACTCCTGGACCTGCTTCCTGACCTCCTCATTTTCTTGTGGTGTCAATCTGTACGCAACCTTGTTCGGTAAACTGGCTCCTGGTATGAGGTCAATATGATGACTCACACTCCTCATTGGTGGTAACGAATGAGGTAATTCATCCACGATGATGTCAGCGAACTCCTCCAGTAGTTCCTGAATTTCATCTGGTAAGTCGTCCACTCTTGTGCTAGTCAGAACAATCCTCGGCTTTCTGACAACAAAGAATTGTGGATCTTCCTTCTTCTCCATCTCTGTAAGAAGCTCCTTCCCACTCATGAGAAGTATTGTGCTGTTTACTTCCGGTTTCACCTCCTTATCCTTTATCGGAAGCAACCTATGTGTTCTCCCATTTTTCTCCAGGGTATATGTGTTCATTCTCCCATTATGAACTACATTTCTATCATATTTCCACGGTCTACCCAACAATAAATGGCATACATCCATGGGAATAACATCACACAAGATCTTATCATTATATCCTTCTATTTTGAATTCAACCAAGCATTGTTTCGTAACACTCACCTGATGTCCCTTCTGTAGCCATGAAACTCTATATGGACTCGGGTGATCAGTCATTTCCAGCTCTAATTTCTCCACCATCTCGGTCGAAACGAGATTGTCTGTGCTACCACTATCCACAATAACCTTGCATTTTCAGTCCTTGGCTTTGCAAGCTGTCCTGAACAGTCTGGTCCTTTGGACTGAGTTTTCCACCTCCTTCTCGAGTGTCAAAAGGAATTTATGCATTCCAAGTGATCTTCCACCTTCTGCATCCTCATTATCAACATCACGCCTCTGTGCTTCAGCAATGTGAGCTTCTCCGATGTCCTTCTTTTTCTCTGGACACTCGAATGACTTGTGCCCAATTTTCCCACATGTGAAACATGTGATAATTCCACCTCGGCCTCTTCCTCTACCTCGAGTACGAGGAAAAGTGTTTGCGTTAGCATAACCTCCACCCTGCTCTGTATGTTGCCCCCTCTGTTCAGCATGTGGTCCTCACTGTGAGGTTCCACCTCTCTCAATCTTACCCTAAGGTTTCTTCCATTCCTCCTTGGGCTTATGGTATTTATCCTGGGCAACTGTCTTGTCTCTGGGCTGACTCTTGCCTCGCCCTCGCTGTCCTTGCTTCCGGCTCAGCTTTTATTCGGCTTTCAGAGCCATCTGGTAAGCATCCTCCACTGTTCGGATGGTTGCCATACTTAATTCATCTTGAATTTCATACCTCAGACCATTTATATACCTGGAAACTTTTTCATCATCGCTCTCCCGATGACCTGCTCTGATATTGAGCTTATAGAATTCCTCGGTATACTCCTTTACCATCATCAACTTATGTCCCAGGTTCTACATCCTCCTGAACAGTGTGATCTGATAATCCCTTGGGATGAACTTTGCCTTCATATTTGAAATCATTCGATCCCAGTTTTTGATCTTTTGCTTGCCTTTGGAACGCCTATCTACTTGAAGCTCATCCCACCATAATGCTGCATGTCCTTTCAGTTTAGTGACAGCATGCCTTACCTTTTTATCTTCTTTGATCTCTTCATAATCGAAGTAAGTATCAAGAGCTTGAATGCAATCCAGAAGCTTTTCTGCATCCAGGCTTCCTTCATATACTGGAATGTCCATTTTTGTCTTTGAACTCATTCGGGCGATAGCTTTGATCAACTGTTCGATTGATGCGTCTTCTGTTGTGACCTCTTCTTCATGTCCAGCTTCCTCTTCAACTTCGGAATGACTAATATCCCCAACATTAACTCCGCGTCTCTGAGCTATCTCCATCTCCTCGAGTCTTGTTCGGAGATCTCACATTTGTCTCTCCATTTCTGGATTTCCTACCGGCCTACCTCTTCTCCTCACTTCCCTGTCTTCTGGGTCTGGTGACTGTCTTTCTCTTCTCGGCGGCATGGCGAATTCACTCCTTCCCTTTTTCTATAGAAAGCAAAAGATATATGGCTCTGATACCACTCTGACACAGCACGCACCACCTGGCACGCCTGCTACTACCAGGACCTTCTTCTTCATGGGCCCGAAGAGCTAAAACACTCTTCTTATCCCTTATCAGGACCTCTCAATACCCACAGAACTCTCTCCATACGATCTCCCCTTTGCCTTATCGAGAAATTGGGTTTCGCGTTATCACGAAACTCGTGGGTACGTTCCTCGTCCTATACAATACCCCGAACCTTGATGGATCTCAATGTCGATCCTTCTTCGTTCCTGTTGGGGATTTCCCTATCGGGAAATCGGTATATGCGATGTCGCGTTTCACTGGCACCACGAATCTCCGAACCCCGATTCGCGATGGCGCTTTCCTCCACTCCAAGCCCCTTTAGGTTAGCCCCTTCCACATATGACCTGTCATTCCACGAGACCACCACCTTCTCCCCGTCGAAATTTTGGACTTCGCGGTTTTGATATTCGTAGAACCTGCGCTCCCGAAAACTCCGAGATGTCGAACCCTGATACACGTGCGGTCTCTCTCCTCCACGTCACCTCTCCTCGTCGCACTATCGGGTATCGCGGGATCGCAATTTCTATAGCCGCGATTCCTTGGTAGGAGGAAACTCCGAATGCCGAACTCCCAACTCTCCGGATTACTGACACGTGTCCAGTCCAGGATCTACGACGATGGTCCCTTCGGAAAGTCGCGAATCGCGATTTCTCCCGGCAAGAATTCTATGACCTTGGAGACTCCGATTCTCCGATGAGTCGAGTCCCGATGTGATCCGACTCCTTCCTTGTGCGCTAAATATTAAACCCTGTGCCACTTCCCCAAGATCTGACAGCTGTTGAGACTTCGCTAATCTTCCCTGCGAATCCTGACCGTCGACTCCTCCTCCTCGAGGATTTCTTCAGAAAACTAACTGTTCTCCTCGACGCTTGCCTCCAACTCCTTCACTTGTACTTCCTTCTCAAAACCTTCCTCAATGAAAACCCCCTGGGATCTCTCCTTCAACAATACCA
>ML786597.1:29669-39946 GCA_009831015.1 Picea engelmannii | reverse complement strand
AAACTCCATGTTGTATATGATTAGAGGCATCGCAATGTTATTATTACTTTGAACATGAAATTGTACAGGATACCTGAGGTAGTCCCACCTAGTGTTATTTCCTTGATCTCTGCCAATAAATGCAGGAAGGTCATTTATCAAATTGGGAATTTTTTCGTCTTCATGATTCACTCTCAGAGTGAGAGAAAGGTTGCAGCCACATCCATGGCCTCTACAAATGGCCTCTCCACGCAACATAATAAAGTGGATAAGGTCGTGGAAGAATACAAAGACATCTTCTCATCACCTACATGGGTAACTATGCACTGTTAGGTCAAGCATTCCATCGATCTGACCCCTAGTGCACTATTACCCAATGGGATAGCATATCTCCACTCTCTATTAGAAAATGAGGAGATATAATGTCAGATCCAAGAACTTCTCCACAAGGGGCACATATGACCCAACTCATCACCTTGTGGAAGTCGAATTGTACTGGTGTAGAAGAAATATGGGACCCAACAAATATGCATTGATTACCGGGTCCTAAAACGATCACAACCAGGAATTGATACCCGATTCTTCGAATCGACGATCTCCTTGATCATCTCAAGGGGGCCAAATACTTCAGTAAGATTCATATGAAGTCTAGATACCATCAAGTCCCAATAGAGAAGACATATGTATGTAATACTTCCTTCAAGTCAAAATAAGGTCTTTTTGAATGGTTGGTCATGCCCTTTGGTTTGAAAAATGCCCCAACAAATTTCATGAGGATGATGGATGATACCTTATGACCTTTCAATAACTTTTTTGTAGTGGTGTATCTGGATGGCATCCTCATCTACAACAAGACTTGGGTGAAACACTTACAACATATTCAACAGGTTCTACACACTTTGTAGCATCACAAGATATATGCCAACATGGAAAAATGTTCCTTCGGCATGGAAATGGTCTAGTACCTAGGATACATTGTTGATGTGCATGGTCTACATGTGGACCCAACCAAGATCCAAGTCATTTTTGGCTGGCTATCCCCAACCACACTCACTAAGATTTAGATCTTCTAAGGCCTTTCCAATTTTTATCACAGGTTCGTGTTAGGATTCTCCCATATTGCATGGGCCCTCATACCAGTAACCAGAGGTGGTGGTAAGGAAATATTTGTGTGGGGCATGTCCTTACAACAAGTTTTCAATGATCTAAAGAAACTCTTGTGCTTATCTCTAGTGCTTTCATTACCTAACCTGCAACAACCCTTTGAGATCGAGATAGATGCTTCATACTATGTTGTCGGTGCAATTATCACTCAGCACGTCCACCCCATGGAATATCATAGTGAGACACTATCATATGTCATATGTAAGTACCCTACTAACGACAAATAAATGTACTCCATTGTGCAATATTTCTTTGAGTGGAGGAATTACATTCTCGAGAATGAGATGGTCATCCACACTGATCATAAGCTGTTGCAATTCATGCAGACACAAGGAAAATTGAAGAATGACCACCATCAGAAGTGGTCCACATTTTTGTAGCAGTTCCACCTCAAAATCAAGTATAAAACATGAAGTACCAATTGAGTTAGTGACTTCCTCATCTGACCTCCAGTCGTGACACCCACCACGGTGCTAGACTCTTGTGTCTAGGATACCTCTAGATGGCCCCACCTCTGTGAGACAGATCTTGACTTTGCCAACACCTACCAGATGTTGGGCACAAACACAATTGTCACTAATTTCCATGTCCAGGATGGGTTGTTGTGCCATCTTGGCCATCTCTGCATTCCATCAAGTGAGTGAGTGAAGCTGATTTGGAAAGCCCACTACATTCAGTTGGAAAGACACTTCGGCATGGAAAATATAGTGGTAGTGTTGCAACAACATTTCTACTGGCCTAAACTTTGATAGGATGTCGGCAAGTATATCCAGTCCTACACCGCCTACACTATTGCCAAACCAGCCACTAAGAAACAAGGATTGTACACTCCTCTGCATAATCTTGATAGGCCTTAGGAATCCATTGCAATGGACTACATGTCGGGTCTTCCATCCACCAAGCATGGAAATGACCGTGTTTTGTGGTTGTTGATTGCTTTTCCAAGATGGCGATTATGGTCTCCTACAAGAAGAGAATCACAGTGGAGGCCACTGCCAAGATCTTGTTTGAATGAGTGTGGGTACACTTTGGGATCCCACAAACTGTTATCTCAAATCAGTACAACTAGTTCCTTAGCACCTTCTAGTCGAGCCTCTAGTCTCTGTTGGACACCAAGCTCACCAAATCCACTTCCTTCCACCCCTAGATGGATGGCCAAACTGAGGTCATCAACCAGATGATTGTGCACATCTTGCGCATGTACAATTACAAGCACCCTCACACATGGGATGAGAATCTTCCCTATGTTAAACATAGCTACAATAGAGCCATACATAGTTCAACTGACCACAACCCCTTTCATCCGGGGTTGGGATTTCAACCATTAGGTCCCATGGATATTGCACTACACCTTGCGACGACCCAGGAGAACCCAAAAAATCCACCCAGTTCATTGATTGGATCCAACACATCTTCCAAAAGGTTCAAGATATTTTACACAAGTCCAATTTCAAGTACAAACAATGCCATAATCAACACCGAGTGCCACACCAATTTCAGGTGGGAGACAAATTTTGGTTGGACTTGTAGAAAGAATGCCTTACAAGGCCTCATTAGAAGCTTCATCCAATATGTTATGGACCTTACACCATCACTAAGGCTGTGTGTGACAATTCTTTTGAACTCAACATTCCCCCATTCCTTTCCTTGCACCCAATGTTCAATGTAGACCTCCTTTGACCCTATTTTCCACCATTATTGGACACCTCAAAGATAATAGAACAGTTGAAACCAATAGAGATCAATCCTGCTTGCATGAAACATGCATCCACTGATCATATCATGGAAAAATAGGTCAAGGGTAATCGCCAACAAAGGATCCATCTTTATCAAGTTGTCAAAGCAGAGTAGCTCCTGCACCATGGCAAGTGGCTCACTCGAGGCCAAATTTAGCAGGAATTTCCTCATCTGATGGGGTAAATCAACACAATGGAGACCATTGATTCCTAATGGGGTAGGATTGATCCATGAGGATATCAATTGCCACCCACCTATTCCAACTATCTCAAAATAGGTTTTTGTCAACTTACTATTTTTAGGAGTTTTTCGGGTCCTGAAACTTTCAGGGCCATTTTGAGGTCCTAAAGGAATTTTTTTCATGATAAGATACCTCAATGATGGAAAAAGGCTCTTATTTACCCCCCTAAATGAATATCCTTGTCAAGAGCTTTCCAACGAGCTATCATGTGCCCTAAACAAAGATCGTATGCAAAAGTTACGAGCCCAGGAAGTTGATGTACTAACTTACCCCAACGAGGCCCACATGAATTTTGGTGCTTCATCTACTAGGGTTAGGTTTTTATATATCTAGGGTTTTGGAATTCAAGTTTATTGTAAAAATTCCTTCAGAGCTTCATTGTACTCATCTTCTTGCGAATAAACATAGCCATCACATCTGTTCTCAGAGATAAGTTGTCACCATTCTAGCAAGCTGTTTTCAGTCTGTATTTTACAATTTCAACATATTTCTTATTTAATAGAAGTCAAGATTTACTGTGTCTATTTTATTATTCACTATGCCTCTATGTTAATATTATAATTCTGTGTTTTTATTTCTTTCCTCTCATAAATCCGGATCAGTTTGGTACATGATTTGGTACATGGTTGAGACACATACCCTATGATGGTATGTTGGTGATCTTGGTACATTCTTGATTGAGGCATGTGTTGGTGATGTTCGACATCTAGTTGAGAGATGTCCTTGGTATATGATCCATGCGAGAGTATTTGGTTGAGTATCAGTGACAGTGACATGTTGTACAAGTTGATGTGATAGGTTGTATATAGTGACAGGTTGGCAGTGACAGTGGTAGTGATAGTGACAATGACAGTGGTAGTGTTTGAGGTAGTGATAGCTGGTCTACACTTATATTTTAGGGTGACATGACGGGGAAAAGGGAATGGGGTTGTAGCCTCCTTCCATTTCATGTTGGAGAACTCAGGGACTTGGAGATTCATTCAGGTTGGAGTCTAAGAATCAGGGGGTTGTAGTTTCCTTCTGGTTGGAGCCATAGAATTCAGGGAGTTGTAGATTCCTTCAGGTTAGTGCTTGTAAATAAGGGGATTCGTGCCTCCTTCTAGTTGGTGCTGGAGAATTTGGAAGTTGGTGCTTCATATGACTGTATTATGTATATATATAACAAAGCATTATGTGGTTTTCTCCCGTTTGGGTTTCCATGTAAATTCTAGTGTACTGTGTACTTGATGTGATGTTGCTTATGTTTATATGCTCATGATACACTGATGATATATTGTTGATGTTATAACCCTATATTTCATAGTATCACCCGGTGATTTAAATTTCTTCCTCCAGTCATATTTCATTCTAAATAATATTTCATTCTGCAAATGATTTACAAAAACAAAAAGAAAAAGAAAAAAGAAAAAAGAAAAAAAAAGAGGATAAAAATAAAAATAAAAAATGAAAAGAGGGTATAAAAGAAAAAAGAAAAAGAAAAGAAAAGAAAAGAAAAATAGAAAAAAAGAGAAAAATACAAAACCCCATAAAAAATAAATTTAGTTTGAATCATACTGTATAATCATGATCAAACTCTTTAAATTTTTGTTGATAGGCTAGAGAATAAGTTTGGACAAGTTGTTTAATCTTGACCAAATTAGTTAGGTTAGAGTAATAATTAATCCAATAGTTTATGCTGAATTAATATGTTAGATGCCTAGGTTAGTGGATAGGTTAGTGATGTGTGTCTCATGAAAAATGAAAGGGGATGTCAAAATACCCATTGTTTGATTAAATTTGATTATTGTAACTTAGGAAAATAAAACTATGGTGTAAAGGGGAAAAAAGTAAGCTTAGTGCTACTAGCAGAAAAGACCCTTTGTCATGTAGTGACTAATTCCCACATAGATCTACATCGACGACACACATCACCTTACATATCGACAGTCCTCAGTGCTTTTCGGACCCCTCGACCTTTCTTCCTTTAACAGTGGGGGGGGGGGGAGTCTGAAAAGTGGTTTCCCCCACGTCGATCCCACCTTACATGGCGTGTCCATATTGTTTTGGACCCCCCCCCGCTCCTATTTCCTCTTACCACCTACTCCCCCCTTCAAAATCGACCCAAACCACCACCCAATACCACACACCTCACTCTACCACCGTAACCCTACTTATACTCGCCATCTGTCCCATCCTACATACCTGTTTCCCAATTAAAACACTCCCCTTGACCGTTAAACTCCCTATCACCACCCTACACCATAACGAACACCTACTGCACACTGTTTAAAAATCGTTCCATCATCCTGTAATTCCATTTGCTGATACATACATTGTGGACACCGTGTCGAAACAAAATGTCAAGCTGACTACCACAACCTTTCACTGTCAACTGACATATTTCCTCGAGTAATTAAAATTCTTCCATTAATATACCTTAATATATGTCAATCATGCCCCCCAAGGCCAAATATTATAATACATCTAAGAACTCGATCCTTCCCCCTCCTGTTGACCTGGACCACATACCTCTGGTGGATAAAACAGAGCCGAGGTGTGAATTCAAATTCTTCGAATTGCACTCATGGATAAAAGACATATTTTTGGACCAGAGCGATTAAATTGGACTATGGGAGTCCAATTTACCTCTGTATATGTTCCCTCAAACCCACAATTTCCCCGAATTCTCCCTCAGATGCCAAGCTCACTATTTACTCAGCCAAAGGGCCATTGTTTCCTCCTCTAGAAAAACCCTGTTCACAGTCACCTCTGAAGCCATTGACCAGATGTTTCAAATCCCAAGAAATGACTCTGCGATCATGTTTTCCATTGAATCCCTAAATGACTTGTACTAGAAGCTCACCTTCTCCCAAAGAGCCCAGATTTTTGAGATTTTTCTACCAGAAGATGCCCAAATGCCCAAGAAAAATCCCCCTTATTCATCCTCCATCTTCACTTTCAAAGCCAACAAGATCATTTCCATTATTTTTTGCTTGTTAGGTTTTTACTCAGATGAATGGGTAGATGAGCCTATCCTAGGTTTTCTATCCATTTTTTCCACAGAAGAAAGAATCTCAATTAAATTTAATTTCAGTCAATTTATGGTTGATAACATTCATGATCATATTTTTAGGTTTCCAACTAAAGGAATGTTCAGATATTCCTCAGTCATGGTTTATATGTTCTTGTTTTTTCATTCATACAAGTTTCCCTGTGCACTTCAAAAATTAAACCAGGAAGGAAACCCACAGTCAGTGACCTCATGGACCTCATTGGTGAGGAAAGGTTCAACGAAGTACAGCTTCAAGGAATTCATAGACCAATTCTTTCAACCAGTTGTTTGCATGCTTAACAAAAACAGAAAGCCAGGGATCAATGAAGAAATTCAGAGAATCATGCACCTTTATGATATAGCTAAGACATGGGATTGGTACTTATACCAAAACCACACAAAGAAAATAGTATATGGGTGTGTTTTGCCTCCTTACAGGTTTCCCAAATACCTCCCAATGAGGATTTTTGAATTAGAATACATAAGGAAGATGGTGAATTTATATGAAATCCACTTTGTTGTAGAAAATAAGAAGAAACAACTAAGAATCAAGACTTAGATTGGCCCTTTCATCTACAACAACAGATCAACATGAGAAGAAGCAGATAACCTCTTGAAACAGATGAAGTTTACTGATCCAGATTATTTTCGACACGAAATGAGAGCAGAGATATAATAAAGAAATGTACAGAGATATATTAGATATCCAATAATATAACGTACATGTATCAGATATGCAACCATAAACACAGAGATACAGTAATACACAATTTTCTATTAATGAGTGAAAATGTACAAAGACTGTAAAAGTACAGAGTGAAAGACTCGCTAGAATGGTGGCATCTTATCTCTGAGAAGAGATGTGTCCGCTACTCAAATTTGCAAGCATATGATTTTATAATGAGGCTCCAAAGGCCTTTTTATCATAAATAAAATCCAAAACCGTAACCTCGGAAGATGAAAAGGCAATAGTTTTGTGGACCCCATTTTGGGTAGTTTGGTGTATCAACTTCCTGGGGGCATAACTTTGGCATACGATATCCATTTGGGGCACACAATATCTCGTTGGAAAGGTATATTCAAGGAGATTCATTTTGAGGGATAAATGATTCCTTCAACTATAATTGAGAATATTTATCCCTGAAAACCTTCATTTAGGCCCTCAAAATGGCCCCAAAAGTTTAAACTGCTAAAAATAGTAAATTGCCAAAATTGCCAGAAAACTTTTTTGAGTGGGTTGGAAAAGGTGGGCGGCCACTGATATCCATATAGATAATTTAATATGAGTTCCACTTGGGAATATGACCCATTTGGTGTCATCTTTGAACTCAGAGTCAAACAGAGAAGTACTCCTTATGCACACACACAAAAGTTAGAGGTGGAGAAATATACGAACCAAAAAGAGTGGCAGGAGAACACATTACTAGAAACAGAAGAACAACCTTCCTTTGTCACTGCTTCACATAATAACAAGCCTAAAAATAAAACATAGAAGAGAGAAAGAAAGGAGGTTTCTCCTTCAGTCACAAAGGTATCATCTGAGGACTTCCAAGTTTACAGAAAGAGGGCCAAGACTAGCCATGCATCATATTTTCTCAAGGAAGGAGAAATGCAGTTCACCATAGTTATGGAGGGACCACACTCTTCATCCTATTCATATAGTAAGTTTATAGTGTCTACATCATCACCAACATATCAAAGACAAACAAACACTACTATGACAACTGAATCAACTCATGGACAAACAAAGTCAAACATTTTTGACAAGTACAAATAGATCAAGAAAATAAGTGAGCTCCTCAATAGAAGTACCTATGCTCATTTATGGAAGCAGACCTCCAATGATCAACACATATTGTTGTCATCCTTTAACACAGAAAGAGGAAGAATGCAAATGGCATTCTTACATGCACAAGTTCCCCATCCCAAAACAGTTGCAGACTATAATAAGACTGCCTTTGAGTTTGATGTAAAGGATGTCCATCCAGTGGCCCAGATGGATATGCATAGGAATATAGGAGAGATGATATTCTCTACTTTTAAAAACACCTCAATGAATACTTCAAAGTTGTAGGTATCCTTGAACAATATTCAGTCCCGATTGAAGTTGGAGAAAATCTCTTCTTTAGCCAAGGACAACAAAATCAAATCATTAGAAGAATTGGTGTTGAAGATTGGGTATGATCCAACAAATGTCAAAGTAGCAGAGGAGTTATTAAAAAATAAGAATGCTGATATAGAATCTATGAGAAATAAGCTGAAGCTTCCAGCTACAAAATATTCACAAGACAAAGAAGTGGCTGAGACTGAAGGCCACAAAGAATAAATGCTTAAGCTAATCATGGAACATAATGAAACAATAAGAGAAATGGAAGCATAAGTGGATAAATTGATGAAGGAAAAGGAAAATAATGTGCAGATGGCCATGATCTCATTGGAGGTAGTCCATATGATAGGAATTAGATCAATAGAAGCATTCACATCAACAAAAATTCCATCAACAATCCCAGTACAAGTTTCAAATGCATCTGACAAACTTGTAAAATCCATGGAAGACATGGCCATCCAAGGGGAAGAGATCAATAAACTACAGGAAGAGGTAAATAACTTGTAGGAATTGAAGTCAATGTTCCAGGTCAGTCACCAGGAAGAGATGCATAAGTCTCAAAGGCTTATTCAAAAGTTACAACAACCAGAGAAAGAGACTGCCATGGAAAAAACCTTAGCCCATGCCAAGGAAAATATTTGGGTAGATATCAACAAGTCAATGTTATAAATATGGCCATCCATAAAGATCATATTTTAATAGCACTTGTTAGTATAGAAGGCTAGAGGATCAATTGAAATCATAAAGGAATAGTTATGAGAAAGACCCGCAGAGGCCAGTGAACTTATCATATTTCTAAACTCCAAAAACAAGCAGGAGTTAGAAGAACTAGAAATTGAGAACAAAACAGAGACCATCCTTGAAATCAAGAAGGTCCTAACCAAGAAGGGATTGATGTTGCATCTAGAAGAAAAATCTCAAGTGATGGACATAGGTGTACAAATATTTTTCAGTAAGTTTGAAGTGCTACACAAGAAAGGGCTTCCTAGATTGTTAGTACTTAATGACAAATTGATCACTCTATCTAATTACAAACAGAAAATGAGTGTAGTAGCAAAGGACAGTTCAAAGTTTTTAGGGATACATGGAAGCATTACTGGTAAATGTTTCCTAGATACACTTCAGTTAGACTCAAGTATTCAACATGAGATTATGCATATATTCATCACTAAGCCTACCTTTTCCACGTATACTGAAATGGATGAGATATACATGAAATTACTCAAGATTTATATCCCAGGTAAAAAGGGGTGGGAAGATCTATGCACACTAATTAAGTAGAGACAATTTTGGTGTTCTAGTCAGCATGGAGCAACCAACCAATGTCAAAGAGATGAGTCACCAACCACTTCCACTAAATCATCACAAGGGATCCAAGAAAATCAACAAATCCCTATATTTTGTATTTTTAGAGATCTAGTTAGTTAAATATTCCTCCATAATATCTTGGTCATTTATGATAGAAACTGATGTAAAATATTTTTATAAATACTTCTGTCTTCAAATTATTATGGGTTTATTTTTTCACCCAAGAGATATTGTATAATTTCTCAAAGGATCAACCAGTAATAAAAGAGGATTATTCACATAATTCTTATGTCAGATTGTTGGTGATGTGCTTTCCTTCTTTGTCAAATTTTTTTCATTCTCTATGATCATTACATGTTTTTCTAAATTTTAATCATTAAAAGAAAGTCTAAAGAGCATAATTTATTTTATTATACTCTGTATCTTCTTTTTTAATGATCTTCATGTTTTTCATCTGAAATTGAGTGAAGGAATTCTTAACTGCTCCTCTTCTTAGTGGAATTCCAACAATATTACTAACCTTCACTGTGGACACAACCTCATAAAAATATGAAACTAATTCTCATCTTTAAATACAGACCCCATAGTCCAATGGAAATTTAAGCATTGTTTCAGCCAATTATTTCAAACAAACAAACAAAACTAGAATTGTTATAACTAGCCTAATATTTTAAAACTCAAAAAAATATAAATCTTATAGAGAAATCCCT
>ML786596.1:699202-711518 GCA_009831015.1 Picea engelmannii | reverse complement strand
ATAGAAACTATGAGCATATAAAACAAATGCAAAATCAATATAAATGGACCAATATCACCAATGTATAAGTTGATCTATTGATGAAATCCAAAGACACACAATGGAGAAAGAGGACTTGGGTCCCTTCCCTCTCCAATGGAAGGATCTTGAGGCCCTCAACTGATTGCTCTCCTTACAAAGAAAAGATGGAAATGTGGGTGAAAGAACTCCAAGCTTATTCACTCAAGTGATGGGTGAATAGCTTATGAAATGCAGCCTACAATGTTTGTTGCCAAAGACTGAGTCCTTAGCAATCTCAGCAGCATAACAATACAAAGAATTCCTTGAGAAAATGGTGGTCATTCATGGCTTTTTATAGCCAAGAATTGGGTTATTATGTGGCCTCTTTTGAATGTGAAAAGGGGCTCTTTAGGGCACAATTAGGTCTTTGACCAGCCCATCATGAGGATTGAGCTCGGATTTGGTGTCAAATCGACTTGGGAGCCGATCCATTAGTGGTTGGGAAGTCGACCAATTTCAATAAATGCGTCGTTTAGCAGGCGTGCGGGTTTTTTGCCAAACAGCCGTGCCTTGTGCACCTATGCGTGCCTTGTACGAAGCTGTTGCGCGCATACGCACGCGCACCCAGAGGGTGTAAAGAGCCTTGCAATGTTTTGGCCATTTTGTATAGTTTTGACCCTTTTGCTGTGCTGTGGAATTAACCTTGTGCCATGAATGACTTCTTTTCTGTTTTGACGATGCAGAGTTCTTGTCACCACGTGCGGACGAAATTTCAGTGATAACAGATTCCCCCTGATGGATGAGGTTAGGAGAAAAACGTATAGCCGAAATCCAGCAATGTTTCTTTTACGGAGAATGGTGTTGTAAGGGAGAGCAAGAATGGGACCGTGTAGAGCAATCCGTTGGAGAAGAAAGGAACCTGTAGATCCTGACCTTCTACAAGGTGTGTGACAATATACAAGTGTGTACAAACAAGGTGGGCATGCCCCATGCTCGTATGATATAACTCTGAAAAAACGTCTGAAGTGTTGGTGTAGACAACTGCAGCACCCTCGGGGGCAGAATGATAAAGGCAGAAGACAATTATGCAAAGGAACATACTCTGAACCAACGGTAATGGTCGCGGAGGTAAACAACGACGGTGATGTGGGCAGTGATGGCCCGACCAAGTTCAGAGGTCTTCGGCAATGGATAATAAAAACTGCAATAGTTGCAAAGTAAGACCCACCGCAACATGAGAAAGTGTTGGCGTCGAATGTTATGGGGGTCAACGACATCAGGGAGCAATGGTGTTTCCCCCTGTGCCGTCCAAGATCTCTCATTGAATTGGAAATGAGAATCAAGATACTGTCGCCCTTTTGGAAAAGTGTGTTGATGTCGACAAAAGGAGGACGCGACACCCAGAAGCAAGGGGCTTCGTGGAATCTACTGTGGTGAAGAAGTGGCAGAGGTACATAGACGAAGTCAAGAAATGGGTAGACTCAAGACTGTCCTTGGTTGGAGGGTATATGATAGAAGGAATGGCCGCAACCGTGTGACAAGATCAAGTGTCAGGGGGACGAAAAGATCAGGGATAAGCTGTGCTAGAGGCTAGACAAGGTGAACAAATTCAGAGGATAAAGGTAAGTGACATGGGTAGTATTATGAAAACATAGACGATGCCGGCGGGGGAAAATGAGAAGTAATGCTCCAACCAAGGGTGACATGGGTTGCGTGTGGCCAAAAAAGGAAAGTGGGTCACCAACGGTGATGACAAAAGTAAAGACTGGGAATAAAGGTGTTTGTACAATAAATAATGAATAAATGTGGGGAATATGTATAAATACAGAAACGGGTGCCCCAGTGTGAAATGAGTGCCCCAGTGAGGGCAGAAACTTCGGGAAAACTGATGAAGGGTGGGGGCCCCATTGGCGAGTTTTTGTATGAGATAGGTGAAATGAAGAGAGGTTCACAGATGGGAAAAATGATGGTGGATGAAATGGAGGGTGCATGATCCCGCGGATGTGCAGGTAAAAAGAACTGAAGCATAAAGCGATGATCTGGGAGTCCATGTGGGAAAGCCAGCAAAATGAGGAGAAGGAGAATGTGGTTGATCTTCAACATGATAACAGACTAATGGGACTCCCATACCTAAAGGGAAAGAACAACATGAGTGTCAGAAGTGAAAAAAGGTGCTATGAATGGGACAACTCATGTGGGTGAGAATGCTACCGGGTGACAGTACTGAAGATGCAATTGGAGGGGTGAGTACTGCAGAGCCGGGAATGGGTATCCTAAAGGCCAATATCAGAGGGTGTGACTGGAGTGTAAATGCAATACAGTGGGAGAGACTACATGCCAGTGATGAGTATATACCTGAAGGAAAGTTGTTGAGGGGTGATGATCAAGTACCTGCACACAGAACAACCAAATACCCAAAGTGAACAATATCTGAAGATAATACCAAATATGAACATGTATTAGATAAATGTGACAATGCGCGTGTGTACCTGGCCATGATGTGCAAAAAAGGTGCCCCGGGGGCTCAGGGTAAAAAGTGGCCTAGGGATAGTCATGATGTAGGCGAAAGGACGCTGATCCCGTGGCTGAAGACGGTTCGAAAAATGGACGCCGTGGGCTCCCAGAATGGTGAGTGGAAGTTTGGAAAAAACCCTATATATAGTTGTAGGGCCCACATTGCCACCTCATTTGTACCTACTGCTATAGTGAGTTCCAGAGCAGATCCAGAGGAGATTGAGTGATTTCGAGAGCACGAGGCATCCGCTTCTCGGCGTGCGAGTTTCAGGTTAGTGGTGTGAACATCCTGCATAGCTATAGGTTTCAAATTTTTGGGCAGGGTAGGTACGGGGGGTCGTACGGGAGTTTTAGGAGGTTTTTGGGTAGAGGGTGGGCCCACATGCGCAGGCGACTCAGTGGAAGGCGCGCATGAGAGCGCGCCTTCACACTGAATATGCGCGCATGAGAGTGCGCCTTCACACTGAATATGCGCGCATGTGTGTGCGCTAGAAGGAATTTAAGGTGCGCCTTAGGGGCACGCCTGTGGGGTAGACAGGCGCGCATGCGTGTGCGCCTGTGGGGTGAACATGCGCTCTCCCGAGCGCGCCTGTGGGTTGTATAGGTGCGCTCCCGAGCGCGCCTGTATCGTGAATAGGCGTGCATACATGCGCGTCTGTAGAGTGAATAGGTGCGCATGTGTGCGCGCCTGTGGGTGGAAATACCGCGCCTTTAAGGCAAGGTTTCAGGGTAAAAAAAATTATCTTTTTTGATGTATTGGATGATTTCTTAAGCTAATATAGGACTCTGGGCTGTGTGCAGGTAGCAAGCAGTGATCATGGACGTTCGATGGCGTGAGCGTGACTGGGCACCGCTACGAGAGGCGGTGGCTAATGCACCGCCGACAGTTCGAGTGGCAGTTCGGGCGGCTTTAGCAACCAGTGGGTTGCTAAAGTTCTTTGATTGCCCGTTGTTACAGGCACATGAGTTTTTGCTCCAATTCTTGATCGAGATGTGGAGTCCCGATCGACACTACTTCCTCGTGTGAGGAGAGCAGATCACCTTCACTGCGGTGGAGGACGTATACTTTCTGACGGGGCTCCCCTTCCGGGGGACACCATTGCCGGCGGTTCCTGTGCTACCGAGGGACACTCAGCTGCGTACTATTGCCGAGAAATACTGCTCAGGTGAGGATTACATGACCGAGACATCAATGAGGATCAGTGGGATCGATGCGCTACTTCATCGCTGCATAGCAGCGATGATAGTACGGGTGTATGGGTCTCGAGCGCCTCACCGGATCAGTGGTGGGGATTTGAGTTTGATGGAGAGGGTAGTGGTGGGACATGAGTGGTTCACCTGGGGTTTGACCCTACATGCACATATGATTGCGCAGCTGGACCGTTGTCGGTCCACAGGCAGGGGGGAGTTCGCATTTGGCTCCATCCTAGTGGCCTTCTTCTTGGAGAGGGTGCCGATGCTGTGCCCGAGGGTGCTACTGGAGGCACCAGGGGTATGAGAGCCGCGCTTGCGCTGGTGGTCGCAGATATTGGTTCGCCACGGCGGTGGCGAAGGCAGGCACTACTTCACTGCAGAGACAACGCAGATATGGTGGCAGATTCCGCAGGTCATTCTGCAGTTCCCCTATGCTGGGGTGGATTTTCAGGGGGACCCGGATATGGTGTTGCCTCCTGGGGAGGTGTTCGACCATAGAGGTATGTGATGTTTTTGTGTTTTGTGATTTATGTTATGCTGTTGATATACTAGTGCATATGTTTGATGTATAGACACTGATATCATTGTTTGTTTGTTGTTTGGTGCAAGTGCAGATTTGGCAACTCGCGGGCGCGAGGTGGAGCTGTACAGACCGCCGGTGCAGCTAGAGGGGAGACCACCATGTGGAGAGAGACGTGGATGGGATGAGGCGGCGGGGCGACCTGCAGATGCTGTGAGACCAGCGAGGAGGCCCCGATTTGATGACCCTGGTGTGGGGCCTTCTCATGTCCCTCCGACGGCAGCCGGAGGGGAGTTGGATGATATACTCCGTCGGTTTGAGACGGTGTTTCGGGACGTGCCTGAGGGCATGTGGACCCGTATCCAGGACGAGGAGTTCCTGGAACAGTGTATCGGGTTACTGCCACCATGGCGGTCTATTATGCGGCGAGAAGCTATGCTCGCTGCCATGACTAGTGGACGCTTGCCACCAGGGTAGGAGGATCCTGCAGGTGTGCCACCTCCACCGCCTGGGGCAGGTAGGGGTGGGCCACCACCTCCTCCTGAGGGAGGGGTAGCTGGGGGTGCGATAGAGGCCCCCTGATTGTATGTATTGTGTACACTATTTTTGATAGGCTGGTGAGCCGATTTTTGTACCATGATGTGGCACGGGCTAGTGGGCTGATGTATTTTTTGTGTATGTAAACATTTTGGATGGCCCGAGAGGCCCACGTATATATATATGAGTATACATGTTTTTGGACCCAAATGTTTGTGTTTACATATGCATTTTTGTGTTGATGTTGATGATGTTGATGTTATGTATATGCTATGACAGGTTTTTATGAGATGCTTTATGTATGTGTATTTTGATGTGATATATGCCAATCTAGCACCATGTTAGCTATTTCGTCTGTTGTTTGATTCAAGTCTCTTGGAATATGTGTAAATGTAATGGAATCAAAATGTCGAGTCAATAATCTAACCTGCAGGTATTTGCGAAAGAGGCATGGATCGCATACACGGTACACATTGTTCAGTTGGAGAACGACCAGTTGTGAGTTGAGGAAAATGCTAAGGTGACGAATATGATAGTGCTAGGAATCAGTCAAGAGGCCAATGATAGCAGTGTATTAGGCTTGGTTATTGGTTGCTGGTCCTAAACATATGTCGTTGGAATGTAGCATTTCATGTGAAGGGGTGTAGAGAGCCCAAGCAGCCGAAGCGAGATTTTGTGTCCAACGGCTGGCGCCGTCGACATACCCAATGTGGTAAGCTGGTGGAGGAGTCATCTGTCAATAGCATAAAGGATAGTTTAGATGAGGGAAAAAAAGATTAAAAACGCTAGAAAAGAAAAATAACCTAAAGTAGCGTGACTACGTTTAAGCATAAAATTTCTTGAGGTATAACCCATTGACGGGTTCTTTGAGCGTGAGGCCTTCGGGGGAGGCCAGGATGTAAGCGCCTTTGGTGAGGCAATGTTGGATGATGTAAGGGCCATGCCACAGTGATTCGAATTTGCTATGGCCAAAGGTATCATGGGCGATATCATAGGCTAGGACAAGGTCGCCTTCGCGAAATGATCGAAGGTTGACATGGCGATCGAAGGTAGCCTTGGATCATTTTTTAGCTGCCTCATTGTTCTATAATGAGGATCGACGATCCTCATCCAGTGACTCCAAGTTCAACAAGTGCTGCTCCATGGGAGCAGTGTCAGGTAATAGCTTGATGGCGGTGCGAAGGGTGGGAATTTCGCACTCGATGGGAAGGGTTGCCGCGACCCCATGGACTAAGTGAAATGGCGTGAAACCTGTGGTGGTCTTCACTGTCGTACGATAATCCCATAGCGTGGAAAATAACATATGGTGCCAATNTATTAACCGTGCACTGTAACATGGTCTTGAGGACTTTGTTCACTGCCTCGACCTGTCCGTTGGACTGAGGGTAGTATGGTGAGGCGAAATCGTGAGAGAAGCCTAACCGAGATGAGAGTTCGACGAAGATCTCATTCTCGAAATGTTTCCCATGATTGGAGACTAGCTGGAGTGGTACTCCGAAACAGGATATGACGTGGTTGAAGAAAAAACGCGCTGCAGTGTCAGCGGTGTTGTTGAAGGTGGGCATAGCTTCAGCCCATTTGGTGAAGTAATCGACAATGACAACAATGTATTTGTGACCATTTCTGGAGGGGGAATTACAAGTCATAAAGTTAATGCCCCATTTACAAAAGGGGCCTGCAGTAACGACAGGGTGAAGAAGAGTGGGGGGAGCGCGGGCTTTGTTGGCATAGAGCTGACATTGCTCACAACGTCTCACGGCATGAATGCAATCATGAAACAGGGTAGGCCAAAAGTAACCGGCCCGGATAATATTTTGAGCCGTGGTGATGCCCAAAAGATGGCCCCCACAAGCGTCGTTGTGACAATCGTTTAAGACTCGATCGGCCTCTTCAATAGTCAGGCAACGACGCATAATGGTGTCGACGCCCCACCAATATAGGATGTCTCCGAGGAGGAGATAGCGGGGGGCCTGATGGCGAATGCGCTGACGATCATCTCGTGATAGGTGGTTACCGAACTTTTGAGTTCGTAGGTAGATGAGGAGGTTGCCATACCAAGGATCATCAGAAGCGATGTAAAAGAGATGTTCGTTGGGAAAGTCCGTATTGACGGGTGCACTGGGTGTGTCAGAGGGAAGGGCCGTGACAAGTTCGACAAGAATGAGGGCCTTCTTACTCTTTGGTGTCGAGAACTCGAGGTCGTATTCCTGAAGGATAATGATCCATCGAGCGAATTTGCCGTTAACTTGGCAACGACTGAGCAAATATTGCATAGGGTTGGAATCTGCGACGACCTTGGTGGTGCGAAGCAAAATGTAATGGCGCAGTTTTTGGACTGCGAGGACAACTGCAAGAGCAAGTTTCTCTTCATGTTTGTACTTCAAGGGTGGTCCTGAGAGGTTCTTACTGATGTAGTAAATGACGTGTTCACGATTGTCATCTCCAAGCTGGACGAGGACGACGGCTACTGATACAGCTGATGCTGATACGTAGAGGATGTAGTCACGATTGTAGTCAGGTGCACTAATCAGAGGTGCGTTGGAAAGTGCTGCTTTAAGATCATCAAACGATTGTTGGGCATAGTTGTCCCAATGAAAAGGGATGTCGTGACGCAGTAAGCGAAGGAAACCATGTGCACGTATGGCGTAATCAGGAACAAAGCGCCTGAGAAAGTTGGCTTTGCCCTGTAGACTCTGTAGTTGTCGCAAATTCCGAGGAGGTGGAATTTTGGTGATGGCTTGGACCTTGAGGGGGTCTACGGTGATACCTCTTTGTGAAACAATAAAACTGAGAAGGCGCCCTGCGATGACGCAAAACACACACTTGAGAGGGTTCAAGCGAATGTTTTACTGACGACACCATTGAAAGATGATTCGTAAATCATCGAGGTGTTGGGTGCGTTTCTTGGAGCGAGCAGTAAGGTCGTCCAAGTAGGCTAAAATGATTGCGGCCAGATCATGAAAGATGTATGTCATGGCCTGCTGGAAAGTTGCGCCAACATTTTTGAGGCCGAAGGGCATGACACGATATGAAAATGTACCCCACGGGGTAATGAATGCGGTTTTGTACTGATCGGCCGGGTGAATTTGAATTTGGTTATAGCCAGAGAATCTGTCCATGAAGGAGAGAGCCTCATCGCTGGCACAATCATCGATGATCTGATCGATGAAGGGTGTTGGGAAGTTGTCTTTGGGACATGCATTGTTGAGATCGCGAAAATCGGTGCAAACGCGGATAGACCCCTGTTTTTTATTGACGGGTACAGGGTTTTTTGTTAATGGGTACAGGGTTGGAAACCCATGAGGTATAAGCGATGGGGTAAATGAATCCGACCGTACGTAATTTGTCAATTTCGGCTTTGATAGCTGCGGCCTTGGAGAGGTGTAGCGGTCGTTGTTTCTGGCGAACTGGTGTGATGTCAGGCCAGGTGTCGATGCGATGTTTGACGATAGAGGGGTCGATGCCAGGCATCTCTGTGTATGACCAGGCGAAGATGTCCCTAAATTCCTGGAAGAGGGCTTTGTATGCAGTGATTTCCTCAGGAGTACAAGCAGCTCCTATGATGATTTCTTCGACGATGCCCGGTTTAATGGAAATGTTGATTTTGATGGTGGGGGAAATGTTAGCTAGATTACCTTCTTCGAAAGCGTCGGGTGCAGGAATGGGATTGTTGAACCAATCGATAGGCCCTGATGGGATAAAATATTTGGTTTCGACCGCGTAAACGGGATTGTGACTAGGAGGCATAAGGGCTTCCTGTGGAAGGAAGAGAGCACGATGATGTAATGCGTCCCAGGGAGAGTCTGGGCATTGTAGCTCTTCCAGTATGTCTTCATCGCATTGGAAATGACGGGAATATAATGGATCGTGAGGAGTGATCTCGGTGACAGTATGGTTGCCCCCTGGTGTAGAAACAGAGGAGGTAATGCTAGAAGAGGGTGAGGGTTCACTCGACATAAACCATATATTGAGGTACTGAGGGGTACCCGTGGTGGTGGGATGGATAGTCTCCATAGAGGAATGAGCAGGAGAGTTGGGTGGGTTACGAGGTAAATCCTCAGATATGTCATCTGAGAACCATGGAGGCGTAGGGAGTGCCTAGGGATCGGGAGAGATGATATGGATCTCTTCAAGTGGTGAAGATATGTCAATGATTGCCTCTGTGGGTGGGTGAAGCAGGGCTAACTGACGTCGCCGATATTCGATGATCATCAGACATTGGTATGTAAAATGATCTAACGAATCGCAAAGAGTGCAAGGGCATCTCATGTGTTCGTTGACTGAAGTGGTGACATAGCGAATGTCAGTGATAGGTGTTGTGGATGACATATTAGGGCATGGGTTTTTCTAAAAGTCACGGCTTATGATAGCTAATGCCTGTCCAAAACGAGGCAGTGCTGGACAATGATGGGTGTAATGGCCATACTCAGAATAGATGGCACACGCGAATTTGGTCTTCAATCCTTTACTACGGGAAGTTTGAGTGGTAGCAGTAGTAATGGGTGGTATGGGGGTTGAATTGGGGGGAATCAAATTCCGTAATTCCGGTAGTGATGGGTAGTTGTTGGTTTGGTGGCCCTCTTTGTCACACAAGGCGCAAGGTGGTGGGATGTGCGGAGGAAGTGGAGATGTGGGCTCCTTCTTCTGTCGCCTACCTCCGGTGGTAGCAGAGGGGGTAGGGAATATGGGGGGAACGGGGGTAGTGGGAGTGATGACAGGAATTGTCATGGGGAGTCCTTCCTGTGGGTGAGGGACCATCTCAGGTGGATGTAAGTACCACATGGGGATTGCTAACACCATATTGGGTAGTGTGAGCGTTGCGGCTACCTGGAAAGATTCTATACCAGGTGGAGGGTAAAAGAAGGGAATTTGAGTGAGAGGTCGAGGAACTGTTTCCCAAACGGTATTAGGTCCTAGAGGGGGTGTGGATTCGTGGACCATAGGTGTCGACGCATGCGCAGGAGGCTCCTGTGGGAGTGATGCTGCGACTTCTGGGACATCAAGAATGACTGAAGCCTCCTGAGAAGGGTGAGTATCCTCTTGATGAGTGATGACGCATACTTGACTAGGGGGAAGGAGTGGTGGTGCTCCATGGTACGTCCCTAACAAGGATGGATCTTTGAAAATACCAGGACCCATCTCAATGAGTGGATATACATCGTTGTGAATGAGTGGAAGAATGTTATCGAGACTAGCTGATGGGTTTGGCTCGTAATGAGTAACTTGGTCGATGGTCACTATCTTCCCATTGTGGGGGAACATGATTGTTCGAAAAATGGATGATGCTACGGCCTTCATAGAATACATGTAGGTACGGCCAAGCAAGATATTGTAATCGAGTGGAGCGTCGATAACTTCAATGTTAATAAGAATGGTTTTTCCCCCGAGTTCTACGGGGACATTTTGGAAGAGCCCTTCAAGAGATGATGGTCAGCCATCATAAGCGCGCAATGTGATGGCGGAGGGTAAGAGTTCTGGGGAACCAAGCTTCTGCCATACTGTTTTGGACATGATACATGTGGATGCCCCTTCGTCGATGATACACCGATGGACGGTGATGTTCCGTATATTGACTGGTATTTGAATGGCCACTGCGGCGGGAAGGCGCGGTTCACAGCTATCAAGGTCAAAGGTGATGAGTCAAGTATCGGTAGGGTCGACGGCACCCATGGTGGAAAGTAGTGATTTCCGCTGCGTAGGACAAGTTTGGAGGACTTCCAGAACTGACATGGTAGCCGGGAATTGTGCTAAGTCATCTACCAAGCTGTAGTTATGTGCGGCCCTAGCCTGTGGGTTGTGGACATTCCTGCGCAATGGGATGCGAGGGATGCACAATGGTGGTTCGGCAGAAGGGCGCGGGATCACCAACGGAGGTCCCATTGGTGCAGGGTTTGTTTCTGAAGATGTGGGAGTAGACTCAGCTATTGGAGGATACTGACGATTGCGTGTTTGCAAAATAATTTCTTCCTCACTGGTGAGGAGAATTGTTCGTTCCACCGGATTGTTGGGATTATGGTATTGGCCCACCTGAGGTGGGGGATGCTGCGTGTCTTGCTGGGTGTTTATGACACCTTGATGTGGGATAGGATTTTGCAGCACAGCGGGAGGGGGTTGTTGCGCATATTGTTGTTGTGCCTGCTGTGGCGCAGGTTGCGCTGGGGAGGGGGGAAGGCTCCCGGAGTCTTTCAACCTCTTGAAATCAATGATCTGTGGGCAATGGTGAGTGTAATGACCATATACGCCACAAAGAGAACAAGGGTGGATGGTTTTAACAGTGTTCTGCCCTTGTCGTTTGTTGTTATTGCCCCCTTGGGGGTTTTGGTTCCCTTGGTTTGGGTTGCCCCCAGTGGGTGGATGCTGTGGGGGTTGATTCTCGCCTTGACCAGGATTGTTGTTGTTATTCCTGTTCCTTCCTTTCCTCCTGTTGTTGTTCGAAGGGTTAGTTGGGTTGGCTGTGTTCAACTGTTCAAAATTTTGGTACCGTTGAGCAGCAGAGGGTTGAACAAAGTTTACCCCCGCATGAGGATGGGGGGGAGCCATGGGTTGTGGAGGACCCGGAAAGGGAAAGTATGGATTCTGTGGTGGTGCAGCTCCATAAGGTACAAAGGAAGGTGTGGCACTTTCACTAGTACTATAAGGTGATGTGGAGGGGGGACCACTTGTATTTGGAAGAGGTGGATGTATGGGAGGTGCCGGTGGTGGTCCACTAATGGGTGGAGGTGTAGCAATAGGGTATGGTTGTTGGTAAGGGGGTGGGGGGAAATAAGAAGTGCCCCCATATGCAAGTGGGTATTGAGGGGTCCCATACATAGGTGGTGGTTGGGGTTGTGGACTATGGTACATGGTAGCACCAATTAGTCCGTCGGCTGAGTGTGACATCCCAGGTTTGTCTTGGCCAAATGGCACAAGTTTTGGAAGATCAGGAAGTACTGTGTATAAGTATCCTGACTGTGCGTAAATGAGGTCATATTGCTGGGCTTTACTGATGGCTTCCTCTTCAGATTGTGGGAAGGTAGAAGCGACATCCTTCCCGAGGAGAGCGACAAGTGATCTAAGAAACCAATCAAGACATTGCTGCTTGGTAGTTTCTGCTTTACACAAACTACGTCGCCTATGCCACTCATGAATGTGGTCGGCAATGTGGGTGGCTGAGGACTGTTTGAAATTGGACAATAGCTCTAGACCATTGTCATGTCGGATGGGTAATTGGAAGAAAGTTAAGAAGGCTTTGTCCAAGGACTCAAAGGTCGTGTGGGACCCTGATTTTTCTTCAACATACCCTTTGGCTGAAGGGCCAGTAAGTGTGCACTGAAATAATCGCAATCTGACAGAATCTTCCATGATGTTGTTGGAAGAACACCATAGGTGAAAGGTCATGACATGATTGGCGGGGTCATCCCCTGCCTTTCCTTCAAAATTTGGTATGTCTGAAGGAAGTTTGGTTGGCATTGCAGGCCATGCGACATCATGCAATATAGGATCATTAGTGAGCTTGGTGAGATCCGAAATGTTGAGAGAGGCCAAGTATGGAATTTGTAGGGGGGGTGGAGG
>ML786596.1:673825-691692 GCA_009831015.1 Picea engelmannii | reverse complement strand
CCCTTCAAAAGCAGTCTTGTCCTCAAGGCTACAGGTGTGGAAACTTTTGGAAGATAGCCAATGGTTCCCAAGTCACATCCTTTGGTGATGTTTCCTTCCAATGGATCAACACTTCTTTGATAGTTCTTCCATGAAGCTGACATTCACGGTGATTGAGGAATACATTTGGTTGGAGCCAAAGGGAGCCTTCTTCATCCAAATTTGAAAGGATGGTTTGGACCTTGCAATTCTATCCCACTACTTTATTCAGACAGGAAACATGGAATACCAGATGGATTTTAGAAGTATCTGGAAGGGATAATTTGTAGGCCACTGAACCAATATGCTTGATGATCTAGTAGGGCCCATAAAAGTTGGGTTCCAATTTCTGATGTCCTTGGGAATTTAGAGATGTTTTCTTGTAAGGTTTAAGCCTAAGAAATACCTAATCACCTTCCTAAAAAACCATTTCTGAATGATGTTGGTCCGCTTGTTTCTTCATGCGATTTTGGTCCATGTGGAGGTTATCCTTTAGAGCCAAGAGGGTGTCTGTGTGACCTTGCAACATTGTATCAATGGATTGGACCTTTGATGTGCCTGGGAGATAGGTAGTGACTGTAGGTGGACGTTGGCCATACACTGCTTCATATGGGGTCATTTTAGTGGTCGTATGATAAGAATTATTGTACCACCATTCTACCAAGGGGAGCCATTGTACCCACTAGTGTTGTTTGTTTGAAGAAAAATACCGCAAGTAGGTTTCCAAACATTTTTTGACCACTTTTGTTTGGCCATCAGATTGGGAATGATAGGTTGTGCTCATGTTCAGTTGGGTGCCCTACAATTTAAGCAAATCTACCAAAATTTTCTTGTGAAAGTGGGGTCACGATCAGATACAATAGAGGTGGGCATGCCATGTAAATTGAAAATATGACCAAGGAAAATTTGTGCTAATAGTGCTGGTGTGAAAAGGTGGGTTAAGGCACAAAAATGACCATACTTGGAGAGGTGATCAACCACCACCATGATGACGGACTTGTTCCCCGCTTTAATAAGGCCCACTATAAAATCCATGGAGATATCTTTCCACATAGAAGCTGGAATGGGTAGGGGTTGTAGGGCGCCTGGAGACTTGATACTTTCACCTTTATTATGTTGGCAGACATCACATTCTGTGATAAAGTGAAGGATATCCTTCTTCATGCCTGCCCCAAAAAAAGAACAACAGGCACAAGAATATGTCTTTTGGAATCCTGAGTGACCCGAAATAGTTGATGAGTGAAATTCATTTAAGAGTTGTGGCTTGAGTGTTGAAGAGGGTGAGAGAACTAGTCGATACTTATATCTGTGAATATTGTCCTACCAAGTGTAGTTGATGGGAGGATTAGGGTCCTCTTGGAGTTGCTAAATTAACTTGGAGAGAGTCGGGTGTGTTAGCCACTCTTGGAATACTTCTTCAATCCAATCAGGGACCGGTAAGGATAAAGCAAAGAGGGAGCCTTCTTCCTCATGTTGGCATGATAATGCATCGGCTACTATATGATATTTTCTCTTTTTGCATATAATTTCATAATCATAACCCAACATTTTGGTCAACCACTTATTTTGTTTTGGGGAGGATATTCGTTGCTCCAATAAATATTTTAGATTATGGTGATTTGTGTTTATCTGAAAAAAATGTCCCAAGAGATATGGTCGCCATGTGTGCACTGCATGGAGAATAACCATCATTTACTTTTCATATGTAGATCTAGCCAGATTGCAGACACTCAATGCTTGGCTAGTAAAGGCCAAAGGTCCATCATCTTGTGTGAGCACTGCACCTATACCAATGTCAGAAGCATTTGATTCCACCAAAAAGGTTTTGTTGAAGTCAGACGTGGCTAGGATAGGAGTAGTGCAAATGACCCTCTTTAATTCTATGAAGGCTTGCTCAATAGTAGGTGTCCAATGAAATTCATTCTTCTTAAGAAGGTTGGTCAATGGTTTAGAAATTTTTCCATAATGGTGGAGAAATTTTCTGTAATATCTTGTGAGACCAAGAAAACCCCTTAGGGGATTTAAGGTCTTGGGTCATGACCATTCCTGCATAGATTGTATCTTTTTTGGGTCCACTTTTACCCCTTCACGACTGACAATGTGTCCCATGTATTCCACTTCAATGGCTCTAAATGAACATTTGGTATTTTTGACAAACAATTGGTTTTCCTGCAACAAGTGAAGGACTTTGTCCACGTGAAGAAGGTGGCTATCCCAAGCACAGCTATAAATGAGGATGTCATCAAAGAAAACCAAGAAACACTTATGAAGGTAAGGTTTCAATAATTTATTCATAAGACTTTGGAAGGTGGATGGGGAATTGCAAAGTCCAAAAGGAATGACCAAGAATTCATAATGTCCTTCATGAGTTCTGAAAGAAGTCTTCAGAAAAATTCCACTTTCATGCAGATTTGGTGATAGCTTGAGCGAAGGTCTATTTTGGTGAAGACACAAGCACCTTGGATTTCATCCAATAGATCATCAATGACTGGAATGGGAAACTTATCTTTGATGGTGAGTTTATTCAGGGCACATGTGCCAAGTACCTTCTTTCTTTAAGACCATCACCACTGGTGAAGAATATGGGCAGGTACTGGGGAAAATTACCACAGCCTCCAGTAATTCTTGTACCATATTTTCTAGTTCATTTTTCTGAGTAAATAGATATCTATAGGGATGTACATTGGGGGGTTTACCTCTTGGAAGGAGAGGGATTCTATGATCATGCTTACCCTTGAGGGAGGTAAGGCTATGGGAATCTCAAAGACCTTGGGGTACTTGTCCAATATGAGTTGCAGGCTAGGAGGAACTACCTGAGAGGCATGTTCAGTGACCTGGATGGCATTCAATTGAGCAATCACACCATGGTGTCCTTTCTTCAAAAAAATTTCCATCCCTTGAGAGTTGATAATTTCAGGAGAGCCTACTTGGAGACCGCAAAGGGTATAGGAGTGAGTGTCTTGGGTGAAGATCATATATAATTCTTGATAGTTCATTTTGATTGGCCCTAGAGTGTGAAGCCACTCCATGCCTAGTAAAATATCACAACCACCCATGGAAATAGATAAAATGTGGGGTTTCAAAGAATAATCATGCATGTGGAGTTTGACATTCTCACAACGACCCCCACAATTCATAGAACCACCATTAGCGATGAGGATATGAAAATTATAAATAGGGTAGACAAAGAAATGGATATCATTAGCAAGCCTACGATGAATACAATTATGGGTTCTACCACTATCAATCAACACCACCACCAATCGATGTTTGATGTATCCCTTGAGTTTCAATGTCTACAGGACTGAAATACCAGAGAGTGCATGAAGCGATATGATGGGCTCTTCTAGTTTCATAGGGGTTATATCAAAAGATTCAACGTGATCACTTGGTGGAGCCTCATCTGAGTGAGGAGCCTCATCTGATGGGATGTCATCAGAAGGATATGAAGTGGATGCATCAATATGAAATAACTTTTGTTCTCGACATTTATGCCCTGGTGAATACTTTTCATCACAATAGTAGAAAATTCCTTGCTTTCAACATTCCACCATTTCAACTGGAGATACCTTTTGGACCTTCAATGTTTGTGTCATTTTTGGGTGAGCCCAGGGGCGAGGATTATTGAGAATGAGAGCCCTCATGGGTGGGGATTGAAGGATGGTCTCTGCTTCCTTTGCTAATTGACATGCATGCAACTAGGTAGTAGGATGATGCATGCTCACATGAGCCTGGATGGCTTCCTTTAAGTCGCTGATAAAACATTCAAGGTAAAATGCACCAGATAAGTCCTCAGTCCAAATAGCCAACTGTTCAAATGTCGTGATGAAATATGTGACTGATCAAATTTGGTGCAGCTTGGTGATTCTACCCAAAAAATGTGATTCCCTATAAAAACGGGAATAAACTTCTGTAGTGAACAGGTTCCAAGTGAGATTTCTTGGATAACATTTCTTATGCCACTACCACCACTACCATATTTAGTGATCTAGGTACAAAACCCATACACAGAGTTTGGTCTCATCATCCCAAATATTATGGAGGGAGAAGTATTGTTCCATTTGAGAGGCCCACCCTACGGGGTTGGATCCATCAAATTTATGCATGTCAACTTTGGGCACCTTATTCCAAGAGTGTGGAGAACCCCAAGGAGATTGGGAGGAATGTGTATGCTCATAATGGGAATGATAAGGGTCCTCTGCATTGGTATCTACCTAATTTCCTTTCATGAATGGTTGTGTAGCATCCCATAGGGTTGTGTGGATTGTTGCAGGGAGGGAGTCATTGATTGTTGTTTGTATGGTATTGTGGATGGAGTCCATTCATGATTCTAAGATGGATAACCTAGTATCGTTGTATTCTTGGGTTCGAGCTCGGGTGGTTGGGATGATAACAACTTATGTCATAGATGAGGTGTCGGGATGGAAATCAAGACCAAAAAAAGTGAGATGTACTAGGGTGACTAGGACAAAGAGGAGAGTCCAAGGGGATAGGTGTCAAATAAGGGTGTCTCGGAAAGGGATGGACCACGGAGAAAAAAGGCTTAAAAGTGAAGGGTACCATTGCGATCAAAATGAAGAGAGGAATTCAATGGAATAGGTTACAAATATAGGTGCTGACAGGACCCATACTTTTTTTTTAACTCCTGCAGAGTTATACTCCCAGCTGAATAATACAGTAGTGGCATAATGGCCAAATTATTAACAGGAAGAAATGTGTAGGAATTTCGCAACCAGAATGCAAGAGACATAGTTGCACGACAATAGATATTGTCGGTTCTATTGATTTTTCTGTCCCAAGGGTTAGGGTATTCAAGGGTTCTATAGAAAAGGGTTTTCCCTATGATATAACTCTCTGATATACATGCAGGTTCCAACAGTAGTACTCGACCCAATATCTTAGGGAAACAACTAAGGAGGCTAGAACGTACCCTTAGCCATACTACCCGACTACCCATGTACTAGAGAGTATATTCCCAAGTGTTGTTCTCGATGACACTATAATAGTCAGGTGGTCGATCAGTTTATCTATGAAGGGCTTCAAGATGCCTAGGTCAATCCATATACAGGTGTTGTCTGATGCACTACCACTCGAAGAGGTACCAACAGGGGTTACAAGGGTAGCCAACATATGTGTGCTTAAAAACCACTTGTATTTCCTGTATGTATGACTTCCTGACCATGGGTTTATGTGTGTAATGATAGATATTTGTAGCTTAAAGATGCTGAAATACGTATCTACCTTGGAAAAAACAATTACCCCACAAGTCGTGCCCTCGAAAGAGATCTCATACCAGTTGCAATATTCCAGATATAATATAACATGCATAACATAAATATTGAGAAAGCAATAACATAACAACATTGATATATTCAGAGCAATATCAGAATAATACCAGAATAACACTAGAAAGAGCACCTTTATTAATGATATAAATGTTCACTTTCTTCTTCGAGGGGGAAACCTCCAGGAGAGTAGAGCTCTATTACAATAATCTCCAAGACAAAAATATTCAATGCCTCCTACGCTTATTTATACTAATTATACCTTCTAAGAAAACTTATAGAGGAAGATATTGCTAGAAGCGGAAGCTTCTATTAGGTCTTCTTACATTGAATTATTCTCCTTTGTTTATTAGGCATTATTAACTAATGTCGGCCTTTGTTACATAGAAAACATATCCTACTAACTAGTGACCCATGGAGAGGGGTTAGGATTAGATCCCAACAGAGTTTCTCTTCATCCTGTATTGTATGCAGTAATCCCAAAAACTTTAGATGATCTTCAACTATCTTGTTAGGGTCATATTGTCTAGGCTTCTCTTCACATAGAATCAATTCCTTCAAATATTTTTCTTCCTTCTTGGCATGTGGAAAATTGGTCAGGGTTTGTGTCCCTATAGTCATAGGGAACTTTGGATAGTATCTCTTCTAGTTGATAGATAACACAGTTATGATTCCATTCTCCACCATTTGATATGCTATTTCCATGATAAGAAATTTCTCAGGTATAAATTTAGGGAGGAGATGAGGGGTGACAAAGCTCCCAAAAATATAGACATAGATATAGTTCTTCCTGACAAACCAATACCCAATATCCCTAAATGCTTGCATGGCTTCGATGGATATCCACAAAGGGTTTTTCTTATAGATGAGAGCATACAAGGGTATAAGGAAATGTTCACAAATTTCTTATAAGTGATCTCTATAACTATCTTCCCAAAGTTGAAAATAGTAAACATGAACTGGAAATAGGCTAGGGTTCCATTCCCATCCTATCCCTAGAGAATGAGCATTAGCACATACAACATCAATCGAATAGGTTGACATATAAAAACCTATTATTTTGAGCATAGGATCCTTCTTTGTTGTTTCGAATATGTTGATTGACAATAGTTGAGCCTAGTTGAAGATACGCCCCTTATCCGTTACGTAGTGGGCCATAGGGGTCCACTCTCTCTTGAAATGGATGTTATTTTATTCGCCATACAACCTAGAAATCATGGAAGATAACGACCCATATTTTATTTCATGTTGTGGTTAAAAAATACTTTGCTACCTTTGAGTGAACAAGATGCCCCTTATTTCCACCATTCTTCAATTGCATCTTCTATGTCATCATGGTCATTGTTGAATTTATCCATTAATGGAGCATTGAGAGGTGACATCGACATAGGTAGTTTATTCTGAATGTGGATGTCCTTGGTTGTTAGTGAAGCTATAGGATGTTTACTTTCATCAAGTATATCAAAAGCATTTTTGTCTAAATGGAAAAATACCCATTTCTTCACATTGATATATGGAATCAAAATTGGCCTAGTAGTTATAGCATATAATCCACTCGCTCGGGTATCCTGATATACATTCAAATCATCATATTTTGGTAGAAAATATCCATTCTAAAAAATTTCATACATTTGGCTCCATTTCAGGTAGTCATCGAGACCACCATGGTAGTGTGTATCATCTATAAACAAGGCATCTTGAGTTTCCATTTTGCACCAATGGTTTTTCAATAACTCCTCGACCTCTTCTTCTAGTAGCTTTTGGTACTTTAGATTTCGAAATTTTGTAGGTTATGAAACACTATAAGTATGATATGATCATCAACAGGTATCATTACAGTGAAATATCAAACTATGCACAAAAATTCTCAAATTTGCTGACACAACCAACAACTCTCGCTATCTTTACAATGCTCTTCAAATGAATGACCATAAACACATCTTTTCATTTAAATTAGTTCTTAACTCTCTTATTTATTTCACACACTTCGTATTAAATGTTTCAATCTGGTCTATTCCATGACATAAAGTAGTTTTACAACGCCATTAATGTGATTCAAAAAAATTTCATTGAGACCAAACTTTTCAGAAAGTGGAGCTCGAGAGGAAGTGTCTTTGGAACATATTTCTTTCGAAAATCCTATCGGGATTTTTAGTTTTTGGAGATAAGTTTTTTTGGAAAATTGACCTTTCAGGAATAACATAGGATAAAGTGAGTCTTAAGAAAGGTGATTTATCAATAAGAATTTTGGGAAAATTGTTGGGGATGTGTTATATTCTTTGCATGACTAGAAAGTTTTTTGGCGGTTTTTTGCATCTGTTTTTGGGCGGTTTTTTGACACATGGTTTTTGCCATTGGTTTTCTATTTCCAGTTAAGTAATTAGGGTTGTTGACTAATCTGGGTTATTGGATTAGGGTTTTGGATACTATGGGATCCTATATGTATATTGTATTGTAAACAATGTATGATGAGAAGAATATAGAAGATGTTGGTTTTCCCAGTTTGTGTTTCCAAGGGAAAAATCTTAGTGTAATGTGTGTATTTCCCAATGTATCCTTTTTGTTCTTTTATTGAAAATATGTTTGCAGTAAATAATTTTAGAAGGTTAAAATCTACATTTAGTATCAGAGAAATTATTGGCTTCAGGGGGATGCCTTTGTAGTCATGGGTTTGGCTTAGGACTGTGATAAGCCTTGTTACAGTGGGAGATCTACAGTATTGATTCTTCAAGTGAAAAGAAATGGTGAGTAGTTCAAAAATAGAGATCAAAAAAATTAATGGGAAAAGTTTTGAGCTGTAGAAGCTCAATATGGAACCTTTGTTGGTAGACAGATATCAGTGGATCACATTGAATCCATGTATTTCACCTACAGGAACGTCAACATTGGCTGGAAAAATTTGGATCGAAAGGCAAAGAGCACAATCCGATTGCGTCTCTCAAACTCACTATTACTGAATGTGTCAGGGGAAGCTACGACCAAGGAGTTATGGGATAAGTTGGGGAACTAATATCAGTCGAAGTCCCTGGTAAATAAATTGTTCCTATGAAAGAAGCTATATAACCCAAGGATGAGAGATGGAGACTCTATGACAGAGCATCTGAATGCTTTCAATACTGTGGTAAGTCAGTTATTATCTGTTGAGATTAAAATTTCAGATGAAGATAAGTGTATCAGTTTATTATGCTCTTTATGAGACTTGTGGGATAGTCTTGTTGTGGCCATATGTTGGGCTCTAGTTTTTTCATATTTTCCACCATAAAAATACACTTATCATTACACTTTCTCCCCGCATTTCGTCAATAATATATTGCTAATTACACCATAAACCTCCATTATCTCTTGTTATTCATCCTATGTGGTTAATACATAATTTTCCATATTTTTAGATATTAAAAGGATGATTATACAACAGTTTTGTCGATGATGGTTTAATTCTATGTTTCTATGTCCAAGAAACATGTTCTGTACTTTCAGGTTGCGATATATGCACTTTCCATGTTCCGGTACCTATATTGTTCATGTTTCGATACCCGCACTACAGGTCATCCGATACTCCAAGTCATCTAGTACCAGAAGGTTCTTATAGTAAACTGGTACCTACAAAGTCATCTGGTACCTACACTCCATGTCATCTGGTACTCACACTCCATGCCATCCAGTACCAGCTCGTACGGTACCAATACTGCGCTCATCCATGTAATCCAATACCAACTCGTCCGATACCAATATTGCACTCATCTGGTACTCCAATTCATCTGGTACCTGCACAGTCATCCGATACCCATACTCCATGTCATCTAGTACCCACACTCCATATCATCCAGTACTCAGCTCGTCTGGTACAAATACTGCGCTCATCCAGTACTCCAAGTCATCTGGTACCAGAAGGTTCTATAATCAACCGATACTTACACAGTCATTCGGTACCCATACTCCATGTCATTCGGTACCCACACTCCATGTCATCTAGTACTTAGATCATCTGGTACCAATTATGTGCTTGTCTGGTACCAACATCAACAACAATCCAGTACTAAAAATAATTCAAAATTTTTGAAGGTTTCTAGAGGAAAATCGGAGACATGGGTTTTTTCCAGAGTGATGTTTACATGTGGACATGTGAGGCATAATTCAACCATATCACACATGTGGACCTCCAAATCAGGGGTAATTATTTTGCAAAAATTAGCAAAAATCTCAAACTACCAAGTTGCGCCTCGATTTTCATGCATATGGAATCAGATAGAGAATTTCTACGATATAGGTTTTGTCTAGAATAGGTAAAATTGAGTAATGCATGGGCATTTTTTCAAAATTCAAAATGGTTTAAGAGTTATGGGTGGGTCTTCAACTCGAATCTGCCCAAATTGATGTAAAACCCATCTTTTTGAGGATTTTATCTAAAATTGTAAATTCTGAAATCAGAGCTTTGGGATTCAGTCCCATCCACTCCTCAATGATTATTCATGTATAAATAAGCCTCAAAGGGCTGTGAGAAGGAGCCATTATGTTTCATGAATTTTTTGTAAGTGGGAAATTTGTTTTTGTAAAATAGCTTTAAGGAGTTGGTTGTCATGTAAAAACAGAGTTCCATAATTAAATGAAAAGATGATTGTTGCTGATCTACTGTGCATCTCCTTGGCTTGATCTGATATTTCTCAGTCATGATAACCAACTGGGAAGGGCTCCTCAGTGTAGGTAAGCATTGCTATGTTCCCTTTATTTAGTTTTAGTCCATTATATTTTCATTTTATTGTATGGTGTGCTTTCTAACTAGTTTTCTCTTTAATTGCAGTTTTGTTTTTTTTATTCAATACTAATAAGACTCAAGATTCATTGTTCATATGTGTGCAACTTTATTCCAATTTTATAACACCACTTTGTTGTTTTACACAACTAAATTTTTTTGGCTCCTTTGAACATTTTTGACACTTGATTCATGTGACAGTTATATAATCCATTTTTGCACTATCTTGGCGCCAATAATATGGTTTTCATAAAAAATATGTTTGTGGTATCATTGCTTGAAGAGCTGATCACTATTTTCAACTATGTCATATGACAAAGCTTTGCTCTCAATAACATTTATAAAGTCACTTTTGAACATTGGATTTGATCCCTGCTCATGAGATTTAGAACACATGGTGTATACCATTTCTTTTTATTGAATCTGCGTTCTTGAAACATAACAATACAACATCTCATAGGACTGATATATTTACTGTGATTTCTATATTAATTTTGGTGCATGGATTAATAAGTCTAGCATGTTCAAGTTTCAGACTTTGGGTTCAGGTTCTGGATAAGATGATTCTTTAGTGATCACTGTTGACATTTCTTTGTCTTATGATCACAAACATATAACATATGTATCTTGAAGCTTGATGTAATCATGTGATTCTTAAATATTGTTGCATGCACTGATATGTAGAGTATGTTGGCATCCATTGAATACAAAGCACATCTCTTTCTGTCTATTTCTTTCCATAGATCATTGTTAAACTTTTACATTCATTCAATAGTTTAGAGATCCATTGTTTTATTGCATAGATTTCATTATTGTTGTTGTATCCATTGAAGAATTGTCTTGAAACTTTAGTTTCATTTGTTTACAAGTCATTTTCAAATTGTCTTCATTAATCTAGTTTGCTTTGATTTAGTTTTCTTGTAGCTTAGATAACCACTACTAGAATCCATTGAAGGACATGAAACTTAAGTAAGCTACTTACGATTAATCACAGGAACACCACCTTGAGTGCATGAAAAACTGTGATCTAAGCCTTTATAGCACTAAGTTATTCATGTGTCCCAGTGATGAATCCTTAGTGTTAATTTCCTGTAGTGTGGGTTTGAAGATTGTTTTGACGACTTTAGATTAGGCTAGATTAGGATTTGATCATGCGTTTCCTGCACCTACACCTCAAAGCTTACGAGCCCTGGTTGATAATTAAATGTGGGAATTAATAGTGCATATATTTAGCCCAACATTTTGGTGCAATTACCGGGGAGGTGCTAAAGGGATTAGAGAATAGGTAGGTTTCTTTTATTTCTCCAAAGCCTTGAGTGTTATTTTCATGCAAGTGTGGTGTGCTTTTAAGGATGACCTAAGGGTGGAGAGAATATGGTAAGACATGAGGGAAGATGCCACGTATCCACTTTAGTGGGGTTTCTCGAAAGTTAGGTTGTTGTCTTCCTTTTAGTAGTTATAATTTGTGTTTTATTAACATTAGCCATTTTTTTTTATATATATGAGAAGAGAATCTAACTTGTGTGAACATATAACTTGGTGACAACAGGGTCCTAGTAGCATGGTGATGCTTCAAGTATATAATTGGTTTGCTTACATTTTATTTTAGGTTTCTTCTTTTTATTTCCTTAAGATTTAAAAAAAAAAAATTGGGCACTGTAAGAACACCCCCTCTACACTAATCCATGTGTGAAACAGGACCCATAAACCCGCAACAAGGACTCAAATATGATCAAGAGTTTGGAAGAACTCTCTCTATCCTAGCAGCAGATGGGATCTCAATCTTTGCCTCACAAAAATAACAAATATTGAAAGCAGTGAAGAACCTATCTGCCTCTCCAGAAGTGATAGAAAAACAATATTCCATGAGCTACATCCACAAGAAGATCTAGAAGCCTCCTTTGATCACCCTTTCCAACAAGTAGAGGAGACTGAAGAATCATTCAATGGAGAGAAACTGCTAGAACCTGAGATCGAGGAGTTCTTGACATGCATATTGTCAGATCTAGTATGCATCCAAGAGACAAACCATCTGAAAGAAGATGATCTGCATGGCATGATAGAGGGAGACATCCAGAGTGGTCTAAATGAAGAAGTGAACCAATAATATCAAGATTACATTGAACATTGGTTCTAGTTGACAACAAGATTGAAGCACCACTCTCTTCTTCAACAACTCTCCACATCATCATCAAAGCAAATGGTTCTTCGTATTCTGGTATACATTAAAGCTTATCTTTCAAACCCGAGTATGAATGTATTTCTACACCTGTTACTCAGATGATTACATTGGAAATATTCTTACACATGAAATATAATTTCTTATTCTTAGGTAAGATAGAGTAAAAGTTGCATGTTAGTTAACCTAGTTCTAAATAAATGCAACATCTTTCTTGTTTCTTTTCAAATAAATGAAATGAGATGAAGATAATATTAGTGATGCAACATCAAAAACCAAAACAACTTAAGATATTTCTTCTTATTATTACATACAGATTTATGAATATTAATAATAACAGTTGCTCATAAGCCTAATGTTTAAAATACTATGGGGATTTACAAAATCTTTAAGGTTTGCATAATGATGCCCATAGTTAACTTGTACATCCTAGTTTCATATTAGAACTTGTTATTCAAGCATTCTTATCAAATAGTAGGAGGAGAGTGAATGAAACTTCTACTTGTGAGGGAACACAATCTTATATGGAGAAGATGAACTTGGGGACTAGAGGCACCTTTAGGTCATTCTCTCATGGCCTCATCCACCACACATTAAGTAAGTTTGACCATGATATGTATTTCGACTAATATCGATACATAAGTCTATTTTTCATACGAACAATATTTTATGAGCAATCTATAAAATATCTTCCAACTCAATACCATCCCACCCTGTAAAAACGTTTTCAAAGATGCTTCCCCATTCACCCATGCGAAAAAAATCTATAAATTTTATCTTAAGGGTAAAGATTGGGAAAAGAGCCTTTGATGGAAAATGGGTGTAAGAGGCTAACCCATCGGGATACTGAACAAGTTTGTTGGTAGCAGGTATTGGCTTGTGGTATAACTAGGCTAACCCATCAGGGTAATGACCATGCTCATGGGAAATGGGACATTCTTCCTGGGAATGATATTTCTTAGATGTCAAAATTACCCCATCGGAGTACTGAACAGGCTTGCTGGCAATGGGTTCTAACTTCGATGTCTTTCATTATTCCTAATCTATATTTTTCCGTGCGAACAATATACTTGTGTAAATCCTTAAGAAGAAGCATGCATGGTTGAACAAAAGGATAATGAACCTCATCTAATTGCCATTTAAGAATGTCCGTAAGATGGTATTAAGACTCCGTCATTCATACCCAAGATGTCATTGTCCTAGAGGTGGGACCCATAAGTGTAGGAGTCTAATAAACTCAAATGCGAACTTTATCAATATCACTTGAATGACATAAATTCTCTGAGAAATTGAACATGGATGATTGGTTTCCTATTGGTTTCTCATTTATCAAAGACCCCTTATCTCCTCATGTTTTCCTATTCAAGGATGAGAGGAAAAATCCCCCATCATAATTAACATGGTTTCTTGAGCATACAACTGTTAATGATTGATGAAATCGTATGTAATAAGTAATTTAGGAATTTCCTTTATGCTTGTAATGTTTTAAAATTAATTTTGTTTCCAAATTTACAAGCATGGATAAAGTTTAAGTCTTGGTTGTTTCTTTAAGCATGACATCAATGTATATTTCTTCTCTCATAATAACAATATTTGTTTAGTTCTTTTAGATTTTTTTGTTCCAGTACTGCTGGTACAGAAACCAGTAGGTTCATGTACCAACAATACATAAATTTAAATATTTTTCAAGGGTAATTCTTGCAGGATATTTTCAATAGCTCTCAACTTTGACATACTTCATTTCTATCCTTTAGTCCACATGCACCAGTTCCACATAGTCCTCTTTCATCTTGCTACAATTTTTTTGCTAATAAGAGTTTGCATGAGGACATGCAAACAAGCAGGCATGGGGGAGAGAGATACATAAGGAATTTCAGCAGATCAACATTCATCAACTCTCTCCTATATATCCATCATTTCTCAACCTTGCTCCACTTCATATGAAAATTTCAACAGTCTACATCATGATTTCAGAGACATTTCATCCTGTTCTGCATAGTTTACACTTCAACATGCATTAGAATTCAAAGCAAGGGTAACTTGAGGTAAAACTGGTACAAATATTTTTAATTTACTAATAAATTGGAAAAGATGATGCATAACCACTATTACCCACTCCACACTCCACTATGCATTATCACAACTACTTTGTAAACCCTCCATATTCACTCCACTTGTCATAATGAACAATATACTTTGATGATAAGACCAAGTAATGGAAAAGGAAATATGTGGTATACAAATGCAAAGAAACATCTATAGTGTCTTCTCTTTGTACATCATAAAGCATTCTTAAACCATCTCAAAGAGGATGAAATCATTGTTGCTTATCCAAACAAAGAACCACAAAGTAAATATTGGTCTTAAAATTGATGTAAGATACAGAGTATAAAGGCATCCAAGTTCATACGACCACCATCACCATCATTTTATAAACCATTCTCCACATGCACACCATTCACCATCACTCTGATACCCCATCCACTGCTTGTCCTCCATTTTTATGATAATTTTGTTTTTCTGTTTGAAATTCAATCGGTGATAGTTTCCAAAGTGTCATTCCACAATAACACCTACACAAAAGAAACAATGTCAGATAAATCTATAAGCAGAGTATCATAAGTTCTTCACCTTGTTTGCATGAGGACATGCAAATCCTTGGGTTTGGGGGTGTGTTGGGCTCCAATTTTGTGATATTTTCCACCATAAAAATACACTCATCATTACACTTTCTCCCCGCATTTCGTCAATAATATATCGCTAATTACACCATAAACCTCCATTATCTCTTATTATTCATCCTATGTGGTTAATACATAATTTTCCATATTTTTAGTGATTAAAAGGATGATAATACAATATTTTTTTCGATGATGGTTTAATCCTATGTTTCTATGTCCAAGAAACATGTTCTCTACTATTCAGGTTCTGGTATATGCACTGTCCATGTTCTGGTACCTGTATTGTTCCTGTTCCGGTACCCGCAGTGCAGGTCATCCGATACTCCAAGTCATCCGGTACCAGAAGGTTCTACAATAAACTGATACCTGCACAGTCATCTAGTACCCACACTCCATGTCATATGTTACCCACACTCCATGTCATCTAGTACCAACTCGTCCAGTACCAATACTACCCTCATCCATGTCATCCAGTACCAGCTCGTCCGGTACCAATACTGCACTCATTTGATACTCCAAGTCATCAGGTACCAGAAGGTTCTACAATCAACCAGTACCTACACATTCATCCAGTAACCATACTCCATGTCATATGGTACCCACACTCCATGTCATCTAGTACTCAACTCGTCTGGTACTAATACTGCGCTCATTCGGTACTCCAAGTCATCTGGTACCAGAAGGTTCTACAATCAACTGGTATCTTCACAGTCATCTGGTACCCATAATCCATGTCATATGGTACCCACACTCCATGTAATTCAATACTCAAATAATTCAGTACCAATTATACGCTCGTACGGTACCAATGTTGTGCTCGTCCGTTACCAACATCAACAACAGTCTGGTACTATAAATAATTTGAAATTTTGGAATGTTTCTAGAGGAAAATTGAGGACATGGGTTTTATTCAGAGTGACGTTTACATGCGGACATGTGTGGAAACATTCACCTAGATCACACGTGTGGAACTCCATCTCAAGGGGAATGATTATGCAAAAATTAGCAAAAATCTCAAATTGCCAACTTGTGCCTCGATTTTCGTGCAGATGACATCAAATATAGAATTTCTACGATATGGGTTTTGTCTAGAATATGGAAAATTGAGTAATTCAAGGGAATGTTTTCAAAATTCAAAACAGTTTAAGAGTTATGGGTGGGTCTTCAACTCGAATCTGCCCAAATTGATGTAAAACCCAGATTTTTGAGGATTTTATCTAAAATTGTAAATTTTGAAATCAGAGGTTTTGGATTTGGTCCCATCCACTCCTCAAGGATTATTCATGTATAAATAAGCCTCATAGGTGTGTTAGAAGGAGCCATTATTTTTCATGAATTTTTTGTAAGTGGGAAATTTGTTTTTGTAAGAAAGCTTTAAGAAGTTGGTTGTCATGTAAAAGCAGAGTTCCATAATTAAATTAAAAGATGATTGTTGTTGATCTACTATGCATCTCCTTGGCTTGATCTAATATTTCTCATCAGTGCTAGCCACCTGGGAAAGGCCCCTCAATGTGGGTAAGCATTTCTATGTTCCCTTTATTTAGTTTTAGTCCATTATATTTTCATTTTATTGTATGGCGTGCTTTCTAACTAGTTTTCTCTTTAATTGTAGTTTTTTTTTTTATTCAATACTAATAAGACTCAAGATTCATTCTTCATATGTGTGCAACTTTATTCAAATTTTATAACACCACTTTGTTGTTTTACACAACTGAAGTTTTTTGGCTCCTTTGAACATTTTTGACACTTGATTCATGTGACAATTATATAATCCATTTCTACACTGTCTTGGCACCAAGAATCTGGTTTGCATAAACAATATGTTTGTGGTATCATTGCTTGAAGACATGATCACTATTTTCACCTCTATCATATGACAAAACTCTGCTCTCAATAACATTTATAAAGTCACTTTTGAACGTTGCATTTAATCCCTGCTCATGAGATTTGGAACACATGGTGTATATCATTTCTCTTTATTGAATCTGCGTTCTTGAAACATAACATTACAACATCTCATAGGACTGATATATTTACTGTGATTTCTATATTAATGTTGGTGCATGGATTAATAATTCTAGCATGTTCAAGTTTCATACTTTGGTTCAGGTTCTGGATAAGATGATTCTTTAGTGATCACTGTTGACATTTCTTTGTATTATTATCACAAACATATAACATATGTACCTTGAAGCCTGATGTAATCATGTGATTCTTAAATATTGTTGCATGCACTGATATGCAGAGTATCTTGGCATCCATTGAATACAAAGTGCATCTCTTTTTGTCTATTTCTTTCCATAGATAATTGTTAAACATTTCCATTCATTCAATAGTTTAGAGATCCATTGTTTTATTACATAGATTTCATTATTGTTGTTGCATCCATTTGAAGAATTGTCTCAAAACTTTAGTTTCATTTGCTTACAAGTCATTTTCAGATTGTCTTTATTAATCTAGTTTGCTTTGATTTATTTTCTTGTAGCTTATCTAACCACTACTGGAATCCATTGAAGGACAGGAAACTTAAGTAAACTACTTATGATTAATCACACGAACACCACCCTGAGTGCATGAAAGACTGTGATCTAAGTCTTTATAGCACTAAGTTATTCATGTGTCCCAGTCACTACTGCATTTGGGTCAAATTCCAACGGCGCGTTCGACGCAATTGCCAGTTTCTATTGTCGGAAGACCGACAAACCTCGGACCCCCTCAAACGTCGTTTCACATGATGTCGTTTTTCCGATGACCTAGTTTTCGTCTGTATTGCGACGTTTCAAACGTGGCAAGAGAGACGTTGCAAACATGGCAAGACCGACGTTTCAAACGTGGCAAGACCGACGTTTCAAACGTGGCAAGAGAGACGTTGCAAATGTGGCAAGACCGACGTTTCAAACGTGGCAAGACCGACGTTTCAAACGTGGCAAGATCGACGTTTCAAACGTGGCAAG
>ML786596.1:639983-672278 GCA_009831015.1 Picea engelmannii | reverse complement strand
ATAGAAAACTTGTCGCAACATCCGTCAAATGCAACATATTTATAGGTGAACATACTAAGGTGACCGTTGGAGGGGAAAACCTAGTTTCGCAAACGTCACAATTGCGACATACATTTTCACAAACGTGGCAAGAGCGACGTTAACGGGGCAAAACTGACGTTAACGTGGCAATTGCGACATACATCTTCACAAACATGGCAAGAGAGACGTTCCAGTGGAAAACATGGCAAGAGCGACGTTAACGTGGCAATTGCGACATACATCTTCACAAACGTGGCAAGAGAGACGTTCCAGTGGANACATTCCAGTGGAAAATGTGGCAAGAGAGACGTTAATGTGGCAACTGCGACATACATCTTCACAAACGTGGCAAGAGCGACGTTCCAGTGGAAAACGTGGAAAGAGCGACGTTAACGTGGCAAGAGCGACGTTAACGTGGCAATTGCGACGTTATCGGGCAACATGAATTTTTTTTTTTATAAATTTCCTCTATTTTGCGACAATATGGACAATTTTGTCCATAACGCCGCAAAGAAAATATCAGAATTTTTACAATATGTAGTAGTGAGTGATGAATCCTTAGTGTTAATTTCCTGCGGTGTGGGTTTGAATATTATTTTGTTGATTTTAGATTAGGTTAGCCTAGGCTCCGATCCTGCATTTCTTGCGACTGCACTTCGAAGCTTACGAGCCCCAGTTAATAATTAAATGTGGGAATTAATGGTGCATATATTTAGCCCAACACCATAGGTAGTAATACAGCTACCTTGAGTTTTGATGATGTGGTATCATCCTTGTTGTCGTAGGATATGAGACAAAAGAACATGAAAGGATAGAGTATAGATGCATTATTTGCAAGAGGATGTTTCAAGGAAATAAATAGATCTAAGTCCTCAAGTGGGAGATCTAAATATAAGGGTAGATCTAAATCTCCTGGAAATTTTGTAAAGGCATGTTGGATATTTCGAAAAGAAGGGAATTTCAAGAAGCATTGTATATCCAAAAATGTTGAGAGAGTGAACGGATATGAAGGTGCTCCCTCTTCAGAAGAAAATACCACCAAGGAAGAAGGAGGGGAAGTGTAATTGGCTTCTTCAAGAACACATGCAGATCATGAGGCATGGTTGGTTGAATCAGGTGCATCCTTTCATATGACTCCTCACATGGAGTGGTTATGTGAATATGAAAGGTATGATGGAGGTAATGATTTCCTAGGTGATGACTCGACAGCCAAAATCATAGGACAATGAAGAGTCAAGTTGAGTATCATAGATGGAAGGATTAAAAAACTACCTGGTGTTCTACACATCCCATGATTGGCCATAAATTTGATTTATGTAAGAAAAATGGATGATGCATGGGTAAAAACAATATTTGAAAAATAAACTTGCAGGATGGTTCAAGGAGCACTGGTGTTGTTGAAGGGAGTTCAGATTGGAACTTTGTATAAAATGCAAGGAAGCACTATTAGTGATGGGTGTAATAGTTCCATTGTTCTTGATATTGGAGCTGAAGAAGAAAAAACTCCTATAGTCTCTGGAGAAAAGGTTATGTTGTGACATCAAAGACTGGGGCATATCATAGAAACAAGTCTTTGACTCCCACACATTAAAGGTATGGTTGAAGGTATGTCTAAATGATCTCTAGATTTTGATTTCTTTGAACATTGTGTATATGGGAAGAAGAATCGAGTATTATTTCCCTTTGGTGCAAAGAGGGCAAAATTATTTATACAACTAGTGCACACTGATGTGTTTGGACCTGTGTCAGTTACATCATTGGGAAAATTTATTTACTTTGTCTCATTTATAGATGAATTATTGAGGAATACTTGGATATATTTCCTCAGGAATAAATCTGAAGTCTTTGATAGGTTTAAAGAGTTTAAGGCTCTTGTTGAGAACCAAAGAGAGAAAATAATTAAGGTGTTGAGGATGGATAATGATGGAGAGTTCTATGGGAATGAATTTGAAGAATTATGTAAGAAATGTGGTATAGCAAGGTAGAAGAATAATCCTTATACACCTCAACATAATGGAGTTGAAAAAAGAATGAACAAGATGTTGATGGAAAAAGCAAGGTGCATGCTCAATGGTGCCAGGTTAGGGAAAGAATCCTGGAAAGAGGCAATGGGTATTGCATGTTACATGGTCATTCGATCACCCTCATCAATGTTGGATGAAAAGACTCCACACAAGGTATGGAATGGTGAGAAACCCTCTCTCACACATCTCAAGTTATTTGTCTTTGACGCCTATGTTCATGTTCAAAGAGTAAGCTAGATAAGAAGGATGAAAACTGTATCTTTATTGGATATAAATATGGTTTCAAAGGTTATAAGCTTTGGAACCCATAAAATAAGAAGGTTGTGTATAGCCGAGATGTGGTATTTAGAGAAATGAAAGATTTTGCCAAACATGAAGTCCTACCAAGTAAGGAAGAACCAGAGAAGAAAGAGTTTGAGTTAAAGGATGATGAATCAGACTCTACAAAAGAAAAAGAATAATAATAAGAAGATCCTCATACTCTAGTATTGAGGATATCGATTCAGGGAAAAAGGATATCGGAAAGGTATACTCACCTAATTTTTGTTCAAATTTTTCTTTGTCTATTACTGATGATGATCCTAGAACTGTTAGGGAGACAGTGGATTCAAAGGATGGAAAACTATGGAAAAAGGCCATGGATGAAGAAATGGAATCCTTGGATAAGAATGAGGCTTGGGATCTAGTGGAGTTTCCAACTGGAATAAATATCATTGGAATCAAATGGGTATTTAAAAACAAGTTGAATGAAAATGACAAAGTGCATAAATACAAAGCTCGGTTAGTAGCAAAGGGTTATTCCCAGGTTGAGGGAATTGATTTTGGTGATACTTTTTTTCCTGTTGCCAAGTTAACCTCTATTATATTTATATTATTTGTTGTTGCTACGTTTGATTTTGAAGTAGAAAAAATGCATGTGAAGACAACATTCCTACATGGGGATTGTTATCACTGAAAAATCATCCGCAACATTGCACACAATGGTTAAAGAAATACACCAATTCCAAAAGAAATTAGTACACCTGCAACACCAAAATCCATCAAAAAGGCATAAAACTATATACTTGGTTCAAAAAATTAAAGTGCACAAATTCACCAAAGGAAGCACGTGCACTATGTGCATAATGCGCGACTGTATACAAGAAAATCCACACACTTCTCATGAAAAACACATTTATGGATCTTGTTGACCTCTCAACCACTTCCAGTCTGACCCCCAACACGATTTTACACTCAGATCTGAATGAAATCTAGCTTGGAGGCTAGTCAAGGGCTAGGAAGTTCCCTAAAAGGCTCATTGTTCACACTATGAACCAATTATATCTTGCCATGAATGAACACTATGAATATGTGTCATGGGTGTGCTAGAAAAAGAAGAACTTCATGGTATTGTTATGCTGCAAGAATTCTTCTTGGAGAATCCTTTTTTCTCTTTGAATAATTCGAGAACTATAGCAAGGGCCATTCCACTCACCTCTTGAGAGGATTGGCATTGTATTTCTTTACCATTGTTACTTGCCATTGCATGAAGAGACGAGCTCTCTATTAGGGAACTCAAGAGCCCTCCCAAGGAGGAAGAGGGGATTCATAAGTTCATGCCTTTCTCTATGATGTTAGCCTATCAATATATTGATCCATTGGTAGCTATATGATTTTCATTTTTTGTTTTTCATGGTTCCAGTTCTTGCAAGCTTATCTAACATCTATTTATTTTTCTTTTTATTTATATTTCCTTGTTTTATGTGTATTTGGTTATATAATCGACTCACAAACCTCTGTCCTGTTTATTTGACTTAACTAGGCAAGTAAGTGTTGTGTTTTTGCTCACCCATGTGACAAAACCAACACAACAGATTGGCGACCATACTGGGGATTGTGAATCAATTTTCTCTCTATTTAAGTCTTGAGAACACTTCTTTATAATTGTTTGGATATGCATGTACCAAAACCAGCCTAATCTAGTTTTCTAAATTCAGAATTCAAAGCCAAGGTAAGAGAATTTCATTTGGAAATTTCTTTCCCGATGCCTGATAGGAAGTGCATGGATTTTGAGGCACACAGACGTGCATTATGCATTTTGTGCATGCAACAACCTTCATAAAACCACGCATTCTACATGCTTAGCATGACTTTCAAAACTACAACCCGCACACAAGTTCAGTTTTTGGAAAATTGTAAGGGTTTTATGAGTGGTTTGAGGGCCCCTTTCCTTAACATTGTAATTTCCCGCACTTTGTAAAGAAACAACACTTTACTTAGAGTCATTTCTTACAAGGAAGGTTAGCTAACATAAGCACATAGGGGTAAAAAGAATCACAATTATTCTATTTTCTTTGTTTCCACATGGATGGCTCATTTGGCATTTAAAACTTTGAGTTAAATTTATTTCTTTTTCAAAACACAATCAATTAATTTGGGACTACAAATATATTTTAAACTCCCAAGTATGCTCTTCCCCTGCACCCAAGTGTGATATTGGGAATCAAAAAAGGTGGTTGAAAGGAAATTTCATCTCCCTTAAAAATCATTAGGAGAGGACAAAACCCCCCTAGGGTACTTCTTAGTTTTGAAAAACATCTTAAAGATTTGTAAGGGACCACACATGCCCACATGTTTGCGATCTTAGGATAGTTTCTAAAATCTTTCTTAGTCTAGACAACACTCTAGGAAAGATTAAAATATCAAGTAAGGACCCATACATGCCCACATGTCTACAATCCTAAGATAGTTTCAAAATATTTTTTAGTTAAGAGAACATTATAGGTAGTTTAAAGGATCAAGTAAGGACCCATATGTCAACATTTCTAGTTCTCTAGGGCTTTAAAGATTCCGCAAGGTTGTACCAAACAAACATAGTAAGCTAGGTAAGAAGATTTGTAAGGACCATAGGAAGTCCACATGTTGCACACTTTTGACTTTCTTGCACACAAAGCCACTCATCACACACATTATTTCTATTAGAATAGTGGAGGTGGAAGTAAGCTTTGTTTTTTAAGCACCCACAAAGTAATTCAAAAGGAACTCCAAAAGATCCGACTATTTCTTTGGAAATTTTCCACACCAATTTAATTCAAACGAGGTTGGTCCATGACCCCAATCTTTCAGCCCACTCCATCTAATTTTTTTTTTAAGAATGCACTAAATGTTTCCTCCATAGGAGATGTCTAAATACTTTTTTTAGTCTAGGTAGGATCTCGGGGGTAGGCATCCAAACAACCCCCCGTTTGAAACAATAGAAGTTGAGAATAGGGATCTTTCAAATCGTGCAAGTCAAGTGTTCCTATACCATAAGGTAGGGAGATACCCGTGAAGGGTCTAAGGCTGAGGTCTGGTTGTTCTGCGCATCCCTCCTTGAGTCACCCAACTCTTGTGAGGGTATCCAACCCGTGACCTGTTTTTTAGGACGAAAATCTAAATGTTGCACTTTGACCGAGGTACTTAGTGGCCAAACTTAGGATATCTACCCAGGTGGAAATTGTGGGATGCAATCACATCTTGATTAGATTTTGTGTGGCTATTTGGAAATATTGCCAGCTCTTTTGGGATATGCACCCTCTACCCCTCATTATAACTGATTAATTCAACCTTCACTAGTTCCTCTTTCGGTGGATTCAAACCCCACTGTCGATTTCTATTGGAAGGCCCAATGCTAAATTGAGAGGAAGGACGATATGTATTTTAAGAGACAAGCATTTATTTTTGTTTTCTCCCCATGCGGACAAAATCAACCTATCCACATGCTTGTTTATTTTACAATTGATGTATGATGTTCATTTGATTACATGCAATTGTGAGTTATACTATTTTGTGAAGGTCAAAAATATAAAAGAACTTGTTCATTTATTTCTCTCTATTCACCATTTGCACATATTCACTTTTCTAGTCAGAACCATACGAGAAACACGTAATCCCCATTGTTCTAGACGCTTGCAGAATCTCCTTCATATTCCAGGACGAGTCCCTAGTCTTGCCAACTCACCAACTCAACCATCTCACACCCCAGTAAGTGCTACTATTTTGGGATCAACTTTACTTGGTTCCACTTTTCTTGGGTCAAATACCCAAGGCTATCCACCTATTGGCTCTCCTTCACAAGGAGGTGGAGGTCAAACTTCTTCTCAAGAAAGAAGTAAAAACCCACCAAATCCCTCTCAAGGGACAGGTCCACTACCTACACACACAATGGCTGGAACTAATCCTTCACCAAATCCCCCTTTTCCATACTTGGCATCCCTCAACATTCCTTATTTAACCAAACTCACGAATGACCCCATTTTACATGATGCCTCTTGGCCCAATATGCCTACCAAATTTCCTTCATACATTTCAAAGTTTGAAGGAAAACCAGGGGAAGACCCTGCTAACCATGTTATGACCTTCCACTTATGGTTCTCTTCAAACAACATCATGGATGATTCCATACGCTTAAGGTTGTTTCAACGAACCCTCATTGGTTTATCAACCAAATGGTATGTGGATGAAAAATCAGGGTCCCATGTGACCTTTGAATCATTGGCCAAGGCCTTTTTGTCATTTTTCCAATTACCGGTTCGTCATGACACTGGCTTGGAAATTCTCTCTGAGTTCAAACAAACCACTGCTATCCATATCGCCGACCACATCCATGAATGATGTCGGGGATGTAGTTTGTGTAAAGAAAAAACCACCAAAGAACAACGTCTCGATTGGTTTCTTAAATCGATCATCTGTGTGACTGCCAAGGATGTAGCATCCACTTTTACTCAATCAGAAGAGGAAGCCATCAGCAAGGCCCAACAATTTGACCTCATATATGCCAAGTCAGGTTACGCAGTACTTCCTGTTGCACCTAGACCCATACCATTTGGACAGGAAAAACCTGGGGTTTCTCACACTGTAGATGGGTTGATTGGTTATATGACACATGTCAACCCCTATGACCACCCATCACGTACTTATGGTGCAAAATAAATATCCTCAACCATATAGAGGGACATAATATTACCCTCCTCCCACTCACTAACAGTCATACCCTGTTGTTTCCCCTCCACCATTGTGGGGATGCCCACCGGTGCCCATGATGCATCCAGTCTCTTAATCAAGTACAGGTCCACCCCCAATCCCCACATATAACCCCAATAATGGTGGAAGTACTTCAAATTCCTATACTCCATATGGATCGTCTCTAGAAAACAATCCATATTTTCCATTTCCTGGTCCTACCAAACCAGTTTCTCCTCCACCAGGACAACCACATGTTGGCGTTAATTTTGTTCAACCCCCTCTCATTCAACAGTTTCATGCTTTTGAATAGTTTAATATGGAAAATCCAGACCATCATCCAAATACTTCCAAGAAGAAAGGAAAAAAATTAAACAATAACAACCTAGGGCCAGGAGGAAATAACTCCCAACAAAATCATCCTTGCTTTCCACGTCACTCCGGGACTACATCCTCTAGGGGTATCCAACTTCTTCTACTAGCTAAAATACTTGAAGCATCGATGGTCGAAGTTAACGTTGTTCATTGATCTAAGATCCTCAGGAATGTTTTTGAATTGTTCGATCAATAACAGTGGAAGGATAGAGTAAGCATGAATTGCAAAGTAACGCTAAACATTGATCTACTTCGGGAGGGCTCTCGACCATCAATTTGTTTGAATCCTTTGGACAAGCTAGGATTGTCCATTTAAAAAAAGATTAAATATTAAGCATTTTTTCTATTAGTGAATACAATATACACAATTCAATAGAATTTACTCTAGAATAATTGGAAAATTGTAAAGGCCCAAGTCCCGAAACGATGAAGTCCCGATGTAAATGAGAACTGTCCATCTCAAATGTGTAAATAAAATGCGACCATCAATCTTGATAACTGATTAAGCACTCATTTGGATTAACGCTTAGTCACTGCCTATGGCCATATAAAATAGAGGTCCTAAAAGTGTGTCTGTGTGAATTTTAACATACAGAGGAAGAATTTGTACTGTCAAGAAGAAACTTTGAACCAAACAGGATTTGGATTCTGTCTTGATTGATATTAAGTGATCGCATACATCCAATGAATTGGAAAGCTAATCAAAAAGATCAATATGATCTGTTGGAGAACTGGGGACGTAATAAAATCTTAATAAGGAGATAAAAAGGTATGGGATTGAGTTAAAATAAATCGATCCATACCTGTGATTGATTTACAAAAATTCCTCTTACTAAATTGAAAAGATTGCATGATAATGTGTGAATAATAATAGAGGAAGATATTAATTATAAATTAAAATACAATTGTTATTAATGTTAATCTAAATAAAGAGGTGAAATGGTACAAACAAAGGGGCACAATGCTTCAACACTCACACCACTTGGAAGACTATATAAGCAAGAAAGAACGGTGAAGAAGAAGTGTCTCTGTAGTCTAGATCAAAAGATCAAAAACAAAAGTAGAGTCCAAGAAGAGAAGCTGATGATACTTATGCAATGATGGTGGAAGGGAGGAGCAAGGAATGATTAATATCCTTTACTAAGTAAAGTGTGAAAACAGGGGAGTTGGTGCTTCTGAGGGTTGGTGCCCTAAATACAAGGGAGTTGGTGCTTCCTAGGGTTGGTGCCCTAAATACAAGGGAGTTGGTGCTTCCTAGGGTTGGTGCCCTAAAACAAGGGACTTGGTGCTACCTAGGGTTGGTGCCCTGAAGAAGGGATTTGTGTCTCCAAGAGTTGGCGCTGTAAAGAGGATTGGTTTCCTTCACAATCTCAGATTATTTATAAATATTTTAATTTTTGTTAATTAAAATATTATAATTTATTTTAAAATACAAGTCCATTGTTGATATATAGTGGTGGTAAATAAAATAAAATTACTAATTGTTTAAAAAGCTAATACTGATTCAACCCCCCCCCCCCTCTCTGTATTCCAACAATTGGTATCAGAGAGAGTGCCTTCAACATAGTCTAATAATTGGAAGGTAGATTCTGAAAATGGATCAGCAAGAGAGAATGTCTTCCAACAAAGCACCATTGTTTAACAAAGGTGGTTATGCTCTCTGGAAAATAAGAATGAAAAGCTTCATGTTGGCTCTTGTTTTTTATGTTTGGAAATCTATTGTAGATGGTTACACTGCACCAACTACTCCACCCACAGATACTGTAGGAAAGAAGGTGTGTAATGACAACTCAAGAGTAGTTAATACCATTCTAGGAGGATTGACAAATTCTATATGTGTGAAGGTAATGGATTGTAAGTCAGCTAAGGAAATTTGGGACAAATTGGAGGTTGTATATGAAGGAGATAGAAAATTCAAGGAAGGAAAACAACAAACCTACATAGCTCAGATTGAAAATTTGAAGATGAAAGAAGAAGAGAACATTGTTGAATACTTTCATAGGGTAGATGAGGTAGTTAACTCAATCAAGGAAGAAAGAGAAGAACTTAACAATAAACCTATTGTACAAAAAATCTTAAGGTCATTACCTATGAGATATGATGCCAATATTTCCTCAATTGAAGATAGACCAGAACTTGACAAGCTCACAATAGATCAACTTCATGGAATTTTAACAACATATGAGATGAGAATAGGGAACGAAAAACCATCAAAAGGAGAAACATCCTTCAAATCATATAAAGCAAAGAAGAAACATGAACACATGTTTAATGAATATCAATTAGACATATCAAATGTAGAAGAGGCCAACTTTATAAAGAAACTCCAGAAAGGATTTGGAAGATATAAAGAAAAGTTACCCTTCAAATGTTTCAACTATGGCAGAATTAGACACTTTGCTAACAAATGTCCCTATCCCAAGCAGGAGGACAATAATGATGAAGAAGACCACAACCAGAAAAACCAATACAAGAAGAAATTTTATAAGAAAAATAAAAACTTCTACTCCAAAAAAGACATCAACTCTTCAGACATAAGTGAAGATAAATATTCAGAGCTTCTATTTATGGGAATAAATACTCAAAATAATAGTATAGATAATGAAGAAAACTCTAAAAGTGAAGGTGAAGTAGATCTAGAAGCTGAACTGATTAATGATCTGTAGGAACTAAGAAAGTATGAAAAGAATAACAATCTACTTAGGGCACAACTTCAAGAATTTGAAGAATCACATCAATCGAGAGAAATGTATGCATCAAGAACTATCAAAGAATCAGAGAAGATTATCAGTGATTTAAAGTCCCATATATTGGAAGCTAATAGAATTGAAGAAGTCATTTTAGAACAATTCAATGATAGAAAACAAGTATGTGAGAAGCTAGAAGCTGAGAATGAGCTACTAAAAGGTGAACTTGAAAAAGAAAAGAAGGGATCAAAATGTGAAAATAGTTCAAAGATCTTGGATGAAATTCTCAGTAGTCAGAGGTCACCAAAAAAAACTAATGGGTTGGGATACACCCAAGACACAACTTCTACATCACAAGGACCTGTCAAAAGACCAATCAGTTATGCAGATGCTCTTAAAAAACCCTTAAGAAGAAAAGATAATAATGAAATGATGATTCCATTTTAGACCATCCCAAATAAACAGAAATCAACATCCCCTACTAAAGAAAAAGATGACCAGAAGAATACAATCACTAGAAGAAGTCCCTCTAATAGATATCAATATATATTCCTTGGATATTTCTATTCTTGCTATAATTTTGGACACAAGGCAGTACATTGTAAAGCCTATAGAAGGCACAATCTAAAAAAATTCCAAAGAAGTCAGAAGTTCAATACAAATAAAAAAAACTATAATTCATTCTCTCCATTAAAAGATTATAATATGGAATTCCTCAAATGTAATAACTATGGACATGAAGCCAGTGAATGTAGATTTTCAAAGTATGTCAAAGAGATAAATATTCTCAACAATAAAAAAGTATGGAAGAAAAAGAAAGTAGAGAAAAACAGAGTGTAAAGTAGCCATGTATGCCAAAAACAAAGGATGTCAGTGGTTGTTATCGGACTAATCAGTAGGTGCGGACACTAACTGATCTCCCTAGATCCACCTAGATCTAGAACAAAACACACCAGAACATGACGCTTTCCTTAAGTTTTAGATATTGAATTTACTAACTAAAGAGGGATGGGTGACATACCATTTAAATGTCGCTTCCTCTCGCCATCACCATCCTAGCTCTGTTCCAACGCTCATACAATGATGAACCTACAAAAGAACACAACCAACCAAGGTGATAGTAATATCATAAACTCAATATAAACCTATGTATGTGATCAAGGAATCATACATTAAAACACAACAAGCTTTATAAGAAAGGATCATATCACTGTATCATATTAAATGTGAAAGAGAGATTACAACCATGGCCTTGATGTCGTAAAGTCTCTTCCAACTGTCCTTCGTTCCCCACACACTTTCACTCCAAGAATTCTGAGAGCACAAATATGATAATATTCACAATCTATCTTGACAAAGACAAAACTCAAAACCACTCTAACCAAGCTAATAATTCCAAGCCAACCAAAGATAACTTTCTCCATGAGAACTCCTCTCCTTTTATAAGTTGAAGAGAATAAGGTGAGGAGGTTAGGATGATCCCACTAAATCATGAAAGCAAGTAAGATCCAAACCATTCGGATGCCACCTCACCATAGAAGATTCTCCTTCTAGAAGATTCGAGAAAACGCTTGTTTTTCCCACGTGTAGGCATTCTCTCACCCTGCCTATAGAGAAACCTGCGAACATATCACACCCTAGCGATGGTGCAACCTGCGAGAATCAGGCATTCTCGCACCCTGCCTATATAGCAACCTGCGAACTTCCTTTTTTACAGGGATTTTATAAGGGAAAATGCAACTTCTTTTCTCAGGAAAAGTTCTTCTCCCTTCTCTCTTCAGGAACTCAGGCCACTGACCCCTCTGAAGGCAACAAATAGGTTTACATCATTAATGGTCATAGGGATGATGAAAATAATGTGTAACAGAGAGCCCCCCAAAGTATGAAGTTAGAACAGAGTGATAGCTTAAATACTTTGTCGATGTGTGTAGGGAACAAGGAACAGTCAGTCAGAAACCCACCAACAAACAAGGAAATACAGTACAATAATATATCATCACTGAGGTAGGCATTCCCATACTCATAATACAAATGACTTAAAGCATAAATGCCAACATGCGAAGATTCATGTCAAGTAAGACAGGCCATGGCCACCAAACATACACTGTGGATCCATGCGAATATGACTCAAATCTAAATATAGCCACCCAAAATACACTGTGGATCTATGTGTTAAAGACTCAAATTTGAACATAGCCATGAGACATACAATGTGGATCTATGCAATAGTACAAATTGAATACACTCCAACGCAACCTAAATCTGTCAGAAAATATCCAGGGTCTTCATCTCCACCACTCTATAGTACGAATCTAACCATGTGAATACATGTGTCAAAGTCAAACATGGTAGAAACCACTTGATTACCGGTCATTAGTGTATATCATTAACAAGTGCCAGGGAAATCACCATTAATGTCAAAGACTCCCAAGGTACACTAGTACAATCCAAGGAATGTGAATTAATGAGTTGAAGTCGAACACTCGATGGAATCTCCCCATCAAGGGTCAATAATGAAAACCCATTGTTGAAAGTGAGGAAACCTGCCATTGAGGCATGCAAGTTCCAAGGTACCAATTATTTTCTAATTTTGATTCTTGGATAATGAGTTGAAGTCGACAGGAAAAGACTCGTAACAGGAGGGCCTTAATGTATCCCACATAAATGACATGAAACAAGTAACAAGATTTGATGTAGATCAGGGTAACAAGTGATTCAGGACTGACTCGGGGATGGTCGATGCAATAGAAGGCTTAAGGACTGCAGAAATGGCCAATGCAATAGAAGGCTTTTCAGGTTGGACATATTTTTGAACATATTGATGACACGACAACTGTCTTGGAAAATAATGACTCAACAACAAGGATCACAGACCAATTTGTAATATTATGAAGGAGTATGACCAAGAGACGAGCAGATTTTCCAACTGAGACACAAGGCGAGTGAAAGGGTGTCATGTTCAAAAGTGACTCTTCCATGGAATACAGGTTTAGATACATTTCTTTCCCAATTTCCCCCCACCATTTTTGGCGAGTACCTCTTTATTTTTACACAATCTTGAGGAGGATAACATATGCTTGTCAATTTAAGCTCATCCTTCGGATGAGTCCTTCGGGGTATGTTTAACGAACCCTAAGAAGGAGTGGTTCAGTCCCATTACGGGTCTTTCAATGTTTGTTTAACGAGTCCAAAGATAGAAAACTCGAAGGTTTTTCATGATTATAGAGTTTGGAAAAACACTTAAAAGAGAACTCTCTCAGTTCCCTTTTCGTAAAATAGTCTGATGAGACTGAAAAAGAGATAAATTATCTCCCAACAGATGCTTTCTTCAAATACTTTAATGAGCGTGAAAATAACAAGGTCGCTCGACAATCTTTTCATGTTTAGAGAGTCTGAAAAGAGCTTAAAGGGAACTCCAATGGGTTCCTTTTTCATATAACATTTACGAGTCTGAAAAAGTGATAAAAGTATACTCGGTTACATTCTCACATATTTACGAGCACGAGAAAGAATAAAGACTAAGTTCAGTAACTCATCCTCATGTATTAACGAGCATGAGAAAGAACAAAGATTAAGCTCGAGATTGTTTTCATTTTTACGCAAGCTTTAAAACAAAACAAAACTATGCTTGGGATAGATTTTATTTTTACACAAGCTTAAAAACTAAACAAAACTATGCTTGGACCTGGTTTCATTTTTACACAAGCTTGAACCAGAGAAAACTATGCTTGAGGTAAGTGGTTTCATTTTTACACAAGCTTGAACCATATAAAACTATGCTTGGACCTAGTTTCATTTTTAGACAAGCTTGAACCAGAGGAAACTATGCTTGAGGTAGGTGGTTTCATTTTTACACAAGCTTGAACCATAGAAAACTATGCTTGCTACTTCCCAACGCATAACACAGAGATGGTTGGTACTTAGCCCCCAGTTTAAGAAGCTAGCGGCTCAACTTCAGCATGAAGTCCAGAGGTTGAGGAAAATGCACCCCCAAGCTTCGTTTCATCCAACTACAAAGGAGAATGAAATGAAGCTTCAAATACTAAACGAAGGACTTGACTCAAATAGAGAGGGGGGGGACTATTTTATTTTTTAATGAGCTTGACACAGAAACAAGAACTATGCTCGTAACCTCTGTTTCATTTTTTAACGAGGTTTCCTCAAAGATGCAAAATCTATCCTCGTAAGTGGTTTCATTTTTTAACGAGCTTGAAATCAAAAAATTGTGCTCATAGACCTATGTTTCATTTTTTAACGAGGTTTCCTCAGAGACGCAAAAACTATCCTCGAAAGTGGTTTCATTTTTTAACGAGATTGAAATAAAAAAACCATTCTCAAAGACCTCTGTTTCATTTTTTAACGAGGTTTCCTCAGAGACGCAAAAACTATCCTCGAATGTGGTTTCATTTTTTAACGAGCTTGAAATCAAAAAACCATGCTCAAAGACCTCTGTTTCATTTTTTAACGAGGTTTCCTCAGAGACGCAAAAACTATCCTCGAAGTCTTCTTGATCATGGATACCAAGAGGACAATGCTCCGGAAGGAGACCATGTCAAGGGACAAAACTCGGTCATGGATTCCAAGAGGTCTTCACTAGAAGGAAGAAACACACTCTAGAAGGACACCATGTCGAGGGTCGCGACAGGAGTAAAGAGATCAAGCTCTAGAAACCCTATCGAAGAGATCACTGTGTCAACTACTAGATCTAAGTCATCGGAAGTTGAAGTCATGGGAGACAACGCCACATAATTGACTTGTGGTGGGGGCAATACCGTCTGCATATAAGAACCATTCAGGGAGGCAATCCAGGCGGGGTCAATGAATGAAAGTTGATCAACAGTCACAACCCATCCATCGTGAGGGAAAGATATCACACGAAAAAGAGTAGACACAATAGCTTTCATGGCATAGACATAATCTTGACCAAGGAGTAAAGAGAAATCCAAGGGGTCTTTGACTACCATGACGTTAATAAAGACAGTTTTCCCTCCCAAAGTTACAGGAAAATGAGGAAGGGTCCCTAAAGGTTGACTAGTTCTTCTGTTAAAAGCTAACAGATTTTGCGTAATCGGCACAAGTGGAGGACAACCCAAAGCTTGCCAAGCAATAGAGGACAAAATACTAACAGACGAACCTTCATTTATCAACGTTTGGGGAACGTCCCGACCACAAACCTGTACTGTAATCTGGAAAGGAATGTAAGAGGGAAGATGAGGTCCAGTTAGCACACCCCAATCAAAATGGATGGCCTCATTACTTGGAGGGATTTTCAAGGGAGAAGGAGGAATACCTCCTAAAACGACAGAGTTTGTATCAACGAGAAAAACATGGGAAGTATCGGGTTTACTCTCTAGCGGGAGAGTGGGATCGACTGAAGATGGGATCGGATCGACCTCTTTAGTTTCTCTCTCTGAGGGGAGAATGAGATTGATCGAGGATGGTATCAGATCAACCACTTTGTCAACTGGTTCAACTAAGGACGTGACTAGATTGACGACATGATCAACCGGATTGACTAGTGAAAGGATCGGAGTGATCATTCCATCAACTATAGGTGGGTTGAGAGAAAGCTTGTGATAAGTGGTTGGGAGTTGAGGCTGTGAAACAATCATGTCTTCCAGTAATTTTGAGGCTTCATCCATATGAGGACAAAGGTGAGTGAGATGACTCCCTTTGCATAACATACACGGGAACTTGGCTCTACTTTTCTTCTTCCCAACTATATCATGACTAGTCGACGGGAAGTCATCAACATGTTCAGAGGCTGATGACATGGGTTGGCGAGGATGTGTAGACCATACTTCTATAACCTTGGGTAGACTAGGGCAATCCTTAAGAAGACGACTACCCTTACAAAGCCTGCAAGGGTACTTGGGCTTACGAGTTGTTTGGGTGATCTTGACATCATCAACAATCCCAGCACGATTAACAGTAACTGGTTGTTTTCCAACATGTTTGACAGTGGTTGGAGGTTTTGACCCTCGCTTATCTTTCTTCTTCTTAATCTTTCTTTTCTTCTTCTTCTTATTCACCAGATTACTAGCTTTAGAACTTTCACCCGACGAAGAAGATGAAATGGAAGGCGACATTACAAGCGAATAAGGCGAAGAAGACCTTATTGGTGAAGAAGGTGAAGGATCAACATGAGGTTGATGCTCTTGGGGGGAAGTGCTTGTGACTGAAGCACTAACTGCATTCGGGATTACCTGAGTGGAAAAAAACCATACCAGTAATCCAATAGTGAGACTTGGAAGTCTCAAAGTAGCGATGTGAGGAGGACTAATGTTTCCATAAGAAGGAAAAACAAAAGGTTCCCCTGGAGCAAGGGTTCCTTCAGTGTCATTTCGAGAACTGACGCCATTAAATAAATATCCAATCTAGAGTCTGCTAGGGAAAACAAACAACACACACTAAAAATCTAGTAAGCAAGCAAGCAAACAAAACCTTCTCACAATGAATGCACTAGTTGGTGATGAAATCCAATGTCGCAGGAACAATGTAAGGAGGGGCTAAGATAGAGCGGGTGGAAAAGTTACGTTGACGACCTGCTTAGTGGACTTACACCCTGGTGCAAGCTCCCACACATAATCGTGGGTATACCCTCCAAGGAGCCCGAGTGAGTTTGGCCAACGTCAATTCCAGGTACCATGAAGACTTTCCCCTCCACAGTCACCTTGTGTAAAGACCCTAAAGAGATAGGCCACTAAGGTTACCACAAACAACAATGATGCATGGGGAAACAATCGACAGTCCGATTCACACGCAAGGGCAGGGTATCTAGCCCGAAATCAACTTGAGAGGCTTCCACTCATCATTGTGGGTATACCTTCAAGTGACCCCCATAATACGTGCAATCTCTACACCAAGACCAACAAAGCAGGGTGAGTAACTCTGCCAGTCTCAATGTGACCTCATGATTGACCCTTGTGTTAGAAGGGCTTCCCAGGACAAAATGTAGTAAGTGGATTTAACTCTCCCTATCACAAGATACTATGTTTGTTTGCATCTTTGGAAAGTTATCTTTCACACCTATTCCAAAGACCTACGACTAATCTAATGTAGGTTTGCTACCAGAAAATATAAAAATGTCTAATCAATTTTTATAAGTGCTTTATTTTTATGGCTATTGTTACTCAAAAGGAAGATGGCGTGGACAATATGGTGTTTTGATCGACTCGAAAATGCCAAGAATCATGCAATTTCACTACTTCAAATGCAAGGATGCCCCCAATCTTTTTGTTTCAAAAATTTCACTAAAAGCAATAATGAACTTTCTTAAAACAAAGAAACCCAAACTAAAAGTTCTCTTTTAAAGTGAACTATTCAGAAGAAATCTGATCTTTCCCTAAACAATTCTAAAGAAAACACATGCTTTGTAATTGAAAGACACTCAAAGCAAGAGACTAATCCTTCAAAACCAAACAAAGCAAAAGTGGCTAAAAGTAACTCAAAAAATGTCAAGAAGACTGTAAATAGATCAATATAGGCTCCAAAAGTTCAATCCAGTTGTTCAAAGCAAAACTTGGCAACAAAAAATGACAAGACCCAATCCAAAAAATTTTACAAACAAGTTCGCAAGCTAGCAGTGTATTAAAGTGAGAGAATCAAAGATTCTCGCAGGCTAAACAAAGGTTGACTGCGAGGGGTTTGCACTGGACTTAACACCAAGGTGCGAACTCAGGTATTTCTCACAGGCCACTAAAAGGTACAGTGCGAGAATGCCTGTAAACAAGAAAAAAATTGAAAAATGACTAAATTTGAGTGAACTTTCAAATCCAGAGAGTCTGGATGGATCTCCCATAGACTCAGAGACTAGAAAACAAGTAATCAAAGCAACGGAAACTAGACTAACTAGGAAACAATCCGTTCCCCAGTGGAGTCGCCAATTTTGTTATCGGACTAATCGGTAGGTGCGGACACTAACTGATCTCCCTAGATCCACCTAGATCTAGAACAAAACACACCAGAACATGACGCTTTCCTTAAGTTTTAGATATTGAATTTACTAACTAAAGAGGGATGGGTGACATACCATTTAAATGTCGCTTCCTCTCGCCATCACCATCCTAGCTTTGTTCCAACGCTCATACAATGATGAACCTGCAAAAGAGCACAACCAACCAAAGTGATAATAATAGCATAAACTCAATATAAACCTATGTATGTGATCAAGGAATCATACAATAAAACACAACAAGCTTTATAGAAAAGAATCATATTACTGTATTATATTAAATGTGAAAGAGAGATTACAACCATGGCCTTGATGTCGTAAAGTCCCTTCCAACTCTCCTTCATTCCTCACACACTTTCACTCCAAGAATTTTGAGAGCATAGATCTGATAATATTCACAATCTATCTTGACAAAGACAAAACTCAAAACCACTCTAACCAAGCTAATAATTCCAAGCCAACCAAAGCTAACTTTCTCCATGAGAACTCCTCTCCTTTTATAAGTTGAAGAGAATAAGGTGAGGAGGTTAGGATGATCCCACTAAATCATGAAAGCGAGTAAGATCCAAACCATTAAGATGCCACCTCACCATAGAAGCTTCTCCTTCTAGAAGATTCGAGAAAATGCTTGTTTTTCCCACGTGTAGGCATTCTCGCATCCTGCCTATAGAGAAACCTGCGAACATCTTGCACCCTAGCTATGGTGCAACCTGCGAGAATCAGGCATTCTCGCACCCTGCCTATGTAGAAACCTGCAAACTTCCTTTTTTACAGGGCTTTTACAAGGGAAAATGCAACTTCTTTTCTCAGGAAAAGTTCTTCTCCCTTCTCTCTTCAGGAACTCAGGCCACTGACCCCTCTGAAGGCAATAGATAGGTTTACATCATTAACGGTCATAGGGATGACAAAAATAATGTGTAACAATGGTATATAGACAATGGATGTTATAAACACATGACTGGAGATCAAAGCAAATTTCTCTAGTTAACAAAGAAAGAAAAAGGAAAAGTCACCTTTGGAGATAATGTGTCAGCTAAGATACTTGGAAAAGACACTATTAACCTAGAGAATAACAAGGCCAAAGCAAAAAATGTACTTTTAGTAGAAAATATTAAGCCTAATATCCTAAGTGTAAGTCAAACATGTGATCAAGTTCACATACTTGCCTTTGATTCTCAGAAATGTGAGATAAGAAGAGAAGATACAGGGAAGCTAGTGGAAATTTCACCAAGAACATCCAACAATGTGTACATCCTTGACATGGAAAGAGAAGAAAAATGTTGTTTATGTCAAGAAGATGAAATTTGGCTATGGCATAGAAGGTTGGGACATCTAAGCTTTGAAAAATTAATCAATGTCAATAAGAAGGAGGTAGTAAGGGATTTGCCAAAGATTATAAAGCCTTCAAATCCTATTTGTAAACAATGTCAAATAGGAAAGCAAAAAAGAGTTAGGTTCAAAAAAAAATTATTCCACAACAAAACCAATAAAACTTATTCACATAGATCTATGTGCACCTACCATAACTAAAAGTACTTATGGTAAACATTATTTTATGTTGATCATTAATGGTTACACAAGATTGACCTGGGTATACTTTCTAAAATAAAAATTAGAAGTCTTTGAGAAGTTTAAAACATACAAAGCCATTGTAGAGAATGAAACAGAGCTCAAAATTGAATATCTAATATCATACAATGGAGGAGAATTCACCTCTAAATATTTCATTAATTTTTGTGAAAAACATGGTATCAAAAGACAATTTTCAGCTCACAGGACTCCTCAACAGAATGGAGTGGTAGAAAGGAAAAACAGAACAGTTCAAGAAGCTGCAAGAACCATACTAAATGAATTGGAAAGCTAATCGAAAAGCTCAAATATGATCTGTTGGAGAACTGGGAACGTAACAAAATATTAAGAAAGAAATAAAAGCTCAAAAAGTTAATCGAAAGGATCACATGAAAAGTGATCACATACATCCAATGAATTGGAAAGCTAATAAAAAATCTCAAATATGATCTATTGGAGAACTGGGAACGTAACAGAATATTAAGAAGGAAATAAAAATCCATGAGATCAAATTAAAAGAAATCGATCCATACATGTGATCGCTTTATGAAATTTCCTCTTACTAAATTGAAAAGCTTGCATGATAATGTGTGAATAATAATAAAGGAAGATATTAATTCTAAATTAAAAGAAAATTTTCATTAATGTTAATCTAAATAAAGAGGTGCAATGATCCAAATAAAGGGACATAATGCTTCAACGCTCACACCAATTGGACGACTATATAAGAAAGAAATAATGGTGAAGAAGAAGTGTCTCTACAGTCCAGATCAAAAGATCAAAAACAGAAGCAGATTCCAAGAAGAGAAACTAATGATACTTATGCAGTGAGGGTGGAAGGGAGGAGCAAGGAAGGATTAATATCCTTTACTAAGTAAAGTGTGAAAACAAGGGAGTTGGTGCTTCCTAGGGTTGGTTCCCTAAAGACAAGGGAGTTGGTGCTTCCTAGGTTTGGTGCCCTAAAACAAGGGAGTTGGTGCCCTAAAGAAGAGGATTTGTGTCTCCAAGAGTTGGTTCTCTAAAGAGGATTGGTGTCCTTCACAATCTCATATTATTTATGAATCTTGTAATTTTTGTTAATTATACTTATAATTGATTTTAAAATACAAGTCCGTTGTTGATATATTGTGGTGGTAAATAAAATAAAATTACTAATTGTTTAAAAAGGTAATACTGATTCACCCCCCCTCTCTCAGTATTCCAACAATTGGTATTAGAGTCAGTGCCTTCATCAAAGTCTAATAACTGAAAGGTAGATTCTAAAAATGGATCAGCAAGAGGGAATGTCTTCCAATAAATAACCATTGTTTGATGGAGGTGGTTATGCTTTCTGGAAAATAAGAATGAAAATATTCTTGTTGGATATTGGTTTTGATGTTTGGAAATTTGTTGTAGATGGTTACACTGCACCAACTACTCCACTCACATATACTGCAGGAAAGAAGGTGTGTAATGAAAACTCAAGAGCAGTCAATGCCATTCTAGGAGGATTGAAAAATTATATATGTGTGAAGGTAATGCATTGTAAGTCAGCTAAGGAAATCTATGACAAATTAGAGGTTATATATGAAGGAGATAGCAAAGTCAAGGACGCCAAACTACAAACCTATAGATCTTAGTGTGAAAATTTGAAGATGAAAGAAGAAGAGAACATTGTTGAATACTTTCATAGGGTATGTTAGGGGTCCTATAATTATAGGCGAGTCGATACTTCGACTGCTGATTTGATATCTCTCCCGATGACGAAGTATAGCTCAGGTGATTCCGTTTTCCTCCCTCCATTCTTTTCACTCGACCCTCCATCACCTTGCTGCATCCTTCATCCGTTGCATCCTCTCCCCTTGTCCTTTGTCGGCCTCCATTATTCCGCCTTCCATCCCTACATAAATGGACTTAGGATGAACAAAAAGTTTTAATAAAGATTAGTCTAGGTTAAATTTAATTAATAAGTGACTATTTAATAATTGATTAATTATTAATTAATTATTAAGTTAGTTAAAAAACTAGGCTAGCAATTAGTTAGTAACTAGGGTTAGTTTTAAATTTAAATAAAACAATTAAAATTAAAAACAAAACAAAAATTAAATAACATTTAAAAACATTAAAATACATTAAAAAATTAAAAAAGTATTATATAATAAAACAAGAGTAATAAAATAAGTATTAATAAAAACATAATTAAATAAACCAAAATATATAACATTTGAAAAAGACAAAAGTAAAAAGAAACATGTATTGCATACCATATAACATTCAAAAACAAAAAATTAAAAAACTTAATAAACTATCCTAAGTACCCCACACAACCCACGTACCTTTCTACCCCTCACCCTACGTCATCCCCCCCTCATTCTCCACTACCCACTCCCCCTATTCTCCACTATACCCCGGTGTATTTTCGACCCACGCGCCCCCATCCTCCATATATAAAATTAATCCACGCCTCATATTCCATTTCGGACCCCCCCGTGAGTTCGACAGTTAACGAGAGGGGGGGGTCCGATATCATAAATAAACATCATGCACACTCCAACGGCCCACAAATGACCAACCGAATCTACGGTCCAGGTTCAATTTCGGACCCCCCCGGGCGGTTTACGTTTAACGAGGGGGGGTCCGAAATTTTTTCCCGCCAAAAAATCATTTTCACAAACTTTTCACCATTTTCGCCCATTTTTACCATGTCTTCTTCCGACGGAGATCTTGAGCAAACGGAGGAAAATTTTAAAAATCCAAGAGAATTTTTTGGTCAGCACAGGATGAGGAACAAAACCCTTTTTTTCGGTTTTTGCAACGGAGTTACGAGCAGAGCGGGTCGAAGGCATCTTCGAGGCCTATTTTTCCAGATTTGCCATCTTCAGTTTCAGTCCCGATTTTGCAGGAGCTTTCACGGCTAGATGGGGACGAATTCGGCGAAACCGAAGGAGGTTTTTGTCTAGCACATGCCCTTCTACAATAACCTCTTTCAGTTTTCTCCCAGGTGTCATCATTGAGGATAAAATCACATCCGAGCGGACCCCTGTTTCGCAGAAAAACGGTCCATTTCTCATAACAGAAAACTCCGAATTTGATGGGAGTGGTGGCTATTTTCGGCCGAGACGGTTGAACCGACTCTTGGAACTTGATGAAGAGATGTATCTTATATATTTAGATAATTTTAAGGTAATAGGGTTGGATCTTCACGCCCTGTAGCTATCGAGCTGTAACATTTTTAAACAGATCTGCCATTAATGAAAGAGGCACTTTACAGGATTCCTGTGCATGTTTATTGGTGATGTGATTTTCTCAGTTGAATGTTTTCTCGCCCTGTAACCACTTTGTTTTCTGAATCTAATCTTTATGAATAGCGTTATGTCTCAGGATTTATCTCTGATACCCTGTTTCCGATTCCAAAGATTTCAATGTTCATCTTCTAGATATCTTCAACTAAGAGATTCTTAAGTGCTTGTTGGTTGGAGTTATTTCCTTATCTTTTCTTCTGATCATCATTTAAATTATTAAATATCCAGTGAGTGTGTTATCTCGCCTTGTGAAGGGTTTCTTCAGCGTTTCTGGTTGTATCTCAGATTTTATTATTTACAGACCCCATAGCCCAATGGAGGAGTTGACTGTCTCAACCAATTTATAAACACTTTGGCAACAAACCCTTGTTCTTCATAACTAGCCTAATATTTCTGCAAACCAAGCTATATTACACAGAGAGATCCCTCTCTGAGTCTTGGAGGGCTAGATCCAAGACTTGAAGCGGTTCTGATGTTGCCTCTATGATTTCCTTTCATCCTTGGGAAAATTACAGAGTGCTAACAGGGTAGATGAGGTAGTTAAATCAATTAGAGCAGCAAGAGAAGAAATTACCGATAAACCTATTGTACAAAATTTTTGAAGGTCATTACCTATGAGATATGATGCCAAGATTTACTCAATTGAAGACAGACCATAACTTGACAAGATCACAGTAGATCATGTTCATGGAATTTTTACGGCATATGAGATGAGAACAGGGAACAAAAAACCATCAAAAGGAGAAACATCCTTTAAAGAATATAAAGCAAAGAAGAAACAAGAACATATGTCTAATGAAGATTAGTTAGACATATCAGATGTAGAAGAGACCAACTTTATAAAGAAACTCCATAAAGGATTTAGAAGATATAAAGAAAATTTACCCTACAAATGTTTCAACTGTGGCAAAATCAGACACTTTTCTAACAAATGTCCCTATCCCAAGAAGGAGGATAGGGACAACTCAATGATTTAAAGTCCTAGCTCCTAGAAGCTAATAGAAATGAATAAGTCATTTTAGGACAACTCAATGATAGAAAACAAGTATGTGAGAAGTTAGAAGCTGAGATTGAGTTGCTAAAAGGTGAACTTGAAAAAGAAAAGAAGGGATCAAAATTTGAAAATATTTCAAAGATCTTGGATGAAATTCTCAGTATTCAAAGATCACCAAATAACAAGAATGGGTTGGAATACACCCAAGACTCAACTTCTACATCACAAGGACCTGTCAAAAGACCAATCAATTATGCAGATGCTCTTAAAAACCCCTTAAGAAGAAAAGATAATAAGACAAGGATGATTCCATTGGAGACCATCCCAAATAAACAGAAATCAACATCCCCTACTAAAGAAAAACATGACCAGAAGAAAAAAATCACTAGAATAAATCCCTATAACAGATATCAGTATATCTTCCTTGGATGTTGTTATTCCTGCAATAATTTTGGACACAAAGTAGTACATTGTAAAGCCTATAGAAGGCACAATCCAAAAAATGTCCAAAGAAGTCAGAAGTTCAATACATATAAAAGAAACTATAATTCATTCTCTCCATTACAATATTACAATATGGAATGCCTCAAATGTAATAAATATGGACATGAAGCCAGTGAATGTAGATTTTCAAAGTATGTCAAAGAGATAAATATTCCCAACAATAAAAAAGTATGGAAGAAAAAACAAGTAGAGAAAACATAGTGTAAAGTAGCCCTGTTTGCCAAAAACAAAGGATGTCAGTGGTATATAGACATTGGATGTTCCAAACACATGAATGGAGATCAAAGAAAATTTCTCAAGTTAACAAAGAAATAAAAAAGAAAAACCACCTTTGGAGATAATGTGTCAGCCAAGATACTTGGAAAAGGAACTGTTAGCCTAGGGAATAATAAGGCCAAAGAAGAAAAGCATACTTTTAGTAGAAAAAATTAAGCCTAATCTCCTAAGCGTAAGTCAAACATGTAATCAAGGTCACATACTTACCTTTGATTCTCAGAAATGTGAGATAAGAAGAGAAGATACAGGGAAGTTAATGGCAGTTGCACCAAGAACATCTAGCAATGTGTACATCCTTGACATGGAAGGAGAAGAAAAATGTTGTTTAGGTCAAGAAGATGAAAGTTGGCCATGGCATAGAAGTTTGGGACATCTAATCTTTGAAAAATTAATCAAATTCAATAAGAAGGAGGTAGATTATAAAGCCTTCAAATCCTATTTGTAAACATTGTCAAATAGGGAAGAAAACAAGAGTTAGGTTCAAAACAAAAGAGAATTCCACAACAAAACCATTAGAACTTATTCACACAGATATATGTGGACCTACCAGAACTGAAATTACTTATGGTGAACATTATTTTATGTTGATCATTGATGATTACACAAGATTGACCTGGGTATACTTTCTAAAATAAAATTAGAAGCCTTTGAGAAGTTTAAAACATACAAAGCCCCTGTAGAGAATGAAAGAGATCTCAAAATTAAATGCCTGAGATAAAAAAAATGGAGGAGAATTCACCTCTAAAGAGTTCATTCAATTATGTGAAAAACATGGTATCAAAAGACAATTTTAATCTCCCAGGACTCCTCAATAGAATAAAATGGAAGAAATAAAAACATAACAGTTCAAGAAGATGCAAGAACCATGCTAAATGAAGCTAAGCTTCCAAAAAAATTCTAGAGAGATGCAATCTAGACAACAATCCACATACTTAATCGAGCTTAGTTGAGACCCAACCATGAAAAAAATACTTATGAACTATGGTTTGGTAGGCCAACATCTGTCAAACACTTTAGAATTTTTGGAAGTAAATGTTACATTAAGAATGATGAAGATAATTTAGGGAAGTTTGATCCAAAATATGATGAAGGAATGTTTTTAGTGTATTCACCTAATAAGAAAGCATAAAAAATTTATGATTTTAGACTACTAAATATAGTGGAAAGTGAAAATGGAAAGATAGATGATCTAAAACTAAAGAAGAGCATATCCCAAGACATATCAAAAATTGATAAAAAATATTAGCAAGAAGATGATGATGTAGAATGTCAGCAAGAAGATAATGAAAATGAAACACAAGAAAATGAGCCATATACTGATGAAGAAGAAAATGAAGAAACTCCCTTGCCAAAATCTCCATAAAAAAGAGTTCAAAAGAATCATCCAGAAAGTCATATTATTGGACATAAAAATGCAGGAGTAGAAACAAGAAGGAAACTCACATTTGACTTAGAACAAGCAATGTTATCCCTGATAGAACCTAAGTCATTTAAAGAATCCAACAAAAATAAATATTGGATAAAAGCAATGGATGAAGAACTAGACCAAATAGAGAAAAACCAGACTTGGGAACTAGTTCCAAGACCCAAGGACAAGAATGTGGTATGAACCAAGTGGATCTTCAAGAAAAAACTAAATGAAAATGGGGAGATTATAAAGAACAAAGCCAAATTAGTTTGCAAAGGATATTCCCAAGTAGAAGGTATTTATTTTGAAGAGACTTTTGCTCCAGTAGCAAGACTTGAGGCCATTATAATGTTCCTGGCATTTGCATGCTTCATAAATTTCAAAATCTATCAGATGGATGTCAAGTCAACATTCCTTAATGGAACACTAGAAGAAGAAGTCTATGTTGAGCAACTAGAAGGATTCATGTTAACTAAAAATTAGGACTATGTGTGCAAGCTATAAAGGACACTGTATGGTCTTAAACCATCCCCCAGAGCATGGTTCTCAAGGCTTGATCAACACCTGCTAAAACAAGGATATAAGAGAGGGAATATTGACAACAACTTATACATCAAAACCGAGGATCAAAACATGATTGTTGTGGTGGTATATGTAGATGACATCATATTTGGAAGTAATCTTACTATACTAAGCTGAAAGTTTGTAACCAAAATGAAAGAAGAATTTGAAATGTCTATGCTGGGAGAACTATCCTTCTCCTTAGGTTTACAAGTAAATCAAACAAAAAAAGGAATATTCATTTCCCAAAAAAAATATATCGAGGAAATGCTAAAGAAATTCCAAATGGAAGATAGTAAACCTATGAGTACTCTGATGGTCACTGGATGTAAACTAAGCTTAGAAGATGACTCACCAAAAGTGGACCAAACGATGTACATATCAATGGTTGGAAGTCTTCTCTATTCAACAGCTACAAGACATGACATCATGCAGGCTGTAGGACTTGTGGGGAGATTTCAATCTGCACCTAAAGAAACTCACTTAAAAGCAGTAAAGATGATATTCATATATATTAAAAGCACCTTAGAACTTGGATTATGGTATCCAAAAGATAAAGACTTCAATCTAACTGCATACACTGATGCAGATTGGGTCAGTAGTATAGATGATAGGAAAAACACCAGTGGAGGAGAATTTTTCTGAGGAAAATGTCTGGTAGCATGGCTAAGTAAGAAACAAATAATCACATCACTATCTACAACAGAGGAAGAATACATTGTTGATGCATTGTGTTGCACATAAGTTCTTTGGATGAAGAAAACATTAGAAGATTTACAAATAAGATATGATAATCCCATTACTATTAATTGGGATAACACTAGTGCCATAAGTATCTCTAAAAATCTAGTAATGCATTCTAAAACAAAACACATCCCAATTAAATACCATTTCCTAAGAGATAAGGTTACCCAAAAAGTGGTTAAAATAGTGTATGTGGACACCAAAGAACAAATTGCGGACATATTCACAAAACCTTTTCCCGAGAGTACTTTTGAAAATCTTCGACATAAATTGGGAGTAACTCATAGACCTCATTAAAACCATAAAATTTGTATCAGAAGAAAAGGGGCACATGGTCTCTAGGAGCATTGACATAGGGGGAACGATGAAATATCCCCTCTATCATTGTTTTCAAAGGGGGAGGAAATTAATAAGCAACATAAATAAAAATATTTCAAAGAAAAGGCTACCATCAATGCCAAAGGGGGAGAATGTTGGACAAAGTGGTACGATATTGTCATTGATGTCAATAGGGTGCATAAGAATCCAATATAAATCCAAAGCTCAGAAGAGATGATGCATTTGAAATAACATAGGAGACATATTTCTGCGAGTGAAGAAATCCTTTTGTAAATGATCGAGTTACAAGAGCCCTTCATTTTTGTTTCGGGACAATTTAGGATCGTTAAATCGAGGTGAAGTCATAGGTTGGGAAGGATTAAATCTCAACTGTTAGATCTAAAGAAGGAGATTCAGATGGTTCCCCAACCGTCAGATCACACTAAAGGAAAGAAGGTGGTCAACTTCGACGCTGATCACTCTAGTGAAAAGAAGTCTAAAACATGTAAGTTTACTCGAAGGCCAAAGTACCGAAGTCACAAACTCCCTTCGACTGTCGGATCAAAGGAAGAATAGGAAATACCATCAACCATTGATATGGAGTGAACGCACCAAGGAAAAAGGTGGTCAACTCTGGCCTTGACCTACTATAGTGATAAACAACTCAGATAAACCAAGAACTCTGAAACCCTGGAGTTCCGGAAGAAACAAAGGCCGTAGGATCAAGAAAGTTTAAAATATACGGTGGTATATCTATTCAGAAATTCGACAATAATCGAAGGATGGTAGAAAAAGTGCCAAAAATCCTGAAGTCATGAAGTACCAAAGCCACGAAGTAAGACATGTGGTAGAAGAAAAATATGACACGTGGCCCAATCGGCTGGTGACAAGTTTCAAGGTATAGTTGGCACATTAGGTATACAAAATTCATAAATCAAGATGACACGTGGTAGCCACTCAACCAGTGCCACATCAACAACCATGTCACTTTGGGACTACATCCTCCGAGGATATCCATCTTCTTCTACCAACTAAAACACCTGAAGCGTCGAAGATCAATGTAACGACCCTCCTCTTACGACGACAACCTATTATAACAAGTGCAATTTTTTATTTTTTTTTATTTTTGTCTGTGCGTGTGTACAAGGGTAACAAGACATTATACTCTGCGCCACCACTTGATGATGAATCATGAAGCATGCAACTGCGATATCAACATAAGGGTCTAAGATGCACATCAACATCTGCCAGCAATGAACAACAATCAACCGAAAAAATAATAAGACTGACTACCCGCCCGTCCTACCCTGCAATGGTTAGGACCTCCAAGACATATAAGCAACGCTCAAGCCCAGGTTCCCATTGATTTTAACCATTTAAGGTCTCAGGGCTGGCGACTATTCTGAGGAACATGGAGGTGTCTACATCCCGCCCGACACAAACAGACCAAGCAAAAATGTGTACACCCATGTATAATAGCAATAAAACGAGCAACAACTCAATATGTCTAAAATGCAGAGTATCGTTAAGGTATGATCTAATTTAATCTTAAACATAATTTAATGTGCAGTTCTAAATTCCAAGGGACAATAGAGTATCATCTAAATTGACATTTAATGAACATTACTAAGAAAGTCTAATGTTCGACGGGATTTAATAAAAAAAAATACAAGTAATCATTAATCAAAATCTATCTAGTCTGTCAATTATAAACTAGCCATTCATTAAAAACTTGCAATATCTTTAATTAGAACTGAATGAAGCATGTTCTCAACACCTGCAAGGATGACAAGGCAGATTAGAAAAGCAGAGATAGTACTTAGCTTAAAGACATTACATTTGGTAGTACCGCATTTTGTCCTTCTACACATTCCACATCACCCTTTATTATTTACATTTGATTATTTTATTGTTTCTAGATTACATACAATCCACGTTCAATAACTACTAGTATGAATAGACATTGGACTTTTACCCAGTTTTTAAAGTAATTTCATTGTTTTTTCCAAATCAATCCTTTATCAAGTTGTGGAAGGGGTTATGTACTATCATTCACTTATTTATTGGGCTACACCACAAGGTATTATGCATGATCAAAGAATTGACAACATTAATTACTAATCTAACCTTTAACAAGGAGTTCTTTATTACTATATACTTTACAAATTGTGTACAAATGTAAATACTGTATATCATGATTTAACTAAGGTTGAGTAGTTGATAATCTACACACAAGCACAAGAATTTCATGAGCATCTCCTCTATAATAATAATTTATTATTAGTTGTATAAATTACATATTAATCCCTACAATTAACTATACTAAATGCAAATGTCATCATCATAAATAATTACTTAACCACCCCATGTTTACTCTGGAAAAAAAACACTTAATGTAAAAAGGTGTAATTCACAGGCTCCCAATAATACAGGGTCTTGGTTATTAAGTTACAACTGTACATTTTTCCGATAACAATAATATAGATAAGGAATTAACTTGCCTGTTGATCAACTGTATATAAAGAGGCTTGCCTAAAATCATAAGAATGCAACCGTATTAAGACAACCAAGGGATAATGGTTGTGTCCAGGGAACCAAGATAAAAAGGTCATTAACGAAGAAGGTTAACGTTGCACAGTCAATGACAGAATAATATGCTAAATCTACATTGCGCCATAGAAACTGCCATCATAATTACAACATCCATGATTCAACCATGCAAACCGCTGTTAAGGTAAGGCCGATCTATGCTCTCTTAGTTTAGAAATTTCTGGCAAGGTGTGAGGGTTTACTGCCAAAACTAATTAATAATTAATAAATTTCACAGACACACTCCCATCCCAACAACTCGTGACCTCACTCTCTGGATATGGTTAATTCGTATTTACAGTATTAATTGGGACGCAGACTTAGTAGGAGAACTCAGGCATAAGTGTAAGGGCAGTCATAGGTAAAGGAAGAAATAAAAAAAGAAAGGGCGGTAACCAATCACAAAACGAAATTTCCAAAACACAATGCCAGAACGAACTTGCATCAACCATTACAAAACGAAATTGCCAAGACACATTTCCAGAACAAATTTTCCAGAACGAATTGCCAGAATGAATTTGCAGTAACCATTACAAAACGAAATTGCCAAGACACATTGCCAGAACGAATTTGCAGTAACCATTACAAAACGAAATTGCCAGAACGAATTTGCAGTAACCATTACAAAACAATTTTCCAGAACACATTGCCATAACGAATTTACAGTAACAATTTACAACGAAATTGCTGAAAGGAGTGTTTTAGCAACACAATGACAAGGCAAATTGCCAGAATAGATTTACAGTAACAATTTACAAACGAAATTGTCGAAATGAGTGTTTCAGCGACACAATGACAAGGCAAATTGCCAAAACAGATTTACAGTAACAATTTGCAAATGAAATTGCCAAAATGAGTGCTTCAGCAACACAATGACAAGGCAAATTGCCAAAACAAGTTTTTCAGCAGGACATTACACAGTAAAATTTTTACAGCAATGATAAAAACACAAAAATTTTGCCAGAGAAATGAGGAAGGTGCAAGGCTAGAATTTACAGCGACCACATAATGCATTTGCTAAATGAAATCAGGGTTTCAACTATGTTATATAAAATTAAACAACTTAGCAAATCGTTAAATGAATTCAGGAGTTTCAACAACGTTATATAAAATTAAACAACTAGCAAATCGTTAAATGAATTTAGGAGTTTCAACAACCTTGAACGAAATCAGGAGTTTCGGCAACGTTATATAAAATTAAACAACCAACAAATCGTTAAATGAATTCAGGAGTTTCAGCAACCTTTCCAATAAGAAAGCAGATCGAAGCATAAGTCTTAATACCATCTACCAACAGAAATGAAGAGCGTACCATTTCCTGATCGCCCGCCTCGAATGACTTCCACGCGCTTCGTGCCGCTCCCGCTCGCTGACCGTCGAGCCCTCACCGGTACCTCCTAGACAATGCTAGGGGTACTCTTCTTCCCCTGTAGCCCCCCAAGCCGCAAAGGGGTCACACACTATCCAGATGGTACGTCTAGCTCCTATCTCGCCTCGCAAGGTCGAGCTACCACTCCTCTCCGAGATGGAAAATCTCAACTCCCACAAGTAAATCAGTCAAGTCACTAATCCGACAGCGTAACATTATGCTAACATCCAATCCCCTTCTTCCTCCTCCTTCCTCTCTTTTATAGAGTTTTAGAACTTCCACTCTTTCCCTAAATCTCATTTAATTTAAGTTTTAAATAAAAATCTTCTAAAAATTCTCCATCGTACAAGTGTCATTCATCCCCCACATTCCTCCAATAATTATTTTCTTTAATTTATTAAATTGTCTAAATCCCTCACCCACCTAGAGTTACTCCTAAATTTACTCCTAGGTGTCCCTAGATTCCCTTACAGGTTTTAAAAACTTTCCCTAAAATGAAGTTGCTAATTTAGTTCAATTTAGAAGGTTCTTAATTGCAGATTCTTTACTAAGTTGACCTCTTGCTTTTTACCATAAGTTCCCCTCTTTCCCTTTTTATGTTACCTCCATCCCCTAGTTTCCTAAATTTTATAATTTCCCTC
>ML786596.1:620690-639933 GCA_009831015.1 Picea engelmannii | reverse complement strand
GTATTTTCCACCCACGTGCCCCCATCCTCCATATATAAAATTAATCCACGCCTCATATTCCATTTCGGAACCCCCCGTGAGTTCGACAGTTAACGAGAGGGGGGTCTGATATCATAAATAAACATCATGCACACTCCAACGGCCCACAAATGACCAACCGAATCTACGGTCCAGGTTCGATTTCGGACCCCCCCGGACGGTCTACGTTTAACGAGGGGGGGGGTTCGAAATTTTTTCCCACCAAAAAATCATTTTCACAAACTTTTCACCATTTTCGCCCATTTTTACCATGTCTTCTTCCGACAAAGATCTTGATCAAACGAAGACGAATTTTAAAAATCCAAGAGAGGTTTTTGGTCAGCACAGGATGAGGAACAAAACCCTTTTTTCTGTTTTTTCAACGGAGTTACGAGCAGAGCGGGTCAAAGGCATCTTTGAGGCCTATTTTTCCAGATTTTCCATCTTCAGTTTCAGTCCCGATTTTGCGGGAGCTGTCACGGCCAGCTGGGGATGAATTCGGTGAAACCGAAGGAGGTTTTTGTCCATCACATGCCCATATACAATAGCCTCTTTCAGTTTTCTCCCAGGTGTCATCATTGAGGATAAAATCACGTCCGAGCGGACCCCTGTTTCGCAGAAAAACGGTCCATTTCTCATAACAGAAAACTCCGAATTTGATGGGAGTGGTGGCTATTTTCAGCCGAGACGGTTGAACCGACTCTCGGAACTTGATGAAGAGATGTATCTTATATATTGAGATAATTTTAAGGTAATAGGGTTGGATCTGCATGCCCTGTAGCTATCGAGCTGTAACATTTTTAAACAGATCTGCCATTAATGAAAGAGGCACTTTACAGGATTCCTGTGCATGTTTACTGGTGATGTGATTTTCTCAGTTGAATGTTTTCTCGCCCTGTAACCACTTTGTTTTCTGAATCTAATCTTTATGAATAGCGTTATGTCTCAGGATTTATCTCTGATACCCTGTTTCTGATTCCAAAGATTTCAATGTTCATCTTCTAGATATCTTCAACTAAGAGATTCTTAAGTGCTTGTTGGTTGGAGTTATTTCCTTATCTTTTCTTCTGATCATCATTTAAATTATTAAATATCCAGTGAGTGTGTTATCTCACCTTGTGAAGGGTTTCTTCAGCGTTTCTGGTTGTATATCAGATTTTATTATTTACAGACCCCATAGCCCAATGGAGGAGTTGACTGTCTCAACCAATTTATAAACACTTTGGCAACAAACCCTTGTTCTTCATAACTAGCCTAATATTTCTGCAAACCAAGCTATATTACACAGAGATATCCCTCTCTGAGTCTTGGAGGGATAGATCCAAGACTCAAAGCGGTTTTGATGTTGCCTCTGTGATTGCCTTTCAGCCTTGGGCAAATTACAGAGTGCTAACATAATGGCGACTCCACTGGGGACTTTTCCCAGTAATACACTTCAAGCTCCAGCTCTGATCACTGATGGTGGACAATGACCAGACACAAGAAGGCTGAGATCATTCACCTGGCGACTCCAAACAGCTCCAGACAGTGCCAGCTCGAAGACTCCACTGGAGGAAGAACCTGAAGCATGACCAAGCAGTCAAGAAAGACCAGGTATTCAAGTTCAAATTGCATTCAGGACATATTTGGTTTTATTTGCAATCATGTCTTGTCTTTTTCTAAGCCTGGTCAGAAGTATATTGTTGAAGATTATTTTGACCATCAGTCAATTGATGAGTCTCAAGAGATCATATCCACAACTGTAGAAGATGTACATGCTCATGCACCTGTGCTCATCCCAGATGCACCTGTAGAAACCCTAGTGAGACATAAGCCTCCTGCTTTGTCTCCTACTCCTGCTGAACCTCTGGATGTTTGTAAGCCCCTTGCTTCATCTCCTGTGCTTGCGAAAGTCCCAGACCGATACAAGCCTCTGGATTTGCCTTCTATTCTCCATGACCTCCCTGTCAATTACGTTGATAATCTGCCTAGGTTTGATGGAGAGAATGCCAAGATCACTGCTGAAAAACATATGCAAAGCCTTGAGGATTTCCTTGACCTTTATGAGGTTGAAGATGATGATGTCTGTATTAGAATGTTTGCTCTGTCTCTGGGAGGTAAAGTTAAAGATTGGTTTAAGAACCTTCCTGCTGCAAGCATCAGAAATTTTCATCAGTTCATGCAAGTATTCTTGGATAGGTGGGTAATCAGGGTAAATGTTTTCCTTGTCCTAGAAGAGTATGAGCACTTGAAAAGAAATCCTGGGGAGACAGTACATCAGTTTTCAGACAGATTCAATCAAGCATATCATGCAATACCTGCTGATATAAGGCCTCCCCCAGAATCTGCCCACTTGCATTACCCAGATGCCTTTGATCCTGAGATGACATTTCAGTTAAGAGAAAGGAACACTGCAAACCTTGAGGAAATGTAGAAAATTGCAATTGATGTGGAAACCAACTTTCTGATCAAGAGGTCACAGTTGAAGGACAAAGAAACGGAACAGCTGAAGTCATCAGAAGCTAAACTGGAGATTTTGGCCAGTACCATGGAAAAGCTGATGCAGAAGATTAACATAGAAGAAGAGCTTGTTGTCCAAAGACATCATGGTCCCTAGATTTCAGAGAAAGAAAGTGTCACAGTTCCCAAACATGTTGATGCACTTCCTTGGTACCATGGTTTGGATAATAATTCTTTCATGTACTTATTTCACAACACAGACGAAGATGAAGCTCCATCTCAACTTGTAGAGGAACAACCAGCTGATATGATGTGCATGTTCAATGGCATTTCATCCATGGACAATTCACCCAAGTGGTATCAGTATGATGATGATCATGAAGCCGAAATAGAGGTTGACTGTTCAGAAAAATCAGCAGCATGTCATTGGCAGGAAGAAGATCATTTACCGTTCAGAGGTGACCATCAGCCCTGGCACAACAGTCATGACAGCGATGAGGAATGTGCAGAAAATGTCAGAGTAAGTGAAGACACTCTGTCCTTATGTTTCTCATCATTTCAATTTATGAAAAGAAACTCTAGGCCAGTTGTAAATAGTGAACACATAAATTCCTATGACCAATCAATTGATGATATCATTAAGGATATGGAGGCTGTTCTAAACCCAGAATCGCAACAGTCTGGTCAGTCTTTTCAGGATCCAATAGCTGATCAGTTGGATGGTCTGTGTGGCCAAAATTATCCCTCATTCTCCAGTCATGAGACAAAATGTTGTTATGATATTGACATGGTCAGGCAATCAGATTCCTTGTCTTCCGCAACAGAGGCATCATTTCAGAAACCATTAGAGCATCCACAGTCAGATGAGGAAGTGTTGAAAGACACATAATGCATAGGTGAAAAATCAAGTTTCGATGCAGTGTTGTTTGAAGTTGAAGATCAAAAGATGGGCCAAACCTACATTGATCCTGTAGCTGCCTATATGGAGAAATTTTTTAATACAGGATATTTTTCTGTTGCTGATGTTTTTCCTATTGTTTGGGTTGATCAAATCTTATGCAAGGGAAAGCACGGTGGAAGTTACTCTCAAGCACGAGTAACATACTTGTTTCTGAGTTCCATCACAGACAGTGAAAGAACAGAGCCACTAAATCAACTGTTGGATTGGCTCCATTGGAATTTTTCCATTACCTAGCTGAGCAATGATCGCAGTAGGGTAGGTAGGTAGGAAAATGAATAAGCTCAACATTCTGAGCATTTCTTTTCAGCAGCGCTCATTTGATTTCATTTCAGTTCCAAAGATCAAAACAGCTACAGGTTGCAGAATAAGTTTTGGGATCAGCCCAACGGATAAAGCTCTGGTCTGCATGTTCAGAAGTCTGTGGTTCTTGACACCTCCTGAAAGAAGCCGCCATCCCCAGGTGGAGCCTATGTTAGGGGTCCTATAATTATAGGCGAGTCGATACTTCGACTGCTGATTTGATATCTCTCCCGGTGACGAAGTATAGCTCAGGTGATTCCGTTTTCCTCCCTCCATTCTTTTCACTCGACCCTCCATCACCTTGCTGCATCCTTCATCCGTTGCATCCTCTCCCCTTGTCCTTTGTCGGCCTCCATTATTCCGCCTTCCATCCCTACATAAATGAACTTAGGATGAACAAAAAGTTTTAATAAAGATTAGTCTAGGTTAAATTTAATTAATAAGTGACTATTTAATAATTGATTAATTATTAATTAATTGTTAATTAATTAATTATTAAGTTAGTTAAAAAACTAGGCTAGCAATTAGTTAGTAACTAGGGTTAGTTTTAAATTTAAATAAAACAATTAAAATTAAAAACAAAACAAAAATTAAATAACATTTAAAAACATTAAAATACATTAAAAAATTAAAAAAGTATTATATAATAAAACAAGAGTAATAAAATAAGTATTAATAAAAACATAATTAAATAAACCAAAATATATAACATTTGAAAAAGACAAAAGTAAAAAGAAACATGTATTGCATACCATATAACATTCAAAAACAAAAAATTAAAAAACTTAATAAACTATCCTAAGTACCCCACACAACCCACGTACCTTTCTACCCCTCACCCTACGTCATCCCCCCCTCATTCTCCACTACCCACTCCCCCTATTCTCCACTATACCCCGGTGTATTTTCGACCCACGCGCCCCCATCCTCCATATATAAAATTAATCCACGCCTCATATTCCATTTCGGACCCCCCCGTGAGTTCGACAGTTAACGAGAGGGGGGGGTCCGATATCATAAATAAACATCATGCACACTCCAACGGCCCACAAATGACCAACCGAATCTACGGTCCAGGTTCAATTTCGGACCCCCCCGGGCGGTTTACGTTTAACGAGGGGGGGTCCGAAATTTTTTCCCGCCAAAAAATCATTTTCACAAACTTTTCACCATTTTCGCCCATTTTTACCATGTCTTCTTCCGACGGAGATCTTGAGCAAACGGAGGAAAATTTTAAAAATCCAAGAGAATTTTTTGGTCAGCACAGGATGAGGAACAAAACCCTTTTTTTCGGTTTTTGCAACGGAGTTACGAGCAGAGCGGGTCGAAGGCATCTTCGAGGCCTATTTTTCCAGATTTGCCATCTTCAGTTTCAGTCCCGATTTTGCAGGAGCTTTCACGGCTAGATGGGGACGAATTCGGCGAAACCGAAGGAGGTTTTTGTCTAGCACATGCCCTTCTACAATAACCTCTTTCAGTTTTCTCCCAGGTGTCATCATTGAGGATAAAATCACATCCGAGCGGACCCCTGTTTCGCAGAAAAACGGTCCATTTCTCATAACAGAAAACTCCGAATTTGATGGGAGTGGTGGCTATTTTCGGCCGAGACGGTTGAACCGACTCTTGGAACTTGATGAAGAGATGTATCTTATATATTTAGATAATTTTAAGGTAATAGGGTTGGATCTTCACGCCCTGTAGCTATCGAGCTGTAACATTTTTAAACAGATCTGCCATTAATGAAAGAGGCACTTTACAGGATTCCTGTGCATGTTTATTGGTGATGTGATTTTCTCAGTTGAATGTTTTCTCGCCCTGTAACCACTTTGTTTTCTGAATCTAATCTTTATGAATAGCGTTATGTCTCAGGATTTATCTCTGATACCCTGTTTCCGATTCCAAAGATTTCAATGTTCATCTTCTAGATATCTTCAACTAAGAGATTCTTAAGTGCTTGTTGGTTGGAGTTATTTCCTTATCTTTTCTTCTGATCATCATTTAAATTATTAAATATCCAGTGAGTGTGTTATCTCGCCTTGTGAAGGGTTTCTTCAGCGTTTCTGGTTGTATCTCAGATTTTATTATTTACAGACCCCATAGCCCAATGGAGGAGTTGACTGTCTCAACCAATTTATAAACACTTTGGCAACAAACCCTTGTTCTTCATAACTAGCCTAATATTTCTGCAAACCAAGCTATATTACACAGAGAGATCCCTCTCTGAGTCTTGGAGGGCTAGATCCAAGACTTGAAGCGGTTCTGATGTTGCCTCTATGATTTCCTTTCATCCTTGGGAAAATTACAGAGTGCTAACAGGGTAGATGAGGTAGTTAAATCAATTAGAGCAGCAAGAGAAGAAATTACCGATAAACCTATTGTACAAAATTTTTGAAGGTCATTACCTATGAGATATGATGCCAAGATTTACTCAATTGAAGACAGACCATAACTTGACAAGATCACAGTAGATCATGTTCATGGAATTTTTACGGCATATGAGATGAGAACAGGGAACAAAAAACCATCAAAAGGAGAAACATCCTTTAAAGAATATAAAGCAAAGAAGAAACAAGAACATATGTCTAATGAAGATTAGTTAGACATATCAGATGTAGAAGAGACCAACTTTATAAAGAAACTCCATAAAGGATTTAGAAGATATAAAGAAAATTTACCCTACAAATGTTTCAACTGTGGCAAAATCAGACACTTTTCTAACAAATGTCCCTATCCCAAGAAGGAGGATAGGGACAACTCAATGATTTAAAGTCCTAGCTCCTAGAAGCTAATAGAAATGAATAAGTCATTTTAGGACAACTCAATGATAGAAAACAAGTATGTGAGAAGTTAGAAGCTGAGATTGAGTTGCTAAAAGGTGAACTTGAAAAAGAAAAGAAGGGATCAAAATTTGAAAATATTTCAAAGATCTTGGATGAAATTCTCAGTATTCAAAGATCACCAAATAACAAGAATGGGTTGGAATACACCCAAGACTCAACTTCTACATCACAAGGACCTGTCAAAAGACCAATCAATTATGCAGATGCTCTTAAAAACCCCTTAAGAAGAAAAGATAATAAGACAAGGATGATTCCATTGGAGACCATCCCAAATAAACAGAAATCAACATCCCCTACTAAAGAAAAACATGACCAGAAGAAAAAAATCACTAGAATAAATCCCTATAACAGATATCAGTATATCTTCCTTGGATGTTGTTATTCCTGCAATAATTTTGGACACAAAGTAGTACATTGTAAAGCCTATAGAAGGCACAATCCAAAAAATGTCCAAAGAAGTCAGAAGTTCAATACATATAAAAGAAACTATAATTCATTCTCTCCATTACAATATTACAATATGGAATGCCTCAAATGTAATAAATATGGACATGAAGCCAGTGAATGTAGATTTTCAAAGTATGTCAAAGAGATAAATATTCCCAACAATAAAAAAGTATGGAAGAAAAAACAAGTAGAGAAAACATAGTGTAAAGTAGCCCTGTTTGCCAAAAACAAAGGATGTCAGTGGTATATAGACATTGGATGTTCCAAACACATGAATGGAGATCAAAGAAAATTTCTCAAGTTAACAAAGAAATAAAAAAGAAAAACCACCTTTGGAGATAATGTGTCAGCCAAGATACTTGGAAAAGGAACTGTTAGCCTAGGGAATAATAAGGCCAAAGAAGAAAAGCATACTTTTAGTAGAAAAAATTAAGCCTAATCTCCTAAGCGTAAGTCAAACATGTAATCAAGGTCACATACTTACCTTTGATTCTCAGAAATGTGAGATAAGAAGAGAAGATACAGGGAAGTTAATGGCAGTTGCACCAAGAACATCTAGCAATGTGTACATCCTTGACATGGAAGGAGAAGAAAAATGTTGTTTAGGTCAAGAAGATGAAAGTTGGCCATGGCATAGAAGTTTGGGACATCTAATCTTTGAAAAATTAATCAAATTCAATAAGAAGGAGGTAGATTATAAAGCCTTCAAATCCTATTTGTAAACATTGTCAAATAGGGAAGAAAACAAGAGTTAGGTTCAAAACAAAAGAGAATTCCACAACAAAACCATTAGAACTTATTCACACAGATATATGTGGACCTACCAGAACTGAAATTACTTATGGTGAACATTATTTTATGTTGATCATTGATGATTACACAAGATTGACCTGGGTATACTTTCTAAAATAAAATTAGAAGCCTTTGAGAAGTTTAAAACATACAAAGCCCCTGTAGAGAATGAAAGAGATCTCAAAATTAAATGCCTGAGATAAAAAAAATGGAGGAGAATTCACCTCTAAAGAGTTCATTCAATTATGTGAAAAACATGGTATCAAAAGACAATTTTAATCTCCCAGGACTCCTCAATAGAATAAAATGGAAGAAATAAAAACATAACAGTTCAAGAAGATGCAAGAACCATGCTAAATGAAGCTAAGCTTCCAAAAAAATTCTAGAGAGATGCAATCTAGACAACAATCCACATACTTAATCGAGCTTAGTTGAGACCCAACCATGAAAAAAATACTTATGAACTATGGTTTGGTAGGCCAACATCTGTCAAACACTTTAGAATTTTTGGAAGTAAATGTTACATTAAGAATGATGAAGATAATTTAGGGAAGTTTGATCCAAAATATGATGAAGGAATGTTTTTAGTGTATTCACCTAATAAGAAAGCATAAAAAATTTATGATTTTAGACTACTAAATATAGTGGAAAGTGAAAATGGAAAGATAGATGATCTAAAACTAAAGAAGAGCATATCCCAAGACATATCAAAAATTGATAAAAAATATTAGCAAGAAGATGATGATGTAGAATGTCAGCAAGAAGATAATGAAAATGAAACACAAGAAAATGAGCCATATACTGATGAAGAAGAAAATGAAGAAACTCCCTTGCCAAAATCTCCATAAAAAAGAGTTCAAAAGAATCATCCAGAAAGTCATATTATTGGACATAAAAATGCAGGAGTAGAAACAAGAAGGAAACTCACATTTGACTTAGAACAAGCAATGTTATCCCTGATAGAACCTAAGTCATTTAAAGAATCCAACAAAAATAAATATTGGATAAAAGCAATGGATGAAGAACTAGACCAAATAGAGAAAAACCAGACTTGGGAACTAGTTCCAAGACCCAAGGACAAGAATGTGGTATGAACCAAGTGGATCTTCAAGAAAAAACTAAATGAAAATGGGGAGATTATAAAGAACAAAGCCAAATTAGTTTGCAAAGGATATTCCCAAGTAGAAGGTATTTATTTTGAAGAGACTTTTGCTCCAGTAGCAAGACTTGAGGCCATTATAATGTTCCTGGCATTTGCATGCTTCATAAATTTCAAAATCTATCAGATGGATGTCAAGTCAACATTCCTTAATGGAACACTAGAAGAAGAAGTCTATGTTGAGCAACTAGAAGGATTCATGTTAACTAAAAATTAGGACTATGTGTGCAAGCTATAAAGGACACTGTATGGTCTTAAACCATCCCCCAGAGCATGGTTCTCAAGGCTTGATCAACACCTGCTAAAACAAGGATATAAGAGAGGGAATATTGACAACAACTTATACATCAAAACCGAGGATCAAAACATGATTGTTGTGGTGGTATATGTAGATGACATCATATTTGGAAGTAATCTTACTATACTAAGCTGAAAGTTTGTAACCAAAATGAAAGAAGAATTTGAAATGTCTATGCTGGGAGAACTATCCTTCTCCTTAGGTTTACAAGTAAATCAAACAAAAAAAGGAATATTCATTTCCCAAAAAAAATATATCGAGGAAATGCTAAAGAAATTCCAAATGGAAGATAGTAAACCTATGAGTACTCTGATGGTCACTGGATGTAAACTAAGCTTAGAAGATGACTCACCAAAAGTGGACCAAACGATGTACATATCAATGGTTGGAAGTCTTCTCTATTCAACAGCTACAAGACATGACATCATGCAGGCTGTAGGACTTGTGGGGAGATTTCAATCTGCACCTAAAGAAACTCACTTAAAAGCAGTAAAGATGATATTCATATATATTAAAAGCACCTTAGAACTTGGATTATGGTATCCAAAAGATAAAGACTTCAATCTAACTGCATACACTGATGCAGATTGGGTCAGTAGTATAGATGATAGGAAAAACACCAGTGGAGGAGAATTTTTCTGAGGAAAATGTCTGGTAGCATGGCTAAGTAAGAAACAAATAATCACATCACTATCTACAACAGAGGAAGAATACATTGTTGATGCATTGTGTTGCACATAAGTTCTTTGGATGAAGAAAACATTAGAAGATTTACAAATAAGATATGATAATCCCATTACTATTAATTGGGATAACACTAGTGCCATAAGTATCTCTAAAAATCTAGTAATGCATTCTAAAACAAAACACATCCCAATTAAATACCATTTCCTAAGAGATAAGGTTACCCAAAAAGTGGTTAAAATAGTGTATGTGGACACCAAAGAACAAATTGCGGACATATTCACAAAACCTTTTCCCGAGAGTACTTTTGAAAATCTTCGACATAAATTGGGAGTAACTCATAGACCTCATTAAAACCATAAAATTTGTATCAGAAGAAAAGGGGCACATGGTCTCTAGGAGCATTGACATAGGGGGAACGATGAAATATCCCCTCTATCATTGTTTTCAAAGGGGGAGGAAATTAATAAGCAACATAAATAAAAATATTTCAAAGAAAAGGCTACCATCAATGCCAAAGGGGGAGAATGTTGGACAAAGTGGTACGATATTGTCATTGATGTCAATAGGGTGCATAAGAATCCAATATAAATCCAAAGCTCAGAAGAGATGATGCATTTGAAATAACATAGGAGACATATTTCTGCGAGTGAAGAAATCCTTTTGTAAATGATCGAGTTACAAGAGCCCTTCATTTTTGTTTCGGGACAATTTAGGATCGTTAAATCGAGGTGAAGTCATAGGTTGGGAAGGATTAAATCTCAACTGTTAGATCTAAAGAAGGAGATTCAGATGGTTCCCCAACCGTCAGATCACACTAAAGGAAAGAAGGTGGTCAACTTCGACGCTGATCACTCTAGTGAAAAGAAGTCTAAAACATGTAAGTTTACTCGAAGGCCAAAGTACCGAAGTCACAAACTCCCTTCGACTGTCGGATCAAAGGAAGAATAGGAAATACCATCAACCATTGATATGGAGTGAACGCACCAAGGAAAAAGGTGGTCAACTCTGGCCTTGACCTACTATAGTGATAAACAACTCAGATAAACCAAGAACTCTGAAACCCTGGAGTTCCGGAAGAAACAAAGGCCGTAGGATCAAGAAAGTTTAAAATATACGGTGGTATATCTATTCAGAAATTCGACAATAATCGAAGGATGGTAGAAAAAGTGCCAAAAATCCTGAAGTCATGAAGTACCAAAGCCACGAAGTAAGACATGTGGTAGAAGAAAAATATGACACGTGGCCCAATCGGCTGGTGACAAGTTTCAAGGTATAGTTGGCACATTAGGTATACAAAATTCATAAATCAAGATGACACGTGGTAGCCACTCAACCAGTGCCACATCAACAACCATGTCACTTTGGGACTACATCCTCCGAGGATATCCATCTTCTTCTACCAACTAAAACACCTGAAGCGTCGAAGATCAATGTAACGACCCTCCTCTTACGACGACAACCTATTATAACAAGTGCAATTTTTTATTTTTTTTTATTTTTGTCTGTGCGTGTGTACAAGGGTAACAAGACATTATACTCTGCGCCACCACTTGATGATGAATCATGAAGCATGCAACTGCGATATCAACATAAGGGTCTAAGATGCACATCAACATCTGCCAGCAATGAACAACAATCAACCGAAAAAATAATAAGACTGACTACCCGCCCGTCCTACCCTGCAATGGTTAGGACCTCCAAGACATATAAGCAACGCTCAAGCCCAGGTTCCCATTGATTTTAACCATTTAAGGTCTCAGGGCTGGCGACTATTCTGAGGAACATGGAGGTGTCTACATCCCGCCCGACACAAACAGACCAAGCAAAAATGTGTACACCCATGTATAATAGCAATAAAACGAGCAACAACTCAATATGTCTAAAATGCAGAGTATCGTTAAGGTATGATCTAATTTAATCTTAAACATAATTTAATGTGCAGTTCTAAATTCCAAGGGACAATAGAGTATCATCTAAATTGACATTTAATGAACATTACTAAGAAAGTCTAATGTTCGACGGGATTTAATAAAAAAAAATACAAGTAATCATTAATCAAAATCTATCTAGTCTGTCAATTATAAACTAGCCATTCATTAAAAACTTGCAATATCTTTAATTAGAACTGAATGAAGCATGTTCTCAACACCTGCAAGGATGACAAGGCAGATTAGAAAAGCAGAGATAGTACTTAGCTTAAAGACATTACATTTGGTAGTACCGCATTTTGTCCTTCTACACATTCCACATCACCCTTTATTATTTACATTTGATTATTTTATTGTTTCTAGATTACATACAATCCACGTTCAATAACTACTAGTATGAATAGACATTGGACTTTTACCCAGTTTTTAAAGTAATTTCATTGTTTTTTCCAAATCAATCCTTTATCAAGTTGTGGAAGGGGTTATGTACTATCATTCACTTATTTATTGGGCTACACCACAAGGTATTATGCATGATCAAAGAATTGACAACATTAATTACTAATCTAACCTTTAACAAGGAGTTCTTTATTACTATATACTTTACAAATTGTGTACAAATGTAAATACTGTATATCATGATTTAACTAAGGTTGAGTAGTTGATAATCTACACACAAGCACAAGAATTTCATGAGCATCTCCTCTATAATAATAATTTATTATTAGTTGTATAAATTACATATTAATCCCTACAATTAACTATACTAAATGCAAATGTCATCATCATAAATAATTACTTAACCACCCCATGTTTACTCTGGAAAAAAAACACTTAATGTAAAAAGGTGTAATTCACAGGCTCCCAATAATACAGGGTCTTGGTTATTAAGTTACAACTGTACATTTTTCCGATAACAATAATATAGATAAGGAATTAACTTGCCTGTTGATCAACTGTATATAAAGAGGCTTGCCTAAAATCATAAGAATGCAACCGTATTAAGACAACCAAGGGATAATGGTTGTGTCCAGGGAACCAAGATAAAAAGGTCATTAACGAAGAAGGTTAACGTTGCACAGTCAATGACAGAATAATATGCTAAATCTACATTGCGCCATAGAAACTGCCATCATAATTACAACATCCATGATTCAACCATGCAAACCGCTGTTAAGGTAAGGCCGATCTATGCTCTCTTAGTTTAGAAATTTCTGGCAAGGTGTGAGGGTTTACTGCCAAAACTAATTAATAATTAATAAATTTCACAGACACACTCCCATCCCAACAACTCGTGACCTCACTCTCTGGATATGGTTAATTCGTATTTACAGTATTAATTGGGACGCAGACTTAGTAGGAGAACTCAGGCATAAGTGTAAGGGCAGTCATAGGTAAAGGAAGAAATAAAAAAAGAAAGGGCGGTAACCAATCACAAAACGAAATTTCCAAAACACAATGCCAGAACGAACTTGCATCAACCATTACAAAACGAAATTGCCAAGACACATTTCCAGAACAAATTTTCCAGAACGAATTGCCAGAATGAATTTGCAGTAACCATTACAAAACGAAATTGCCAAGACACATTGCCAGAACGAATTTGCAGTAACCATTACAAAACGAAATTGCCAGAACGAATTTGCAGTAACCATTACAAAACAATTTTCCAGAACACATTGCCATAACGAATTTACAGTAACAATTTACAACGAAATTGCTGAAAGGAGTGTTTTAGCAACACAATGACAAGGCAAATTGCCAGAATAGATTTACAGTAACAATTTACAAACGAAATTGTCGAAATGAGTGTTTCAGCGACACAATGACAAGGCAAATTGCCAAAACAGATTTACAGTAACAATTTGCAAATGAAATTGCCAAAATGAGTGCTTCAGCAACACAATGACAAGGCAAATTGCCAAAACAAGTTTTTCAGCAGGACATTACACAGTAAAATTTTTACAGCAATGATAAAAACACAAAAATTTTGCCAGAGAAATGAGGAAGGTGCAAGGCTAGAATTTACAGCGACCACATAATGCATTTGCTAAATGAAATCAGGGTTTCAACTATGTTATATAAAATTAAACAACTTAGCAAATCGTTAAATGAATTCAGGAGTTTCAACAACGTTATATAAAATTAAACAACTAGCAAATCGTTAAATGAATTTAGGAGTTTCAACAACCTTGAACGAAATCAGGAGTTTCGGCAACGTTATATAAAATTAAACAACCAACAAATCGTTAAATGAATTCAGGAGTTTCAGCAACCTTTCCAATAAGAAAGCAGATCGAAGCATAAGTCTTAATACCATCTACCAACAGAAATGAAGAGCGTACCATTTCCTGATCGCCCGCCTCGAATGACTTCCACGCGCTTCGTGCCGCTCCCGCTCGCTGACCGTCGAGCCCTCACCGGTACCTCCTAGACAATGCTAGGGGTACTCTTCTTCCCCTGTAGCCCCCCAAGCCGCAAAGGGGTCACACACTATCCAGATGGTACGTCTAGCTCCTATCTCGCCTCGCAAGGTCGAGCTACCACTCCTCTCCGAGATGGAAAATCTCAACTCCCACAAGTAAATCAGTCAAGTCACTAATCCGACAGCGTAACATTATGCTAACATCCAATCCCCTTCTTCCTCCTCCTTCCTCTCTTTTATAGAGTTTTAGAACTTCCACTCTTTCCCTAAATCTCATTTAATTTAAGTTTTAAATAAAAATCTTCTAAAAATTCTCCATCGTACAAGTGTCATTCATCCCCCACATTCCTCCAATAATTATTTTCTTTAATTTATTAAATTGTCTAAATCCCTCACCCACCTAGAGTTACTCCTAAATTTACTCCTAGGTGTCCCTAGATTCCCTTACAGGTTTTAAAAACTTTCCCTAAAATGAAGTTGCTAATTTAGTTCAATTTAGAAGGTTCTTAATTGCAGATTCTTTACTAAGTTGACCTCTTGCTTTTTACCATAAGTTCCCCTCTTTCCCTTTTTATGTTACCTCCATCCCCTAGTTTCCTAAATTTTATAATTTCCCTCTTTCCCCTTTTTATTAGAGCTAAAAACGACAGTTGCAATTTAACCCCTTTTCCATTTTATTATTAATTCAACATCTTTTAAAACAATCAAAAGTTAAAAATAATTAATTTCTTCTTTATATATTTTTTATCCACCGATTTTATTTAATTTCTTACTCTCTTCATTTTACCCCAAAATTTACGAAGACCAAATTATTACGTAAGGGGTTTTTATTTTAAATTTTATTATTATAATTTTATATAGATATCTTCTCAAGGGTAGACAAAATCTTACCCCTAGCGAAGTTTTTAGACTTAGGACTTAGATTCTGAACTGGGTGACATTTAATTAGGGGAGTTGTTTTAAAATTTCTTAAAGTGTTGATTGTCTTAGGACCATCTAGGTTCATTCCTTTATCATCATCAACGCGACATGCCCTTCAGGATTCACTACATGCTCCAAGGGTGCCACTTGCCTCTTTTGTTTCTTTTGTGCGACGTGCCCTTCAGGATGCACCACATGCTCCAAGGGTGCCACTCACTTCTTGACTGATTGGTAGACATCAATAACCCCTGGAGTCAACACTCCGCCAGGTGAACTTGTGGGATACTAAGGGATTCTAAGGAATAAGGCCCCCGCCTTATTGCGCGCCCCTTAGAATCATTGTGAGCGACTGTTGCAATCTTCCCTCACGGCATCGTGGGTTCTCTCGAACTAGGTAATTGTTAACCTATAGTTCGAGCCACGATGGGAGTGCTAGTAGGCTATGGTAGGGATGTTGTCCACACCTCTCCCTCAACCTCTCTGGTAGTCGTGTGTGACCTCTTTACTCCATATGTGAGTCTAGTCGGCAAGCTATTGTCAGCCTGCATCATCAACAAATCATGTCAGAACATGTCCACATCATATCATCATCTCAAATGTACTAATATCACAGTAAATCAATCAAACCCAAATAGCACACTCCCTGACTCAATCCAGAGTCCAAGGGGTTCCATCGATGCCTCTGCATCCTCAAGGTCCAAAACCCTACACACTCAGAAAAACCGAGTCAATAGCACCTGTCTATGTCAATGTAGTAAAACAACATGTCATCTACCCATGACACATCATAATCAAATATAAATGTTTTAATATCATAATAATCTGGATCACTTGCGAGCAAGTGTCCTGAAAGAGTAAGTTTTCTCAGTGCGCCAGAGCGGGATGTTACAGTCAAAGTTAACGTTGGTTGTTGATCTAAGGCCCTCATGAATGTTTTTGGACTGTTTGATCAAGAACAATGGAAGGATAGAGTAAGGGTGAGTCATGAAGTAATGTTAAACATTGATCTACTTTGGGAGGGCTCTCGACCATCAATTTGTTTGAAGCCTTTGGACAAGCTAGGATCGTCCATCTAATGTAATATTAAATATTGACCGTTCGATCTATTAGTGAATACAATATACACACTTCGGAGAAATTTACTTCGAAATAATTGGAAGAATGCAAAGGCCTGAGTCCTGAAACGCCGAAGTCCTGAAGTAAACGAGAACCGTCCATCTCAAATGTGCAAATAAAACATGACCATCAATCTTGATAAGTGATTAAACACTTGTCTAGCTTAATGGTTTATCACCTCCTATGGTCATATGGAATAGAGTTCCTGAAAGTGCGTCTATGTGAATTTTAACATACAGAGGAAGAATTTGTACTGTCAGGAAGAAACTTTGAACCAAACAGGATCTGGATTCTGTCTTGATTGATATTAAGTGATCACATACATCCAATCAATTGGAAAGCTAATCAAAAAGCTCAAATATGATTTGTTGGAGAATTGGGGACATAGTAGAAGCTTAATAAGGAAATAAAAAGGCATGGGATCGATTTAAAACAAATCGATCCATACTTGTGATTGATTTATGAAAAATTATCTTACTAAATTGAAAAGCTTGCACGATAATGTGTGAATAATAATAGAGGAAGATATTTATTCTGAATTAAAATACAAATGTTATTATTGTTAATTTAAATAAAGAGGTGCAATGGTCCAAACAGAGGGACACAATGCTTCAATGCTCACACTAGTTGGAAGACTATATAAGAAAGAAATAACGATGAAGAAGAAGTGTCTTTGCAGTCTAGATCATAAGATCAAAAACAAAAGCAAATTCTAAGAAGAGAAACTGATGATACTTATGCAGTGAGGGTGGAAGGGAGGAGCAAGGAAGGATTAATATCCTTTACTAAGTAAAGTGTGAAAATAAGGGAGTTGGTGCTTCCTAGGGTTGGTGCCCTGAAGAGGGGGATTTTTTTCTCCAAGAGTTGGTGCTCTAAAGAGTATTGGTGTTCTTCACAATCTCAGATTATTTAAAAATCTTGTAATTTTTGTTAATTATATTTATAATCGATTTTAAAATACAAGTCCATTGTTGATATATTATGGTGGTTAATAAAATAAAATTACTAATTGTTTAAAAAGGTAATATTGATTCACCCCTCCGCTCGGTATTCCAACAATTGGTATCAGAGTGAGTGCCTTCAACACAGTCTAATAATTGGAAGGTAGATTCTGAAAATGGATCAGCAAGAGGGAATGTCTTCCAACAAAGCACTAGTGTTTAACGGAGGTGGTTATCCTCTCTGGAAAATAAGAACGAAAAGCTTCCTGCTAGATCTTGGTTTTGATGTTTGGCAATTTGTTGTAGATGGTTACACTACACCAACTACTCCACCCACAGATACTACAAGAAAGAAGGTGTGTAATGACAAATCAAGAGCAGTTAATGCTATTCAAGGAGGATTTACAAATTATATATGTATGAAGGTAATTCATTGTAAGTCAGCTAAGGAAATCTGGGACAAATTGGAGGTTGTATATGAAGGAGATAGAAAAGCCAAGCAAGCCAAAATACAAACCTATAGAGCTCAGTTTGAAAATTTGAAGATGAAATAAGAAGAGAACATTGTTGAATTCTTTCATAGGGTAGATGAGGTAGTTAACTCAATCAGAGCAGCAAGAGAAGAACTCAACGATAAATCTATTGTAAAAGAAATATTAGGGTCATTACCTATGGGATATGATGTCAATATTTCCTCAATTGAAGATAGACAGTAACTTGACAAGCTCACAGTAGATCAACTTCATGGAATTTTTATAGCATATGAGATGAGAACAGGGAACAAAAAACCATCAAAAGGAGAAATAACCTTTAAATCATCTAAAGGAAAGAAGAAACATGAAAATATGTCTAATGAAGATCAGTCAGACATATCAGATGTAGAAGAGGCCAACTTTATAAATAAACTCCTTAAAGGATTTGGAAGATATAAAGAAAAGTTACCCTTCAATTGTTTCAACTGTGGAAGAATCAGACACTCTGCTAACAAAAGTCCCTATCCCAAGCAGGATGATTATAATGATGAAGAAGCCCACAATCAGAAAAACCAATACAAGAAGAAATTTTATAAGAAAAAGAAAAACTTCTACTCCAAAAAAGACATAAGCTCTTCAGACATAAGTGAAGATGAAGGTTCAGAGCTTCTATTTATGGGAATAAACACTCAAAATAATAATATAGATAATGAATAAAACTCTGAAAGTGAAGGTGAAGTATATATAGAAGCTGAATTGATTAGTGCTCTGGATGTGAGGCCTTCCTATTTCAAGGCCTCAATAATAAATAAATATCTATTTTTTTGTTTCCTACTGAAATAATCTACAGTTTAATTTATGGGTTTCTTTCATGGTTTTTCTTTATACCAGGAGTAAACTGATAAACAACATAATCACAACAACAAAATAATAAAATACATAACTCAACATAATCATAACAACTGTTGGTTGTGGAGCTTGATTATCTTCCTGATGCAGAGGTCCTTTGCTTTCAGCCGTATCTATACCCCATGAAGTATTTACACCCCAGAAGTATGTACACTCTTCCATGCGGGGGAGTGCAGAGGGGGGGTACCCCCTCTGCGGGGTCCGGGGGGTCTGGGGGCAAGCGGGCCCTTAGCGGGGGTTCGGGGGCGAAGCCCCCGAAGCAAAAATTGCCTTATAAAAGTATATTGTAATTTCATTGTAAATCTGAACCGTTCATTATAAGGTCGCAGATCTAACGATAGAGATTATGTTAGGGTTTTTTTCCCTAGAAGGCAACCCTCTTTTATGAGGGAAATGTATTGCGGCTATGTATGAGAGTGAATATTGTATTCTGAGAGAGGAGACTATGAGAGAAATAAGAGGAAGTTACAACGGGTTTTGCTGTAGGTTGCATCCCTTCATTTGCTGGATAATAATAAAGGAAGGACCTGGCAATTTCTCTGGTGGACGTAGCCCACACTGGGTGAACCACGTAAATCTGTGTCTCTCT
>ML786596.1:581658-616737 GCA_009831015.1 Picea engelmannii | reverse complement strand
GCCTTATAAAAGTATATTGTAATTTCATTGTAAATCTGGACCGTTCATTATAAGGTCGCAGATCTAACGGTAGAGATTATGTTAGGGTTTTTTGCCCTAGAAGGCAACCCTATTTTATGAGGGAAATGTATTGCGGCTATGTATGAGAGTGAATATTGTATTCTGAGAGAGGAGACTGTGAGAGAAAGAAGAGGAAGTTACAGCGGGTTTTACTGTAGGTTGCATCCCTTCATTTGCTGGATAATAATAAAGGAAGGACCTGGCAATTTCTCTGGTGGACGTAGCCCACACTGGGTGAACCACGTAAATCTGTGTCTCTCTTGTATTGTGTGTCTTCTGTGTTTTTGTTTCTGCATTTGTTTTATTTTATTGCTCCACAGTCCTGTTTTTCTAACAAACAACAACATAATAAAATACATACCTCGACCCACATGTTGGCTAATTTAGTCCCTTGTTCTCTTCTTCTTGAGCTTTCCTAATCTGCCCAACTGAATATTAACCTCCCAACTAACTAAGAACAACCTCTTCGGCTCCCTAGCTCCAGGAATCCTTGCGGTTTCCTAGCCCCCAAGCCCAAAGTTCCTAGCAACAACAGTGCCATGTGAGAGTTCCCAAAACAATCTGTTCTCTCAATTTTCCTCCTCCTCTTCAACCTCTTGTAGAATTTTTTTCAAAACAAAATGAGCCCCCCCCCCTCCAAGTCCCCTTCCCTCTTCCTTATCCTACCCTCTCATTCAATTCCTCAACCTACCTTATCCTCCTTATTACTTCCCCAACAACCTTATCCCTTCATTAATTACTTCACCTACCATTTAATAATAAAATAATAAAAAGAGTTATTGAATTTATTTCAATAATTAATTAAATTTAAATTAACAACTATGAAAATTAAATAATATAATTAGGTTGTTACACCGGAGGAGCTAAGAAAGTATAAAAAGAAGAACAAGATACATAGGGAATTGTTATCACATGAAGTTGTAAAGGGTCACATGTAGTTGTTATGGGTCATTCATGCTTATATTTTTGAAGTGTTCAGGGAAATATTATATTTTCACCTACTAGAGGCATTTACAGACTCATAATCCATCTACTAATATTTTTTGTGTTTTTGAGGATTCATTGCATAACATTGAAAAAACACAGAGATTATGTAGTGCCTGGCACTAAGGAATCGTCTACACAGACTGTTCTGTACTTGCACTACCAAAAGGTGCAACAGAATCACCTAGCCAAAGTACACCATCAACACCATCCCGCAAACTCAAAAAGAGAAAAATTTGTGAAAACAAAGAGGGTTTTGTTGCAATTTTGGAGAAGTGCAACCCACAGTGTGACCCTTCTACATAGTACGACCCATGACACGATGCTTCTACAAGTTTTGAGTGACTAAATTAAAACTTGGATTATGAATAAATGGGAAGCTATTTTTGAAAACTAGAAGAGGTTGTTTTTCATCACATACCAAATAACAAAAACCTCTCTCATTTTTTCAAAATGTGTTATGGTTAGAGAGATATTAGACAGAAAATTGGTGCTACGAAATCTGCAGAGACGTTTTAGAAGTGGTGCTATGGAATTTCCTGTAGCATCTACTGTTAGATATTTGATCATAAAACCCAAACGACAAAGTGGGTTTCTCTTAAATGTTTTGTGGAGGAATATGATATCCTTTTTGACTTGTTGTCCAAATTTCAGCCTGACCCAGTTTGGCATTGCAGAGAAACAACTTAAACACTAGTGCACTACATAATGTGCTGCCAATTCTATGTTTTGCATAGCTGATTGGATATTCACCTTGTTGGAAGGTTGCCACCTATCAAGGAGGGTTCGAATGGATTCTCAAGGATAATTTATATGTCAACGGACACCGACAAATAATTTTTATCTCCATTAAAGACCTCATGTAGTGAGGTGGAAACAATTTATTAATGACTTCCAACAATTTCTTGAAAATTAACAGTTTGTTGGATTTTTGTCTCTTTGATTGTTGCCACCTATCTCCAAGGCATAGAATCCAATGGAGGATATGGGATTTGACCTCCTAAGGATATTTGGATGTTATTTTCTATTTAATGAAGGAGACAACTCTTAGAGAAGGGTTGGATTCATGAGCCAAGAGAGGCTAGAGAGAGTAGGAGCAGGCAATTTCCTTGTGTGTGTTCATTTGTAAGCTTGTGGGTATTTTATGATTGTAAGCATTATTGCTATTGGAGACTCATGGGAGCTATTATTTTAGATTGTAATTCTTTTGTTTATATATCTTCTTATTTGAATATATTTCATATTTAAGGATCAAAGGCTTCCAATGATTTATGGATCCCTAAGTAGTAGAGGATCTAGTGTATTTTTGCCCATCAATCATTGCTTTATTCAAGTATTTGTTGATTTATTAAACTGAGAGGATATCTATTTAGTGAACATTCTATCTTATGTTTTCCTTCTTCAATCTTCCATCTATCAACATATAATTTTTTTTTTCTGTTGAGCAGCTTTAGAGTAGAATGTTTATGACTCCATTTCCCATTGGTGTAGCCTACTGATCTGCAATTTGCTGCCCTCTCCCTTTCTTTCTCCATATTTCTGATCCACCTATTCAAAACCAAAATTATCTTTTACTTTCTGATGCGTGTTGAGCTTACACTTTAGCAGTCAAAGTGTGACTTTCAGTGCTAACATTTTTGGTGCCACTGTCAGGGACGGATTTGAGCAGATTGAAGAGCTCCTTGAGAAGAACGACATAGATACAGCTCTTGATGGCAGACAACAGAGGGACACACACAAACAAAATATGACTGTATTATCTACCTGACGATTCCACAATCAAAGACTCCACTGGGGAGGATCCTATTGATAGAAATATGAAGGGGAAGAAGTGTAAAACCATGTATCATTTCATTAGTTTTCTACATGAACTCGTGTTCTTCTTTATCAACTCTTTCCTATCTTTTCCTTTACATATAAAGAGAATCATCTTGTGATTTTTTTATTCGGATGATCATCAAATTTCCTTTATATATCCATCCTTGAAAGAAGAAGACCTGCCTTCTGCATGTGTTGTAGATGTTGATCTTGTATCCTCACTTCTGCCTATTCATAAGGATGAGCTTTGTATTCAAATCCCTCCTGAATTTGATCATCCTTGTAACCTAGAGGATGTTGAAATTGATTCAAATCCTTCTCAAATCTCATCACCTTCTACTGTTACTATTGAACCTTTCCATCAGCTTGTTAAACCTCATATCCAATCCACTAGTTTTCAAACTAGAATTAGAGACAAGATGTTTAAACCTTTAAGGTTTCCATATCACCTTCATCCTTATCCTCTTGATTTCCTTGGGTATCTTCCTCGGTTCTCTGGAAAAGACAATGTTACAACTGAGAGGCATTTGGAGGCCTTTGAGAACTTTGTTGATCAATTTGAGATAGTTCATGATGATGTTACCATGAGGTTGTTCTCCAAATATTTGTTTGGAGATGTTGTTGTGTGTTTTAAAGGTTTAGGAGCCGATTCCATTGGTTCTTGGATCAAGATATGCAATGCATTTTTAAAGTGTTGGGGTGAGAACAAGTCCCTTGATCAATAATTGGATGATTTTAATGCTTTGAGGAGAGGGGAAGAGGAATCCTTGGATGTCTTCAACATGAGGTTTTACAGTGTTTATCATAGCATGCTAGTGGAAATCCGACCTTCCGAGATTGCTGCCATGGTGTACTATGAAATGGCTCAACATTTAGATATTGTCCTTCTCCTGAGAGAAAGGAAATCTTCATCTTTAAGATGCTTATTTGAAGATGTTGAAGAAGTTGAGGAGAACATCCATGCTAGCAAGAGGATTCATATGCAAGCATACTCTGAAAATTTGCATGTACATGAGCAGGAAGACTGTAAGAATGTTTCAGATTCCGAGCAAGAAGACAATGAGTATAAATCAGATATGGAACAACAATAAGGATGTAAGTATGATTCACATTTGGAATCAGGTTCTTCAATATTTGCAGATTTGTCTATGGAAAGGAATGCATATCAAGATTATGATCTGTTTTCAGACCATTTTGAGCATGTAGTAGTGGCTGATTGCATAGATAACTATATGTTCTTGGTTGATCATAATTATGATGCTTTAAATCCTACTGTACAATTATCATGTGATCTTTCTTATGAAGAAGAGACTGCAATTGATGATGATTAAGAGTTGGTTTCGAAAGAACAAGAAGGTCATTTATTTGCAATAAGAAAGGCATTTACGAATGAGAAGTTATTTTCTATGGATCAACATGCTTATGATCTTGTTTTTAAGGATCCATTTGCAGCCTTGTTAGAGTTTTATATCTCAGATTTTCTGAAAATTTCAAATTGCATTATTTAATCAATACTCATGGGTGAGTATGGTTTTATGAAGGAGTTTATGTCGCTGCTACTATACTTATATTATTATTCATTGATCAGTGACATAGATGAGATCATTTCAGTCATCAAGTTACTTGAATGGTTACTATGGAAATCTTCTTTTAATTGACCAAGTTGCAATTTTGGTTAGGGTAGGGTAGCATAGGTAATCAGCTCACTTCCTGAGATTTACTTTACTTCAATTTGTAGCAGGTTTTTCTAGTTTTCATGAATAAGTGGCGGTATCATAGGTTGTTTGCACAGATGACTCCATAGCCCAACATCTAAGGCACTGGAGCTGCAGCAATTCTAAGAGCCGCACAGGGTGGAATCTATCCCCTGTGGAGCCAATGTTATCACATGAAGTTGTAAAGGGTCACATGTAGTTGTAATGGGTCATTCATCCTTATATTTATGAAGTGTTCAGGGAAATATTATATTTTCACCTACTGGAGGCATTTACAGACTCGTAGCCTATCTACTAAGATTTTTTTTGTTTTTGAGGATTCATTGCATAACACTAAAAAAACATAGATATTTTGTAGCGCCTGGCGCTAAAAAATCGTCTACACAAACTGTTCTATAGTTGCGCTACCAGAAGGCACAACATAATCACCTAGCCAAAGTACACCATCAACACCATCCTGCAAACTCAAAAAGAGAAAAAATTGTGAAAGAAACGAGGGTTGTTTTGCATTTTTGGTGTAGTGTGACCCTTCTACACAGTGCGACCCACGACGCGACGCTTCTGTAAGTTTGGAGTGACTAACTTAAAAATTGGATTATGAACAAATGGGAAGGTATTTTTGAAAACTGGAAGAGGTTGTTTTTCATCACATACCAAATAAATAAAAAATCTCTCATTTTTGCAAAATGTGTTATGGTTAGAGAGATATTAGACACAAAAGTGGTGCTACGAAATCTGTAGAGTTGTTTTAGGAGTGGCGCCACAGAATTTCTTGTAGCGTCTACTGTTAGAGATTTGATCATAAAACCCAAACGACAAAGTGGGTTTCTCTTAAATGTTTTGTGGAGGAATATGATATCATTTTTTACTTTTTTTCCAAATTTCATCCTGACCCAGTTTGGCATTGGATAGAAACAATTTAAACACTATTGCACTACATAATGTGTTGGCAATTCTATGTTTTGCATAGTTGATTGGATATTCGCCTTGTTGGGAGGTTGCCACCTGTCAAGGAGGGTTAGAATGGATTCTCAAGGATAATTTATATGTCAAGGGACACCAACACCTAAGTTTTAGCTCCATTAAAGACCTCATGCAGTGAGGTGGAAACAATTTATTAATGACTTCCAACAATTTCTTGAAAATTAACAGTTTGTTGGATTTTTGTCTCTTTGATTGTTGCCACCTATCTCCAAGGATTAGAATCCAATGGAGGAGATGGGATTTGACCTACTAAGGACATTTGGATGCTATTTTATATTTAATGAAGGAGACAACTCTTGGAGAAGGGTTGGATTCATGAGCCAAGAGAGGCTAGAGAGAGTAGGAGAAGGTAGTTTCCCTGTGTGTGTTCATTTGTAAGCTTGTGGGCATTTTATGATTGTAAGCATTATTTCTATTGGAGACTCATGGGAGCTGTGATTTCAGATTGTAATTATTTTTTTTATATATCTTCTTATTTTAATATATTGCATATTTGAGGATCAAAGGCTTCTAATGATTTATGGATCCCTAAGCAGTAGAGGATCTGGTGTATTTTTGCCCATCAATCATTGTTTTATTCAAGTATTTGTTGATTTATTAAACTGAGAGGATATCTATTTAGTGAACATTCTATCTTATGTTTTCTTTCTTCAATCTTCCCTCTATCAACATATAATCTTGTTTTCTGTTGAGCAGCTTTTGTGCCTTCGATGAGTAGAATGTTTATGACTCCATTTCCCATTGGTGTAGCCTATTGATCTACAGTTTGCTTCCCTCTCCCTTTCTTTCTCCATATTGTTGATCCACCTATTCAAAACCAAAATTATCTTTTACTTTCCCATGGGTGCCGAGCTTACACTTTAGTAGTCAAAGTGTGACTTTCAGTGCTAACATTTTTGGCACCGCTGTCAGGGACGGATTTGAGCAGATTGAAGAGATCCTTGGGAAGAATGACATAGATCCAACGCTTGATGGAAAATAAGAGAGGGACACACACAAACAAAACCTGACTGTATTATCTACTTGATGAATCCACAATCAAAGACTCCACCGGGGAGGATCCTGTTGACATAAATATGAAGGGGTAGAAGTGTAAAACCATGTATCATTTCATTAGTTTTCTACATGAACTCATGTTCTTCTTTATCAACTCTTTCCTATCTTTTCCTTTACATATAAAGATAATCATCTTGTGCTTTTTTTATTCAGTTGATCATCAACTTTCCTTTATATATCCATCCTTGAAAGAAGAATACCTGGCTTCTGCTTGTATTGTAGATGTTGATCTTGTATCGGCACCTCTACCTATTCATAAGGATGAGCTTTGTATTCAAATCCATCCAAAATTTGATCACCCTTTTAACGTAGAGGATATTGAAACTAATTCAAATCCTTCTCAAATCTCATCACCTTCTACTGTTACTGTTGAACCTTTCCATCAGCTTGTTAAACCTCATATCCAACCCACTAGTTTTCAAACTAGAATCAGAGACAAGATGTTTAAACCTTTAAGGCTGTCATATCACCTTCATCCTTATCCTCTTGATTTCCTTGAGTATCTTCCTCGATTCTCTAGAAAATACCATGTTACAACTGAGAGGCATTTGGAGGCCTTTGAGAACTTTGTTGATCAGTTTGAGATAGTTCATGATGATGTTACCATGAGGTTGTTCTCCAAATATTTGTTTGGAGATGTTGTTGTGTGGTTTAAAGGTTTGGGAGCCGATTCCATTGGTTCTTGGATCGAGCTATGCAATCCATTTTTAAAGTGTTGGGGTGAGAACAAGTCCCTTGATCAGTACTTGGATGATTTTAATGCTTTGAGGAGAGGGGAAGAGGAATCCTTGGATGTCTTCAACCTGAGTTTTTACAGTGTTTATCATAGCATGCTAGTGGAAATCCGACCTTTGGAGATTGCTGCCATGGTGTACTATGAAATGGATCAGCATTCAGATATTTTCCTTCTCTTGAGAGAAAGGAAATATTCATATTTAATATGCTTATTTGAATATGTTGAAGAAGTTGAGGAGAACATCCGTTCTAGCAAGAGAATTCGTATGCAAGCATATTCTGAAAATTTGCATGTACATGAGCAGGAAGACAGTCAGTATGTTTTAGATTCCGAGCAAGAAGACAACGAGTATAAATCAGATCTGGAACAACAACAAGGCTATAAGTATGATTCACATTTGGAATCGGGTTCTTCAATATTTGCAGATTTTTCTATGGAAAGGAATGCATATCAAGATTAGGATCAGTTTTCAAACCATTTTGAGCATGTAGTAGTGGTTGATTGCATAGCTAACTATATGTTCTTGGTTGATCATAATTATGATGCTTTAAATCCTGTTGTGCAATTATCATGTGATCATTCTTATGAAGAAGAGACTGCAATTGTTGATGATAAAGATTTGGTTTCGAAAGAACAAGAAGGTCATTTATTTGCAAGCAGAAAGGAATTTACGAATGAGAAATTATTTTCTGTGGATCAGTATGCTTCTGATCTTGTTTTTAAGGATCCATTTGCAGCCTTGTTAGAGTCTTATGTTTCAGATTTTCTGAAAATTTCAAATTGCATTATTTCACCGATACTCATGGGTGAGTATGGTTTTATGAAGGAGTTTATGTCGTTGTTGCTATACTTTTATTATTATTTATTGATCAGTGACATATATGATATCATTTTAGTCATCAAGTTGCTTGAATGGTTACTAGGGAAATCTTCTTTTACTTGACCAAGTTGTAATTTTGGTTAGGGTAGGGTAGCATAGGTAATAAGCTTGCTTCCTGAGATTTACTTTCCTTCAGTTTGTAGCGGGTTTTTCAGTTTTCATGAATAAGTGGCGGTATCATAGGTTGTTTTCACATATGACTCCATAGCCCAACATCTAAGGCATTGGATCTGTAGCAGTTCTTAGAGCCTCACGGGGAGGAATCTATTCCCTGTGGAGCCAATGTTATCGCATGAAGTTGTAAAGGGTCACATGTAGTTGTAATGGGTCATTCATCCTTATATTTTTGAAGTGTTCAGGGAAATATTATATTTTCACCTACTGGAGGCATTTACAGATTCATAGCCTATCTACTAAGACATTTTTTTTTTGAGGATTCATTGCATAACACTGAAAAAACATAGAGATTTTGTAGCGCCTGGTGCTACAAAATCGTCTACACAGACTGTTTTGTAGTTGCACTACCAAAAGGCACAACATAATCACCTAGCCAAAGTACACCATCAACACCATCCTGCAAACTCAAAAAGAGAAAAAATTGTGAAAAAAATGAGGGTTTTGTTGCATTTTGGGAGCAGTGCAACCCTTCTTCACAGTGTGACCCTCAACGCAGCGCTTCTACAAGTTTTGAATGACTAACTTAAAACTTGGATTATGAACAAATGGGAAGGTATTTTTGAAAACTGGAGGAGGTTGTTTTTCATCACATACCAAATAAAAAAAAAATCTCTCATTTTTGCAAAATGTGTTATGGTTAGACAGATATTAGACACAGAAGTGGCGCTACGAAATTTGCAAAGTTGTTTTAGGAGTGGCCCTATGGAATTTCCTGTAGCATCTACTGCTAGAGATTTGATCATAAAACCCAAATGAGAAAGTGGGTTTCTCTGAAATGTTTTGTGGAGGAATATGATATCCTTTTTGACTTGTTTTCCAAATTTTAGCCTGACCCAGTTTGGCATTGGAGAGAAACAATTTAAAGACTAGTGCACTATAGAATGTGTTGCCAATTCTATGTTTTGCATAGTTGATTGGATATTCACCTTGTTGGGAGGTTGCCACCTGTCAAGGAGGGTTAGAATGGATTCTCAAGGATAATTTATATGTCAAGGGACACCGACACCTAATTTTTAGCTCCATTAAAGACCTCATGCAGTAAGGTGGAAACAATTTATTAATGACTTCCAACAATTTCTTGAAAATTAGCAGTTTGTTGGATTTTTGTCTCTTTGATTGTTGCCACCTATCTCCAAGGCTTAGAATCCAATGGAGGAGATGGGATTCGACCTCCTAAGGATATTTTCATGCTATTTTATATTTAATGAAGGAGACAACTCTTGGATAAGGGTTGGATTCATGAGCCAAGAGAGGCTAGAGAGTGTAGGAGCAGGCAGTTTCCCTATGTGTGTTCATTTGTAAGCTTGTGGGCATTTTATGATTGTAAGCATTATTGTTATTGGAGACTTATGGGAGTTGTGATTTCAGATTGTAATTATTTTGTTTATATATCTTCTTATTTGAATATATTTCATATTTGAGGATCAAAGGCTTCTAATGATTTATGGATCCCCAAGCAACATATGATCTGGTGTATTTTTTCCCATCAATCATTTTTGTATTCAAGTATTTGTTCATTTATTAAATTGAGAGGATGTATGTTTAGTGAACATTCTATCGTATGTTTTCCTTCTTCAATATTCCATCTATCAACATATAATCTTGTTTTATGTTGAGCATCTTTAGTGCCTTCATTGAGTAGAATGTTTATGACTCCATTTCCCATTGGTGTAGCCTACTGATCTGCAGTTTTCTACCCTCTCCCTTTCTTTCTCCATATTTCTGATCCACCTATTCAAAACCAAAATTATATTTTACTTTCTGATGGGTGCTGAGCTTATACTTTAGCAGTCAAAGTGTGACTTTCAATGCTAATATTTTTGGTGCCGCTATCGAGAACAGATTTGAGTAGATTGAAGATCTCCTTGGGAAGAATGACATAGATCCATCTCTTGATGGCAGACAAGAGAGGGACAAACACCAAAAAAAACTGACTGTATTACCTACCTAATGACTCCACAATCAAAGAATCCACTGGGGAGGATCCTGTTAACAAAAATATGAAGGGGCAGAAGTGTAAAACCATGTATCATTTCATTAGTTTTCTACATGAACTCATGTTCTTCTTTATCATCTCTTTCCTATCTTTTCCTTTACATATAAAGAGAATCATCTTGTGCTTTTTTTATTCGGATGATCATCACATTTCCTTTATATATCCATCTTTGAAAAAAGAAGACCTGCCTTCTGCCTGTGTTGTAGATGTTGATCTTGTATCCTCACCTCTGCCTATTCATAAGGATGAGTTTTGTATTCAAATCCCTCCTTAATTTGATCATCCTTGTAACCTAGAGGATGTTGAAACTGATTCAAATCCTTCTCAAATCTCATCACCTTCTACTGTTACTGTTGAACCTTGCCATCATCTTGTTAAACCTCATATCCAACTCACTAGTTTTCAAGCTAGAATCAAGGACAAGATGTTTAAACCTTTAAGGCTTCCATATCACCTTCATCCTTATCCTCTTGATTTCCTTTAGTATCTTCCTCAGTTCTATGGAAAAGACCGTGTTACAACTGAGAGACATTTGGAGGCCTTTGAGAACTTTGTTGATCATTTTGAGATAGTTCATGATGATGTTACCATGAGGTTGTTCTCCAAATATTTGCTTGGAGATGTTGTTGTGTGGTTTAAAGGTTTGGGAGCCGATTCCACTAGTTCTTGGATCGAGCTATGCAATGCATTTTTAAAGTGTTGGGGTGAGAACAAGTCCCTTGATCAGTACTTGGATGATTTTAATGCTTTGAGGAGAGGGGAAGATGAATCCTTGGATGTCTTCATCATGAGGTTTTACAGTGTTTATCATAGCATTCTAGTGGAAATCCGACCTTTCAAGATTGCTTCCATGGTGTACTATGAAATGGCTCAGTATCAGATATTGTCCTTCTCTTGAGAGAAAGGAATAATTCATCTTTAAGATGATTATTTGAAGATGTTGAAGAAGTTGAGGAGAACATCTGTGCTAGAAAGAGGATTTGTATGAAAGCATATTCTGAAAATTTGCATGTACATGAGCAGGAAGACTGTCAGTATCTTTCAGATTTTGAGCAAGAAGACAATGAGTATAAATCAGACATGGAACAACAACAAGGATGTAAGTATGATTCACATTTGGAATCATGTTCTTCAGTATTTGCAGATTTGTCTATGGAAAGGAATGCATATCAAGATTATGATCAGGTTTCAGACCATTTTGAGCATGTAGTAGTGGCTGATTGCATAGATAACTATATGATGCTTTAAATCCTGCTATACAATTATCATGTGATCATTCTTATGAATAAGAGACTGCAATTGTTGATGATAAAGAGTTGGTTTCGAAAGAACAAGAAGTCATTTATTTGCAAGAAGAAAGGCATTTACGAATGAGAAGTTATTTTTTGTGTATCACCATGCTTCTGATCTTGTTTTTAAGGATCCATTTGCAACCTTGTTAGAGTCTTATGTTTCATATTTTCTGAAAATTTCAAATTGCATTATGTCACCGATACTCATGGGTGAGTATGAGTTTATGAAGGGGTTTATGTCATTGCTGCTATACTTCTATTATTATTCATTAATCAGTGGCATAGATGAGATCATTTCAGTCATCAAGTTACTTGAATGGTTACTATGGAAATATTTTTTTACTTGACCAAGTTGCAATTTTGGTTAGGGTAGGGTAGCATAGGTAATAAGCTCACTTCTTGAGCTGTACTTTCCTTCAGTTTGTAGCGGGTTTTTCAGTTTCATGAATAAGTGGTGGTATCAAAGGTTGTTTGCACAGATGACTCCATAGCCCAACATCTAAGGCACTGGAGCTGCAATAGTTCTTAGAGCCTCACAGGGAGGAATCTATCCCCTTTGGAGCCAATGTTATCACATGAAGTTGTAAAGGGTCACATTTAGTTGTAATGGGTCATTCATCCTTATATTTTTGAAGTGTTCAAGGAAATATTATATTTTCACCTACTGGAGGCATTTATAGACTCATAGCCTATCTACTAAGACTTTTTTTGTTTTTGAGGATTCATTGCATAACACTGAAAAAAACATAGAGATTTTGTAGCTCCTGGTGCTACAAAATTGTCTACACAGACTGTTTTGTATTTGCGCTACCAAAAGGTGCAACAGAATCACCTAGCCAAAGTACACCATCAACACCATCCTGAAAACTCAAAAAGAGAAAAAATTGTGAAAAAAATGAGGTTTTTATTGCATTTTGGTAGCAGTGCGACCCTTTTGCACAGTGCGACCCACGACATGATGCTTCTTCAAGTTTTGAGTGACTAACTTAAAACTTGGATTATGAACAAATGGGAAGGTATTTTTGAAAAATGAGGGAGGCTTTTGTTCATCGCATACCAAATAACAAAAACATATCTCATTTTTGAAAAATGTGATATGGTTAGAGAGATATTAGACACATAAGTGGCACTAGGAAATTTGCAAAGCCGTTTTAGGAGTGGCGCTACAGAATTTCCTGTAGTAGCTACTATTAGAGATTTGATCATAAAACCCAAACGACAAAATGGGTTTCTATGAAGTTTTTTGTGTAGGAAAATGATATTCTTTTTGACTTACTGTACAAATTTCAGCCTGACCCAATTTGGAGTTTGGTAGAAAAAATTTAAACACTAGTGCGCTACAGAATGTGCTGCCAATTATTTGTTTTGCATAGCTGATTGGATATTTGCCTTGTTGGGAGGTTGCCACCTGTCAATGAGGGTTCAAATTTTTTCTAAAGGATCAGTTATATGTCAAGGGACACCTGCACTGAAGTTTTACCTCCATTAAAGACCTCATGTAGTGAGGTGGAAAAAATCTATTAATGACTTCCAACAATTTCCTGAAAAATTAGTAGTTTGTTGGATTTTTGTTTCTTTGATTGTTGCCACCTATCTCCAAGGCTTAGAATCGAATGGAGGAGATTGGATTAGACCTCCTAAGGATATTTGGATGTTATTTTCTATTTAATTAAGGAGCGATCTCTTGGATAAGGGTTTGATTCATGAGCCAAGAGAGGCTAGAGAGAGTAGGAGCAGACAGTTTTCTTGTGTGTGTTCATTTGTAAGTCTGTGGGAATTTTATGATTGTAAGCATTACTTCTATTGGAGACTCATGAGAGCTGTGATTTCAGATTGTAATTATTTTGTTTATATATCTTGTTATTTCAATATGTTGCATATTTGAGGATCAAAGGCTGCCAATGATTTATGGATCCCTAAGTAGCAGAGGATCTATAGTATTTTTGCCCATCAACCATTGTTTTATTCAAGTATTTGTTGATTTATTAAACTAAGAGGATATTTGTTTAGTAAACATTCTATCTTATGTTTTCCTTCTTCATTCTTCCATCTATCAACATATAATCTTGTTTTTTGTTGAGCAGTTTAAGTGTCTTCAATGAGTAGAATGTTTATGACTCCATTGCCCATTGGTGTAGCCTACTGATCTACAGTTTGTTTCCCTCTCCCTTTCTTTCTCCATCTTTCTGATCCACCTATTCAAAACCAGAATTATCTTTTACATTATGATGGGTGTTGAGCTTAGACTTTAGCATTCAAAGTGTGACTTTTAGTGCTCATCGGCACAACTTCAATAATTTTAAGAACACATCAATCAAGAGAAATAGATGCATCAAAAACTATCAAAGAATCAGAGAAGATCATCAGTGATTTAAAGTCTCAGCTCTTGAAAGCTAATACAATTGAAGAAGTCATTTTAGAACAACTCAATGATAGAAAACAAGTATGTGACAAGCTAGAAGCTGAGATTGAGTTGTTAAAGGTGAACTTGAAAAATAAAAGAAGGGATCAAAATTTGAAGATAGTTCAAAGATGTTGGATGAAATTCTAAGTAGTTAGAGGTCACCCAATAACAAGAATGGGTTGGGATACACCCAAGGCTCAAATTCTACATCACAAGGACCTATAAAAAGACCAATCAGTTATGCAGATTCTCATAAAAACCCCTTAAGAAGAACGGATAATAAGACAAGGATGATTCCATTGGATATCCTCCTAAATAAAAAGAAATCAGCATCCCCTACTAAAGAAAAATATGACCAGAAGAATACAATCACTAGAAGAAATCCCTATAATAGATATCAATATATCTTCCTTGGATATTGCTATTCCTGCAACAATTTTGGGCACAAAGTAGTACATTGTAAAGCATATATAAGGCACAATTCAAAAAATGTCCAAAGAAGTCAGAAGTTCAATACATATAAAAGAAACTATAATTCATTCTCTCCATTACAAGATTACAATATGGAATGCCTCAAATGTAATAACTATTGACATGAAGCCAATGAATGTATATTTTCAAAGTATCTCAAAGAGATAAATATTCCCAACAATAAAAAAGTATGGAAGAAAAAACATGTAGACAAAACATAGTGTAAAGTAGCCCTGTATGCAAAAAAAATGGATGTCAGTGGTATATAGACAATGGATGTTCTAAACACATGACTGGAGATCAAAGAAAATTTCTCAAGTTAACAAAGAAAGAAAGAGGAAAAGCCACCTTTGGAGATAACATGTCAGCCAAGATACTTGGAAAAGCCATTGTTAGCCTAGAGAATAACAAGGCCAAAGCAAAAAATGTACTTTTAGTAGAAAATATTAAGTCTAATATCCTAAGTGTAAGTCAAACATGTGATCAAGGTCACATACTTACCTTTGATTGTTAGAAATGTGAGATAAGAAGAGAAGATACATGGAAGCTAGTGGCATTTGCACCAAGAACATCCAACAATGTGTACATCCTTGACATGGAAGGAGAAGAAAAATTTTGTTTAGGTCAAGAAGATGAAATTTGGCTATGGAATATAAGGTTGGGACATCTAAGCTTTGAAAACTTAATCAAAGTCAATAAGAAGGAGGCAGTAAGGGATCTGCCAAAGATTATAAAGCCTTCAAATCCTATTTGTAAACATTGTCAAATAGGGAAGAAAACAAGAGTTAGGTTCAAGAAAAAAGAGAATTCCACAACAAAACCATTAAAACATATTCACACAAATCTATGTGGACCTACCAGAACTAAAATTACTTATGGTGAACATTATTTTATGTTGATCATTGATGATTACACAAGATTGACGTAGGTATACTTTCTAAAACCCAAACAAGGAAGTGGGTTTCTGTGAAATTTTTTGTGGAGGAAAATGATATCCTTTTTGTTTCTGTCCAAATTTCAGCCTAACCCAATTTGGAATTTGAAAGAAACAATTTAAACACTAGTGCGCTATAGAATGTGCTACCAATTCTTTGTTTTGCATAACTGATTGGTTATTTCCCTTGTTGGGAGGTTTCCACCTGTCAAGGAGGGTTCGAATGGATTCTCAAGAATCAGTTAGATGCCAAGGGACACCTGCACCTAAGTTTATCTCCATTAAAGACCTCATGCAGTGAGGTGGAAACAATTTATTGATGGCTTCCAACAATTTCCTGAAAATTAGCAGTTTGTTGGATTTTTGTCTCTTTGATTGTTTCCACCTATCTCCAAGGCTTAGAATCCAATGGAGGATATGGGATTTGACCTCCTAAGGATATTTGGATGCTATTTTATATTTAATGAAGGAGATATCTCTTGGACAAGGGTTGGATTCATGAGCCAAGAGAGGCTAGAGAGAGTAGGAGCGGGCAGTTTCCTTGTGTGTGTTCATTTGTAAGCCTGTGGGAATTTTATGATTGTAAGCATTACTGCTATTGGATACTTATGAGAGATGTGATTTCAGATTGTAATTCTTTTTTTTATATATCTTCTTATTTGAATATATTGCATATTTGAGGATCAAAGGCTGCCAATGATTTATGGATCCCTAAGCAACATCGGATCTATTGTATTTTTTCCCATCAGTCATTGTTTTATTCAAGTACTTGTTGATTTATTAAACTGAGAGGATATTTGTTTAGTGAACATTCTATCTTATGTTTTCCTTCTTCATTCCTCAATCTATCAACATATAATCTTGTTTTTTTTTGAGAAACTTTAGTGCCTTCGATGAGTAGAATGTTTATGACTCCATTGCCCATTGGTGCAATCTACTGATCTACAGTTTGTTTCCCTCTCCCGTTCTTTCTCCATATTGATGATCCACCTATTCAAAACCAAAATTATATTTTACATTCTAATGGGTGTTGAGCTTACACTTTAGCATTCAAAGTATGACTTTCAGTGCTAATAGACACAACGTCAAGAATTTTAAGAATCACATCAATCAAGAGAAATATATGCATCAAGAACTATCAAAGAATTAGAGCAAATCATCAGTGATTTAAAGTCCTAGCTCTTGAAAGCTAATAGAATTGAAGAAGTCATTTTAGAACAAATCAATGATAGAAAAAAAGTATGTGAGAAGCTAGAAGATGAGATTGAGCTGCTAAAAGGTGAACTTGAAAAAGAAAAGAAGGGATCAAAATTTGAAAATAGTTCAAAGATATTGGATGAAATTATCAGTAGTCAGAGGTCACCAAATAAAAAGAATGGGTTGGGATACACCCAAGGCTCAACTTCTACATCACAAGGACCTATAAAAATACCAATCAGTTATGCAGATGCTCTTAAAGAACCCTTAAGAAGAAAAGATAATAAGACAAGGATGAGTCCATTGGAGATCGTCGCAAATAAACATAAATCAACATCCCCTACTAAAGAAAAAGATTACCAGAAGAATACAATCACTAGAAGAAATCCCTATAATAGATATCAGTATATCTTCCTTGGATATTGCTATTCCTGCAACAATTTTGGACACAAATTAGTACATTTTAATGCCTATAAAAGGCACAATCCAAGAAATGTCCAAAGAAGTCAGAAGTTCAATACATATAAAAGAAACTATAATTCGTTCTCTCCATTAAAAGATTACAATATGGAATGCCTCAAATGTAATAACTATGGACATGAAGCCAGTGAATGTAGATTTTCAAAGTATGTCAAAGAGATAAATATTATCAAGAATAAAAAAGTATGGAAGAAAAAACATGTAGAGAAAACAGAGTGTAAAGTAGCCTTGTATGCCAAAAACAATGGATGTCAGTGGTATATAGACAATGGATGTTCTAAACACATGATTGGATATCAAAGAAAATTTCTCAATTTAACAAAGAAAGAAAGAGTAAAATCCACCTTTGGAGATAACGTGTCAGCCAAGATACTTGGAAAATGCACTGTTAGCCTAGAGAATAACAAGGCCAAAGCAAAAAATTAAAAAATGTAATTTTAGTAGAAAATATTAAGCCTAATATCCTAAGTGTAAGTGAAACATGTGATCAAGGTCACATACTTACGTTTGATTCTTAGAAATGTGAGATAAGAAGAGAAGATAGAGGGAAGCTAGTGGCAGTCGCACAAAGAACATCCAACAATGTGTACATCCTTGACATGGAAGGAGAAGAAAAATGTTGTTTAGGTAAAGAAGATGAAATTTGGAAATGGAATAGAAGGTTGGGACATCTAAGCTCTGAAAACTTAATCAAAGTCGATAAGGAGGCAGTAAGGGATCTTCGAAAGATTATCAAGCCTTCAAATCCTATTTGTAAACAATTTCAAATAGGGAAAAAAACAAGAGTTAGGTTCAAAACAAAAGAGAATTCCACAAAAAATCCATTAGAACTTATTCACACAGATCTATGTGGACCTACCAGAACTAAAATTACTTATGGTGAACATTATTTTATGTTGATCATTGATGATTACACAAGATTGACCTAGGTATACTTTCTAAAAGAAAAATCAGAAGCCTTTGAGAAGTTTAAAACATACAAAGCCCTTTTAGAGAATGAAATAGATCTCAAAATTAAATGTCGGAGATCAAACAATGGAGGATAATTCACCTCTAAAGATTTCATTCAATATTGTGAAAAACATGGTATCAAAAGATAGTTTTAAGCTCCCAGGACTCCTGAACAAAATGGAGTGGTAGAAAGGAAAAACAAAACAGTTCAAGAAGCTGCAAGAAACATGATAAATGAAGCCAAGATTCCAGACAAATTTTGGAGAGATGCAATCTACACAACAGTCCACATACTTAATCGAGCTCAATTGAGACCCAACCATGACAAAAATTCTTATGAACTATGGTTTGGTAGGCCAACATCTGTAAAACACTTTATAATTTTTGGAAGTAAATGTTACATTAAGAATGATGAAGATAATTTAGGGAAGTTTGATCCAAGATCTGATGAAGGCTTATTTTTAGGGTATTCACCTAATAAGAAAGAATACATATGTTATAATCTTAGACTACTAAAGATAGTGGAAAGTGAAAATGTAAAGATAGATGATCTAAAACTAAAGAAGAGCAAAGCCTAAGACATATCAAAAATTGATAAAAAAATATCAACAAGAAGATGGTGATGTAGAATCTCAGCAAGAAGATAATGAAAATGAAACACAGGAAAACAAATTGTATACTGATGAACAAGACAATGAAGAAACACCCTTGCCAAAATCTCCATAAAAAAGAGTTCAAAAGAATCATCCCAAAAGTCAGATTATTGGAGATAAAAATGCAGGAGTGGAAACAAGAAGCAAACTCACATTTGAGTTAGAACAAGCAATGTTATCCTTGATAGAACCTAATTCATTTAAAGAATCCATAGAAAGTAAATATTGGATAAAAGCAATGTATGAAGAACTAGACCAAATAGAGAAAAACCAGACTTGGGAACTAGTTCCAAGACCCAAGGAAAAGAATGTGGTAGGAACCAAGTGGATCTTCAAGAGAAAACTAAATGAAAATGGGGAGATTATAAAGAAAAAAGACATATTAGTTTGCAAAGGATATTCCCAAGTAGAAGGTATTGATTTTGAAGAGACTTTTTCTCCAGAACTTGAGGCCATTAGAATGTTCCTGGCATTTGCATGCTTCAGAAATTTCAAAATCTATCATATGGATGTCAAGTCAACATTCCTTAATGGAACACTAGAAGAAGAAGTCTATGTTGAGAAACCAAAAGGATTCATGTTAAACGAAAATTAGGACTATGTGTGCGATCTAAAAAAGGCCCTATATGGTCTTAAACAAGCCCCTAGAGCATGGTCCTTAAGTCTTGATCAACACCTGCTAAAACAAGGATATAAGAGAGGGACTACTGAAAACAATTTATACATCAAAATTGAGGATCAAAACATGATTGTTGTGGTGGTATATGTAGATGGCATCATATTTGGTAGTAATCTTACTATACTAAGAAGAAAGTTTGCAACCAAAATGCAAGAAGAAATTGAAATGTCTATGCTAGGAGAACTATCCTTCTTCTTAGGTTTACAAGTAAATCAAACAGAAAAATGAATATTCATTTTCCAAGCCAAATATATCAAAGAAATGCTAAAGAAATTCCAAATGGAAGACAATAAACCTATGAGTACTCCAATGGTCACTAGATGTAAACTAAGCCTATAAGATTAATCACCAAAAGTGGACCAAACGATGTACAGATCAATGGTTGGATGTCTTCTCTATTCAACAACTACAAGACCTAACATCATGCAGGTTGTAGGAATCGTGGGGAGATTTCAATCCACACCTAAAGACTCACTTAAATGCAATAAATAGAATATTCAGATATCTTAAAAGAACCTTAGAACTTGGATTATGGTATACAAAAGATAAATAATTCAATCTAACTGCATACACTGATGCAGATTGGGTCGGTAGTATAGATGATAGGAAAAGCACTAGTGGATGAGGATGTTTCTTAGGAAAATGTTTGGTAGCATGGCTAAGTAAGAAAAAAAAAGACACATCACTATTTACAGTAGAGGAAGAATACATTGTTGTTGCATCCTACTGCACACAAGTTCTTTGGATGAAGAAAACATTATAATATTTAAAAATAAGATATGATAATACCATTAGTATTAATTTTGATAACACTAGTGCCATAATGTTGTCACAGGGGCAGACTCAAGGTTCAATGCTTCATCAACGCACCAACAAAACCCTAACTACAGGCCCTTTCAGCAACACCTACGAAGCAGATGAAGTCTCACCCGAGGTATGAGAAGGGGGGCTTGCAGGACTCAGTTGTCTACAACCAAGCTGGGACACAAATCTATGATTATAACAATTTACAGAACACTTAGACAACCATATGCATTAGTTCATCATTCTCATTCACATCGTAGATTAAACCCTAATTACATATCAGTGCAGTAATAATCAATATCAAGTACTCGCATTCACTTAGCACATAACATTAGATCAGATATACCATAATCAACATCTATAAAGAACTAAGAATCCATTGATCTATCCAACATATATATAGATAAATTCACTAAGTAGATAAACATACAAACAACATCAATAACACCAACCACTTCGCACAAAGCACATCAAGACATAGGATATATGTGGTTCACCCCAGTGTAGGGCTACATCCACCAATATTCCTCTCTTCTTCTTTATTAGTCTTCAATATTATTACATTCCTCTACTCCTGTGCGCAAATCCACAGAACCTAGCTTCACAACGGACATGTGATCTATGCACTAAGCACTAGATCCACCTTCCCCAAAAGTAGGTCAAGGCGCAGAGCCAACTCCTCTCAGCACAGATCCTCTTCCAATCACTTGCACTTAGCTCTGCAAGTCTTAACATACAATATGCACAAAGCCAAAAACTATTCACACTTAGCAACCTTTTACATATTCTTGCACAAATCCAACTTAGACATGCACTAAGCCAATGGCCACCTACATTTCTTAGCTACTACTTATTTATACATTACAAAAAGGCCTAATCATGGTTAAACCCATGGCTTAAAATCCGTTAACCCATGACATAAACCCTAAAATACCTTTGTTGGGTCCACAAGCCGACAAAATAAGTGAGATCCTGCTATCTCAGCTCCGCCTAGGTGCTCCATCTTCGACCAGCCTGTCGAAGTCCCAAAAATAGTCAATCATGACCAAAGTTTCCCCAAAACGACCAATGTTTCCCCAAAACTTGGTCAAGGGCCAACATGCCCCCAAAACTCACCTGTGACTCATCCTGAGTCACTCATATCTAGGCAACACCGCTTCGAAGAACTCGAGCTTAGCTCAAGCTACCTTGACTTACTTCTTCTCCAGAGCCTCCTTCTCGGCAAAATCCTGAATCACTTCCTTTGTAACAGGCCCTTGTAGGCATTGTTCTACTATCACAACCACTTGGTCTAGCTGCGAGCCTTGTCCTTCAATATCCTCAAAAATTGTGCAGTCTTCATCCTACACTGGTTGTAGCCTTTGTGTAACTTCCATAACTCTGCTCTGGATGGCAGTAATCTGTTGTTGGACTGTGCACTGTTCTTGCTAGATTTTCATCCTCTCAACTGTAGTGAGAAACTTCATCTGCACCTACACGGTGGAGGCCTGCTACTGTGCCTCCTGAAGTTGTGCTTCCAATTTCCTGATCTCTAGGTCTTCTGTAAGAAGTTTGTAGGTTTGCGCACTATGATTAATCAACTGCTTACACTCTGAGCTGAGTGCCATGATCCTTTCAACTACGTTCTTGGTGGCTTCTTCCCTCTGATTGCACACTTATTTTGGAGTGCTCGACACTGCTTGGAGCTCTATCTTTGTTACTGTTGCTTGGAGTTGTTGGATTACCTCAGCAAGCTTCCCTACTTGAACCTCGAGTGGTTCATTTTCCTCTTGTGCCAACCCTGGCACAGAGAGAAGTTCTTTACTCATCGCTTATGTGACCACAGTCTGCGCTGCGAGCAACTAGGCCTTTTCTTTCTACATATTCTCTTTGTCCTCCTTGAACATCACCCAAAATTCATCTTTATCCTTCTCATAGGCAATTATGCAAGACTGTGCAACTTGGAGTTTCTCCAAGATCTCCTCCTTTTCTTTCTTTAAGCCTTTGATAACCTTCTTATTCTCTTCCTGGACTCGGTGAAGTCGAGCCTCTGTTGCATCTGCTAATCTTCGTAATTGGGCAAGATCATCCCCGAATTCTGCAATATTCGATGAAGAAGGTGCAGTGGGTACTGTGTGGGTTGAGTGAATGGTTTGCTGTATTTCCTATAGCTCCTTCTCAATTATTTCATACAACGCTTCCTTCTTTGCTCCATGTCGCTGTAAGATATCCTCTGAAGTGTCTTCCACGGATGCAATGATGAGTCCAACATCATCCTCTATGAGCACATTCTTCGAGTGTGTCTTATTGGCTTAGGTCTTCTTTCTTTCCGAAGGTTTTTGCGAAGAAACCTTTCTCTTCTACGGAGTTACTGTTCCACTAGGGGGACAAGGAAAACCCTCAACCAGATTCATCGATTCAAAACTACATATATGAAAACCATACCTTTTTCTTCTTGTAGCGTTCTTTTCCTGCCACACTTTTTCTGCCACAATTTTTATGCCACAATTTTTCTGTCGCACTTTTTCTTCAGCACTTTTCTTGCCGCAATTTTTTTGCCGCACTTTTCCTGTCGCGATTTTTCTACAACACTTTTGCTGTCGCACTTTTCCTACTGTGATTTTTCTGCCACACTTTTTCTTCTCCACTTTTCCTTCCACGATTTTTGTGCCGCACTTTCCTGCCATGATTTTTGTGCCGCACTTTTCCTACCATTATTTTTTTCTGCACTTTTTCTCTGTCAATAATACATTCCCAAATAACCTTTCACAAAATAGATATTCAATGATATTCAATGTGTGCTAATGGGAGAGCCTTTATCTCTTATTTATTCTTCCATGTAGATTCCTCAAGGGGTTATCTTCTAACCAACTTAACCAGCTTTCCTTCTTTTAGGGCTAACCCACTTCTAACCACTTATCCACTTCTAACTCACTTTTCTACAAATAGTAAATTCTCCACTCCTAGTCACAACTAACTTTATTATTTAATTAATTTATTTTGCAACCACTTTCACTTATCCATAAATAGTAAACTCACCACTTCTTGTTGCAACCACTTTGACTACTTTATTATTTAAATAATTTATCTTTACTCACAACTTCTTGTTGCAACTAACTTTTCGATAATTAGTAAATTCATAACATATTTTCCCTTAACTAACTTCTTGTTGCAACCACTTTATTATTTAATTTATTCCTTGGTCAACCACTTTGACTATTCAATATTCTCATCACAACTGCTTTACCATAATTACCAAACTCACATTGCAACTAATTTATTTTTAATTATTTTTTTAATGCAACAACTATACCCATGATTAAATCCTAGTTACCATCAATTTGACTAGTACACTTCTTCTAGGAGCTTCTAGAATAATAGACTTATTTGACCTTCTATGGTCTTCTAGATAACTCATGAGGGTTCTCCAACTTCATATGGCCATAACTCTCTAACCGTGAGGATTTATGTTGTTGGACAACTGAGAGGGGGGGGGTGAATCAGTTGTTACTGTGCTTAAACAATTATGCCCATTTTAAACTCTTTACAAAACACTCAATGATGATCACAACAATGTAGGGAAGTAAGCAATAGAATATTAAACATCAATCACACACATGCAACATATAGAGACAAATATTTCTTGAGGAAACCCATAAAGGGAAAAATCTCTTCTTCTTGATATGATAAGTAATATTTATTTTCTTTACATTATCATTCTTATGAGCTCCAACTCCTCTTTAGGCTACAACATTTGTTTTACAAGCAACAACTTGCTAAGAGAACCAACTCTCTAATTTCTCTAGCACCCACTAGAAGGAAGCACCAACTCCCTGAGTGTTCCAACACCAACTGGATGGAAGCACCAACTTCCAGTCACACAGGCACCAACTTGTATAACAGAGAACAATAGTTCTCCCTTGCACCACCCTACCGCCCTGGTTTTTCTGGCTACAACCAGATGGAAGCTACAACTCCTTGTGTTCAAGCACCCACTTGAGACTTTGAGGACATCAACCCTCCCATGCACCTCCCTGCTACCCTCAAATATAAATATTTTATTTGTTCAATTTATCATAGTGATACAACATTTATCTATGGCTTACCAATCTCATCATTGTTCTGCTACACTGCTCTGCTCTGCCTGCATCAATGTATCTCTCCTTGTGTCTACTGCGCTTTCTGTTCTTCTCTCAGATATGCATTTATGTTGCTTGTTTCTTATGGTCTTCATCTCCTGCACACTGCATGCTTCTACCCACATAAAGAACACTCAACAACAGCACCCATCTCTTCTCTGTTATGCATTTTTATATTCTCTGTGCACCAACTACGTCCTATGTACAATGCCTCTGCATGCTCTTCACAGTGCCATTGTTCTGCCCTTGTGCTTGTTTACTACATCTCTTCCTCATAACTGCATAGCTACCTCACAGTGTTACTTCGCTTCATTGTTCTGCATGTTTTTGTCATGTCGAGTCCTCTGCCTGACCATCATGGCAACTCTTTGCAATTCCTAGCGGTTAGCTCCATGCGTTCATAATCACTGGGCGTTATGTTGAGATTCCTTAGCTTCTCTGGAAATCGAGACTCTTCATATTCTCTATCAGTTACATCCAGTCAACTATGGCTTATTTGGCTTCTAGGCCCCTTCCTTCGCATGACCATCAGTGATGACCAAGCGCTTATTCAAAAGGCGCTTCCCAATTTCTGTATAGTGAGAACTGGCTCTGTTTCATGATATAACCTTGGGCTATCAAATTCATGTGACCATGTGATTGTGGGCGTGTACATGGGTGATTTGAATCAAATTTCTTTTCGCTTCACAATTTACCTCGAGATGCCACCTGCCCTTTCAAAAAAACCATGGTTTCAATTGCGGCCCGCTCGTGAAAAATTAAGGCCCGAGCATGTTCTGGCCCCGCAATAGACCATGACTATCAATCTCACGATATTGATGGTTCTCTTGAACGAATGGTTCATATATGTCCTCTCAAGTCTATGGACCAGATCTCTCTTTCCTCCATAAACGACTAAGGTTTCCTTTGTGATCCCGGCTCCGGAAGTTTCAACTCTCAAACCCTATTGTTGTTGACTAGATATCTTCCGGAGTGGAAGATCTGCTGACATCTGTCCTCTTCAATTGATGGATCTGCCTTCTTTCCTTTGTCCACGCACTCTCAACGATCATATGAAACGTGTCCCTCCATACCAAAGGACGAGATCGATTTCGTCTTTCATGCTTCTGGAGTTTTGATTCTCAAACTCCGCTTGCTCCCAGATCATTTCACCCAGAGTCCAAGATCCAATGACACGTGTCCCTTTTGGATCGACGGTCACAATCCCTTCAGGTATTCGGGGTTCAGATATTTCAACTTCCCAACCTTTCAACCTTACTTTGATTTTCTCGGAGCTGACTAGCCTCTGATGCGTGTCCCTCTTGGATTAACGGTCGAGATCTCCTTGAGTCTCTGGAATTCAGAGATTTCAACTTATGTTATCCTTCCACTAGAGTAGATCAACAAATGAGACTTCTTCCGAAGTGATCTTTAGATTAGCCGTCTCATGTCCATTTTGGGTCTCCGACATTCGAGACTTCGGGTCTTTGGGGGAGTGTTGGTGGTAAAACTCTTGAAGTAAAAATCGTAGAGTGATGTAACTCTTTCATCACTTGATGACATGTCATGAGACGATTATTTGCCACATGTCACTCAGATTCATGATTTGCACGTACCTAAAATGTTGATTTCAAATTGAAACTTGTCATTCTCTGACTGTGCCACATGTCCTTGCTAACGTACACTGCTGACATGGTCTGTCCCATTTTCTTGTTGATGTCGAAGTAGATCTCTTGATGTGACACATGTTCATCTCCTTGATCTAATGATCAGGATAGTATCTTAGATTGACGGCTGAGAGCGACTTTGGATCTTCGTCCTTCGGGACATCATGACTTTTGACATTTGAAGCTCCCGAAGCAATTCTCCCAGAGTGACGTAACATGCTTACATCACTTGTTGACATGGCACAAGCCAATTTCTTCTGGAGGCTTGTCATCATTTGATGACATCATGTGTATTGCATGATGTGTATACTGACGTGGTCTGTCATATGCCCTTTTTCTAACGTGGTTTGCTGACCAACAACCCTGATCCAATGATTCTCTTTTGTCCTTCAAATCCGACGGTTGACAGAACTTCACATTCCGGGGATTTCAAATCACAAACTTTTAGGAGTGTAACCTCCTCGCATCTCTATATCTGAAGTGAATGTTGTTCGTTCGATCAGGATCTTGGATCGATGACCCAATCTTTCTGCGATGCAACTTTGCTATCTTATCCTATCCTTCCACTCAAAATTGATCCGATCGCTGATGAAACTTCGCATTCTAGAGATTTCAAATCTCAAACTTTCCTAAGTGTAAACTCCTTGCATCTTTAGACCCGAACTAATCATTGTTCATCGATCATGTTCTCAGATCGACAACTCGATCTCTTTGCATGCTCCTCTTGTCTGGATACTGATCCGACAACCATTGATGCTCCTCCTATATGGATACTAATCCCAACGGCCACTATCGCTCCTCCTCTTGAGCTTTCACTTCCTCTAGATTTGGAAGAATGTTGATGTCTCAAAGGCCTCAACCTTTGATCCTCGTCTGCGCTTTTGGAAATTGCTATCTCTTCTGATCTTTCTTGTATCTGCATACTATTCATCTTTGCTTACCTTTTTTCCATCACTGTTATTGCCATCAATGACAAGCAAATCTCTACCTGTAAACATCCCAAAAATCTCCCTATTTGGCATTGATGGAAACTTTAAAAGGCTGCACTATTCGGCTTAGACTTCCAACTATAGCATCCGATCCAGACTACTCATTTTCTCCCCCTTTGACATCAATGTCAAAGAAAACATGCTCCCCTTGAGCTGTTGCACTACTTTTTGGAGGTATCAAATATTCAACCAATACATACTCCCGCTGTCAGGATGGACTCTCTTAGGTGAGAGAAGGGATCACGCCCAACTTCTGGCGTAAAAACTCAAACTGATATTTTGCAAGCGGTTTAATGAAGATATCAGAAATCTAATATTTGGATGGAATATAATGCAAAGAAACAACAGTGTTGGTCACCTATTCCCTCAAGAAGTGATACTTGATGGGTATATGCTTTCTCTTGGAGTGAAATACAGGGTTCTTTGACACACTGATTGCACTGGTATTATCACAATGAACTGGGATCGGTGTAGTATATTTTACCTCCAAGTATGCAAGTTTCTAAATCATCCACAATACTTGGGTACAACAAGTGGTAGCTACAATGTATTCAGCTTATGTAGTTGATAAGGAAATGGAACCTTGCTTCTTTCTCAACCATGATACAAGAGAATCTCCTAAGAAGAATGCACCTCCACTCGTGCTTTTCCTTTCATCCACGCAATTATCCAAATCATCATCTAAATAGAATGATAATTGAAAATTCTAATTCCTAGGATACCATAGGCAATAGTCTATTGTTCCTTTCAAGTATCTGAATATTCTTTTCATAGCTAAAAAATGACTTTTTTTAGGTGCGGCCTGATACCTTCCTACCATTCCAACAACATGCATTATGTCTGGACAGGATTTTTTGATGTACAATAGGCTACCTATCATAAACCTATATGAACTCTGATCAACATCAGGTGAATCATCATCCTTTCTTAACTTACATCTAGTCACCATAGGTGTGCTCATAGGTTTAGAATCTTTCATTTGAAACCTTTTTAGAATTTCTCTTAGATATTTTCCTTGAGAAAGAAATATTCCTTCATACCTCTAAGTAATTTGTAGGCCAAGAAAAAATGATAGTTCCCCTATCATAGACATTTCAAACTCATATTGCATGGAAAAATCAAACCATTGCACAAATGAAGCATTGTTACTACCAAAGATGATGTCATCTACATAGACCAACACAGTGAGCAAATCATTACCCTTTGTTTTGATATATAGATTATTGTCAATTGTTCCTCTCTTGAACCCTTTGTCTTGAAGATACGTATCCATTCTGCGATATCTGGCACGAGGAGCTTGTTTCAACCTATATAAGGAATTCTTTAGGTTGCAGATAAATTCAGGGTTATCTGACAGATGGAAACCCCCTGTTTGTTCCATATAGACTTCTTCTTTCAGATATCCATATAGAAAGGTTGACTTGACATCCATTTGATAGAATTTAAACTATTTATGACAAGCATAGGAAAGAAACATTCTAATATCTTCTAATCTTGCTACAGGTGCAAATGTTTCATCAAAGTCCAGTTCTTCTATTTGAGCCTATCCTTTACATACCAATCTAGCCTTATTTATTACAATATTTCCTTGCTCATTCATTTTATTTTTGTAGACCCATTTGGATCCTATTACATTTTTATTTGTTGGCCTAGGAACGAGTTCCCAAGTGTCATTTTTTTCAATCTGGTCCAGTTCCTCATTCATTGATTTCAACCAATTTACATATTCATTGGCTTCATTGAAGTTCTTGGGTTCCAACATGGATATGAATGCCATATGTGATTGCTCGGTGGTTTTTATTATCCTTCTGCTGGTTTGTACACCTTTGTCTTTCTCACCAATTATCTGACTTGCAGGATTATTCTTTTGAGTAATTCTGGAGGAAGGATTCGATGTTGTCTGCTGATTTGAGTATGCCTGAGTATTTGCATCTTCATCTGACTCAGAGTCTTCTTGTTCTAATTCTTGGACCTGTTCAGCTTCATCTTCAACTATATCCTCTGTTGTTGATTCAGTATTGCTCACCTCTCTTACTGGGACACCTTCATCAACTTTTGTGCCAATACAATCAAACAATTTATGCAGCCTCTTATTATAGCATGTGTATCCTTTACTGTTTGTAGCATACCCTAAGAAGATGCCTCCATCAACCCTGTCATCATACTTACCAAGGTTTTCATTATTATTCCTTATGTAGCACTTACTCCCAAAGACATTGAAGTGTTTTATTGAAGCATGTCTTCCATACCATAGTTCATAAGGTGTCTTGTCACTATGTGGTCTAAGGTAGGCCTTGTTAAGAATATGGACTGTTGTGTGTATTGCTTCTACCCAGTAGGTTTGACCAATGTTCTTCTCATTCATCATTGACCTCGCCATTTGCTGAACTGTTCTATTTTTCCTCTCAACTACTCCATTTTGTTGTGGAGTTCCTAGGACTGTGTATTCTCTATTGATCCCATGTTTATCACAGAATTCCTTGAACTCACTTGACATAAATTCTATTCCTATGTCTGATCTTACTGCCTTTAACCTCTTACCTATTTGATTCTCAGTTAAAGCCTTAAATATTTTAAATTTCTCAAATGCTTCAGCTTTTTCTTTGAGAAAAGCAACCCAAGTAAGTCTAGAGTAATCATTAATGATCAACATAAAGTAGTTTTTCTTTCATGTGCCTTATTGTCTTGATGGTCCACATAAATCCATATGAACTAATTGGAGTCATTTCTCTGTTGAAGTAGAGCCCTTGGATTTAAATTGTGTCTTGGTTAGCTTTCCTACTTGGCAGGGTTTACACACAGAGTCTTGTGGCTTTGATATTCTTGGAAGATCTTTTACTGCCTCAAGAGTTTTGAGCTTGATTAAGTGGTCAAAGTTTATATGTCCAATTCTCCTATGCCATAACCAATTTTCATCATGTTTTCTTAGATGACACTCTTCTTTATCTTCTTTCAACACATATACATTATTTTTTGTCCTTATGCCTTTAGCCACCACTTATCCTGAGTTTACAGACATTATCTTACAATCCTTGGAAGTGAACACCACTTCACATCCTCTATTACACATTTGACTTACACTAAGAAAATTATGTTTAAGCCCATCTACAAGCAGAACATCCTGGGCTTTTCCTTTACCATTACTCAAACTCACCATCCCTTTACCCTATATTTTACCTGGTTCATCATTTCCAAAGGTTACATTTCTTGTTTTGCTTTTACTTATAGACATAAACTTATCCTTGTCTCCAGTCATGTGTTTGGAACATCCACTGTTTATATACCAGGGGTATTTTTGTTTTTGAGCTGAAAGTACTAGACCACATTTTTCACTGTCTTTCTTTTTCCATGTGCTGGCATTTCTAGCTAAAGGATTTATCCTTGGATCTGCCTTATACTTCTTCAAATGGCAGTTTGCAACTTTATGGCCAAAGTTATGACAGTTATAACAATCAATATCATTGTTCAATAGGTCAAAGTTATTGGTGTTACGTTGTCTATTCATTGGCTTCTTAGTTCTATGTTGTAAAGATTGTCTATTTCTAAACTCAATTTGACATTTTACAATCTTATGACCAAAATTAGAACAGTAAAAACAATAGCCATGAAAGAAATTTTGGTACTTGAAGGATGGCCTTCTTCTTGGCATTTGTTTCTCCATATTCTGATATCTTTGTTTTTTATCAGGGATTATCTTATCTTTATTATATTTAGGTGACAGAGCACTCTCATGGTATGATTGTCTGTTGGCTTGGAACTTGATCATTTTTGTTGGCTCTTTTCTTTTTGGTTGTTTGTTGCTTGAACCATTTACATAACCTAAACCAGTATTCAAAAATAGAGATCTCTGTTTTCTCATAATGTCGTTTAGTTTAGTTGTGTCTTTAATGCTTGGAAGGTTTTGAAGATACAATGTTTTAAACCACTCCATCTCTTTTCTAGTTTTTACTACCTCTTCTCCCAAGGCTTCACATCTTGCCTTCTTTTCTGATAATTGTTGTTTCAGAATGTACTCAATTTTCTTTGCCTCTTATAATTCCACTTTTAGCAAGGAAAAGTCTTCATTAGGTTCTTTATTATCTTTCTCAACCTGTATCAACAATTGTTTTTGTTTTTTCTTCTTAGATCCGAGTCTAGCAATTTATCCTAGAGAACTGATCATTTCTCCTTCCAAGTCAACCACAGCTTCTTCATCATCAACATTACTTCCTGTGATTTTATTATCATAATCCTCTTGGGCCATAAGCATAAAGTCATTAAAATTATCTTCACACGAGGATTCACTATCTGTGTCCTCTGAAGAGTCATCATTTTTTACGCATAAAATTTTCTTTTTAGCAAATCTCTTAGGTTTGAACTTCTTTTCTCCTTCAGAGTTCTGATCCTGCTTCTTGTGTGGAAACTTAGATGCAAAGTGACCTATATTTCCACAGTTGAAACATTTGAAGGGAAATTTTCCTTGGTACTTGTCAGGCTGCTAAATTAAAGCTTTGAATGTCCTAAACCATTAAATTGTCAAATCAGGGTTGGTAAACTTCGAGCTGATACACAGTATGTGCAGGCAAGCATCTAGTCTTTATTTGAATGCTATCCTAAGAATAAAACACACCTATTCTAAAAACTTGAATTCTAATAACTAACTCGAAACTGAGCATTTCCTACTAAGTCATAAACAGAAGAAAAACATTCTTGTGCTCGGATGCTGGTACTGCTATCTCTATTCAAAAGCGTAGTTCTACAGAGTCATTCTACCTCTATGTTCAACCATTTACCATCAGCATTTTCGTTTAAGTCATAACACACAGGGTCTTGTCGAAACTGCATTCGTTCTGAGCATCAAAACAAATCTAATGCTACCTACAGGAAAACAGAGTATTATGCTGCTAACTGGTACCAGGAGCTCCTTTTGTTCTAATCGTAACCTAACTGTTTTAAGCACGCAAGGCAACTACTGTCTAACAAAGCAAAATGCACACTACTCTAGTTACATCCGAAGTGAAAATGAAAGCCGAACAACCATATGCTAACCCTACAGGTATTAGTCCTGTGTGCAATATTCAGCAATGTCAAAGATAATAGTGCGCAGTAATGATTCACTTGAGGAATAAATAAACACAGTCCTGAAACTTTCAAAGTGTCATGTAAGCAAACATTCACACACTGTGATGAATTGAAACTATGATAAACCGAAATGAAATCTGTGAACACTAAGCTACCTCAGATGCGAGCTATAAAATATCGAAATGAACTACAGCTACAACAACACACACTAAATCTATTGCAAATGAAACAGCAGCTTGCACTGGTTTGGCGGGCCCAACCAAACGGCACAGACGCTGTGGAAAACGACCAGAGCCAACTAGATCATACGATGCAGAGACAGTATAACTCCACGCTTCATCAACTCATTAAAAACAGTATTCAGATCATATGACAGTTAACATATACGCAACAACAAATTGCATTCAAGACATGAGTTCATAGCATAGTTCGATAACAATAGCAAACGACAACAGTAATGGTAACAATAGTGGCGGTAGTAACCCGTTCTCAGCAATGAATACGGGTTTATATCCAAATCCTATTGTTTGTAACAGTCTAGACAAAGAGAACATAAAGCAACGGATCCCTGATCCGAGAATAGTCTTGCAATCAAACTGAAAACACATTTCACAACTTCGTGACACGTAGTGTCACAAAGTGTGAACGCTGAAGAATAACTGATCCAATTTCATCATTAGGCCTTCGAGCACTTCTGTAGCAACGACTCCAGCTGTCCTGCGAATCTTCTATTTCTCATTCGAACCATAACGCACACCATGGTGCATCGATCTCGAACGGCTCCACTGGTACCTCCACGGTGCGAGTTGGTACCAGGTACCGGCATCCTGTTCCAAGAATAGCAATGGTACCTAACCTAAGTGATATTAGTCCAATTATCAATTTAAAGTATTAAAATGCGTAATAATAGCTTGAATTTCAAAGATACCTTAGGTGAACCCTTTGAATGGTAAAGGGATGTTGATTATGTCAAAATGGGGTCAAAAAGGGGTGGTACTGGCATATAGTTGGAGGGCTGTGGTATATAGTATAGGCAAAGAACATGGTCAAAACCGGGGACCAACATACCCCCACACTGAAGTCCTTACCTGTCCTCAGGCAACTAAAATCAAAACTTGGTAGCCATCACAGGGTTGCAGCAGCTGGAACCAGCATCTGTAGTCTTTCTTGCTTCTTCATATTTCTCATTTCCTTCTTAAGGACCCTGTTGATTATAACATGTTTCTTAACAATCCTCCGAAGCTGCCTGTTTCTTTTGATAATATCTTTCTTCCTCTGCTTTTGTCTTTCGATTTTTGACAAAAGGTGGGTCACCCTGAGCTTCAGGAGTTCGTTTTTGGCTTTAACATGTCTGTCCAGTACACGGTACTCATGTAATTTCTCCTTCAGTCTACTGTTCCTGCTTTCTAGCTTTGTCACCATTGGCTTCAAGGTTCGGCTGGAGGAGATTTGGCAGTGAGTTTCAATTGTTTGGTCTTGCCCTGGCTGTGGTGAAGGGCTCGATGCATGTGTGAGTTCCTCGGGACTTTGAACAGGGGTGTGGAATTTATCGGAGTTATGGTATGAACTACATCCAGGAGTAAACTGATCTGGGGTGTGCTCGTAAGTATCAGTTGGATCAAAGTTACGATCGGGGCTGAGTTCCTGGTCGTTAATTGAGTCTGGATGGACGGGGCTGAGTGTAGAAGTATCAACTGGATGGGGTTCATCGGTGTTAGCGGAACTAGGTCCGGGAGTGGGTTCTTTGGGCATTTGGACAGAGGTACCGGTTGGTTCTTGGACGAATTCAGTCTGCACAACTTTCTTGGGTGTAGTGGCCTGCCGGGTGGTCCTACGATTTTTCCGAATGAGCTGAGACAACGTCCATGTCATCTCGGATGGCTCCGGGGCTTCCTCGTGACCATCTATGCTGTCTAGTATTTCTTGTGTGGGGTAGCTGGGTATTGAATCATCCATCCCCGTCAATACACTTTTGCATTTTCTCTTTGGGTTCCTCCTGGGCTGATCAATTGGCTCAACTAGCTCCTCCACATTGATTATATTATCAGTGACTGGGGAAGGACTCGGGGCTGCAATATCCATTGCTGTAGGTGTGGTGGCCTGCCCATGTTCGGCATTGGTTTCGACCTCGCCATGAATTGGAGGTTCGGGCTCAGGTTTCTCAGCAGAGTCCTTAGTTAGGGTCTTGACTTTCTTTGTCTTACGGGTCGGCTTTTTATGTGGGGTAACAGGCTTCCCCTTTTTATCTTTTGACTGGGCCCGAGCGAGGGTTTTTGCAGCAAAGAGGTCCCAAGTCTCTTGCTTTTTTGACAGTGCAAATGTGATCAAAATCTTAACTAAGCCGAAATGAAACAGACTCCCCCTAAATTCACTAACCCTCTGAACCTGCTCAGCCATTCCTTTCAAACTTTTTAACAGGAAAAATGGTACGTTCAACAAGGTACCTGTGAAGTGCAGTAGAAGTCGGGCGTGGCAGGGAAAGAGAATGGTGTACCGACCCTCGCATGTTAAATAACGCTGAAGGATGATCAACACATGTGCCCACTGTGGCTCTAGCCAGGCCTGCGACGTTCCCTTGGTCCATCTTGTGTTCCGGTACTGGGGTTTTAACAATTGCGCACATAGCTCCTTATCCACTGGTTGTCCCTTCGCCCATCGCTAGCCTGTGGTGGGTAACTCAATCGCCTCCGCAATAAATTCCTCTGTGACCTTGAATTCCAATACGCCCACCTTGGCGGTCTCACCATCGAAATGCAGCGCGAATTGAAGGGTGATGGCATTGTCGTACCCATTGAACTTTTTCAGGAATGGTTCCCACCCGGCTTGTTTGAAAATTTCTCTCGTGGCCTTATATTCGGGAAGGGCTTCCAGGTCAGCATAGGTTTCTGGTTCATGGCGGTTGGCGACCATAGCTCCTTTTGGCATAACAGGGAGAGTCGATCGTTAGCAGTGGAGGTTGGTTGAGGGCGACAAGAGCGATGAGAGGGGAGAATG
>ML786596.1:542485-564158 GCA_009831015.1 Picea engelmannii | reverse complement strand
TGGATATAGTTGAATGGTTTAAGTATAAGTTGAAAAAGGTTTTAAATTGTACTTGATACTGATTCAACCCCCTCTCAGTATCAACAATTGGTATCAGAGCGGGTTACCTTCAATACAGTTTAACCACTGGAAGGAAGATCCTAAGAAGAAATGGAAGACAAAATTCCAAATGGGATTCCACCATTTGATGGAAGCAATTTTAAATACTGCAGTAATAGAATGAAAACTTACTTGAAATCTCTTAGGGTAGATGTTTGGTTCTCAGTTGCTTCAGGATACAATGCTTTCAAGAAACCAAAGACTACAGCTCAGAAGGAAGCAAAAAGGAACAACAAATTGGCAGTAGATACCATCCTGGATGGATTGACAAATTCACAAGGTGGGATCATGTGCATCATCAAAAGAAGTTTGGGACAAGCTACAAGACCTTTATGTAAGGGAAGAAGAAGAAGAAGAAGAAGAAGAAGAAGTTGAAGCAAATTACAACATCTCAGATTTCAAAGAAGAAAATAGAGGTCAGTTCTTTTGCTTTAATTGTGAAGGAGTAGGTTATGTTGAATTTGAATGTCCTCATCCAAGGATTGAAAGAAATGACACTGAAGAAGAAAATGGCATTTTGCAGCTTTGTGGCCGAAGTTATGACAGTTATGACATTCGAGCTCATTGTTCAATAGGTCAAAGTGATTGGTGCTACATTGTCTATTCATTGGTTTCTTATTTCTATGTTGTAAAGATTGCCTATTTCTTGACCTCCTTAGTTGCATGTCTCTAAATGTGTTTGACAGTTTACAATCTTATGACCAAAATTAGAACAGTAAAAATAGTAGCCATGAAAGAAATTTTGGTACCTGGGGGATGGCCTTCTTCTTGGAATTTTTTTCTCCATATTCTGATCTCTTTATTTTTTATAAGGGATTATCTTGTATTTATTAGCTTTAGGTGACAAAGTACTCTCATGGTTTGATTGTTTTTTGGCTCGGAACTTGATCATCTTTACTGGCTCTTTGCTTTCTGGTTGATTGTTTCTTGAACCATTTACATAACCTAAACCAGTCTTCAACAATGGAGATCTCTGTTTTCTCAGAATGTCATTTAGTTCTGTTGTGGCTTTAATGCTTGGAAGGTTTTGAAGATACAATATTTTAAACCTCTCCATCTCTTTTGTAGTTCTTACTACCTCTTCTTCCAAGGCTTCACATCTTGCCTTCTTTTACGATAATTGTTGTTTTAGGATGTCCTCTATTTTCTTTGCCTCTTCTAATTCCACTTTTAGCATGGCAAAGTCTTCATTAGGTTATTTATTGTCTTTGTCAACCTGTATCAGCAATTCTTTTTTCTTTTTCTTCTTAGATACAAGTCAAGCAATTTCTTCTAGAGCACTGATAAGTTGTCCTTCCAAGTCAACCACAACTTCTTCATCGTCAACATTACTTCCTGTGATTTTATTATCATAATCCTCTTGGGACATAAGAATAAAGTCATTAACCTTATATTTACACGAGGAATCACTATCTGTGTCTTTTGAAGAGTCATCATTATTTACAGATAAACTTTTCTTTTTACCAAATCTCTTGGGTTTGAACTTCTTTTCTCCTTCATAATTATGATCATGCTTCTTGTTTGGACACTTAGATGCAAAGTGACCTATCTTTCCACAGTTGAAACATTTGAAGGGCAATTTGCCTTGGTACTTTCCCGATCCTTTCTTTAGTCTTCTCATAAATTTTGCTTCAATTTCATCAGGCTCAGAATCCTCATTCTTATCAGCGTTAAATGATGCTTCTCTAGAAGTGGATTTATCTTTACCTATCCTCATTTCATATTCAGTAAACGTTCCTAGAAGTTTATCAAAAGGTATATTTTTCAGATCATTAAGTTCTTCTATAACAAAGACCTTTGGGTTGAACCTATCTGGCAAATATCTTAAAATCTTCTAGACTAAAACTACGTCTTCAAACTTCTCACCAAGACTCTTCATGGCATTCACTAGTTCTTTAACTCTCAGAAAGTACTTCCCAACAATTTCATCCTCTTTCATCTTTAGTTGTTCAAACTGTAATTTGTAGGTTTGAATCTTGGCATCCTTTACCTTCTCTTTAACTTCATAACTAGTAATGAGTTTGTCCCACATTTCTTTGGCAGATTCTAAATGCATAACTTTTACAAATTTTTCTTTTGCAAGCCCACTCAAAATAGCATTCATAGCCTTAGTGTTAAATATAAATTATATCTTTTGATCCTTAGAATCTAGTACAATTGGCTTTACATAACCAATGTCAACCACATCCCAAACATCTCCACCTAAATCCATTATGTAGGTTCTCATCCTAACTTTCCAGAAGGCAAAGTTTGTTCCATTGAACATGGGGGACTTATTGGTTGAAGTTCTTTCATGGATAGTCATGTTCAAGCTCTAGGATCTACCCTTATATAAAAGGAACCAACTCTGATACCAATTGTTGGACCAGTGAGAGGGGGGGGTGAATCAGTTGTTACTGTGCTTAAACAATTATGCCCATTTTAAACTCTTTATAGAACACTCAATGATGATCACAACAATGCAAGGAAGTAAGCAATAAAATATTAAACATCAATCACACACATGCAATATACAGGCACAAATATTTTCCGAGGAAACCCATAAAGGGAAAAACGTCTTCTTCTTGATATGATAAGTAATCTTTATTTTCTTTACATTATCATTCTTATGAGCTCCAACTCCTGTTGAGGCTACAACCTCTATTTTACAAGCAACAAGTTGTTGAGAGCACCAAGTCTCTGATTTCTCTAGCACCCACTAGAAGGAAGCACCAACTCCCTGAGTGTTCCAGCACCAACTTCCAGTCACACAGTCACCAACCTATATTACAGAGAACAATATTTCTCCCTTGCACCACCCTACTGCCCCATTTTTTCTAACTGCAACTAGATGGAAGATACAACTCCCTGTGTTCAAGCAACCACTTGAGACTTTGAGGACACCAGTCCTCCCTTGCACCTCCCTACCACCCTGAAATATAAATCTTTGCTTTCTTAAATGTATCACAGTGATACAATGTTTATCTATGGCTTACCAATATCATCATTATTTTTCTACACTACTCTGCTCTGCCTGCATCAGTGTATCTCTCCTCGTGTTTGTTGCGCTTTCTGTTCTTCTCTCATATATGCATTTTTGTACCTTGTTTTTTCTGTGCTTCAGCTTCTGCACACCGCATAAATCACACTCAACAGAAGTACCCATCTCTTTTTTTTTCTGCGTTTTTATATTCTCTGTCCACCAACTACGTCCTATTCACAATTCCTCTACATGCTCTTCACAACATCAATGTTCTACCCTTGTGTTTTTTTACTGCATCTCTTCCTCATAATTGCATAGCTACCTCACAGTGCTACTTCACTTTTGTGTTCTGCATGTTTTTGTCATGTCGAGTCCTCTACCTGATCATCATGGAAACTCTTCGTGATCCCTGGTGGTTAGCTCCATGTGTTCATAATCACTGGGCATTATGTTGAGATTCCTTAACTTCTCTGGCAATCGATACTCTTCGTCTTCTCTGTCAGTTACAACTGGTCAACTATGGATTCTTTGGCTTCTATGCCCCTTCCTTCACTTGACCATCGGTGGTGACCAAGAGCTTATTCAAAAGGCGCTTCCCGATTTCTGTCTAGTGAACACTTGCTCTGTTTCACGATATGACCTTGGGCTATGACCTTCATGTGACCATGTTATTGCGGGCGCATCCATGGGTGGTTTGAATCAAAATTATTTTTTCCCTGCAATTTACCTCAAGCTGTCACGTTCCCTTTCATCAAAGCCATAGTTTCAATTGCAGCGCGCTCATGAAAAATTAAGGCCCGAGCATGTTCTGGCCCCACAATGGATCACGATCATCGATCTCACTATCTTGACGGTGCTCTTGAACAGATGGTTCAGATATGTCCTCTCAAGTCTGCAGACCAGGTCTCTCTTTCCTCCATCAACAACTGAGGTTTCCTTCGTGATCCAGGAGTTTCAACTCTCAAACCCTGTTGTTGTTGACTGGATATCTTCCGGAGTGGAAGATCTACTGACATCTGTCCTCTTCAATCGACAACTTTGCCTTATTTCCTTTTTCCACGTGCAATACTTGGTCTCAATGATCGTATCACACGTGTCCCTCCAAACCAACAGACGAGATCGATTCCGCATATCTTGCTTCAGAAGTTTCGATTCTCAAACTTCGCTTGCTCCTGAAGCATTTCACCCAGAGTCCACGATCCAACGACGCATGTCCCTTTTGGATAAATGGTCACAATCCCTTTGGGTATTCGAGGTTTAGAGATTTCAACTTCCCAACCTTTCAAACTTCCTTTTCTTTTCTCTGAGCTAACTAGCCTCTGACGCATGTCCCTCTTGGATTAACGGTCAAGATCTCCTCGGGTCTCTAGAATTCATAGATTTCAACTTATGTTATCCCTCCACTGGAGTAGATCAATGGATGAGACTACTTCCAAAGTTATCTTTAGATCGGACGCCTTGTGTCTATTTCGGGTCTCCGACATTCTGGACTTCGAGTCTTTGGGGGACTGTTGGCTGTAAAAATCCTGAAGTAAAACTCCCAGAGTGATGTAACTCTTGCGTCACTTGATAATGTGTCACGAGCCAAATAGTTTCCACGTGTCACTATGATTCATTATTTGCACGTACCTGAAATGTTGATTTCAACTTGACACTTTTCATTCTCTGAATGTGCCATGTGTCCTTGCTGACATAGACTACTAACATGGTCTGTTCCATTTTCTTTCTGATGTCAACATAGATCTCCTGATGTGACATGTGTTCATCTCCTTGATCTAATGGTTAGGATAGTATCTTAGATCGATGACTGAGAGAGACTTTGGATCTTTGTTCTTCGGGACTTCCTGACTTTTGACATTTGAAACTCCCGAAGCAATTCTTCTGTAGTGACGTAACTTGCTTACGTACTTGTTGACATGGCACAAGCCAATTTCCTCTGAACGCTTGTCATCATCTTATGATGTCATGTGTATTGGCTGACGTGGTCTACTGACGTGGACTTGCTGACGTGGTATTCCATATGCCCTTTTGCTGACGTGGTTTGCTGACCAACAGCACTGATCCAATGATCCTCGTTTGTCCTCCAAATCCGATGGTTGACGGAACTTCACATTATGGGGATTTCAAATCTCAAACTTTCAGGAGTGTAACCTCCCCGCATCTCTATATCCGAAGTGAATGTTGTTCGTTCAATTAGGATCTTGGATCGATAGCCTGATCTTTCTCCGATGCAAATTTGCTAGCTTATCCTGTCCTTCCACTCGAAATTGATTCGATGGTTGATGGAACTTTGCATTCTAGAGATTTCAAATCTCAAACTTTCTTGACTGTAAACTCCTCGCATCTTTAGACCTGAACTAATCGTTGTTCATCGATCATGTTCTCAGATCAATGACTCATTCTTTCTCCGTGCTCCTCCCATCTGGATACTGATCTGACAGCCACTGTTTCTCCTCCTTTCTGAATACTAATCCCGATGGCCACTATCACTCCTCTTCCTGAGCTTTCGCTTCCTCCCAATTTGGAAGAATGTCTATGTGTCAAAGGCCTCGACATTTGATCCTCGTCTGCACTTTTGGAAACTCTTATCTCTTTTGATCTTTCTCATCTCTGCATATTGTTCTTCTTTGCTTACCTATTTTCCCTCGTTGTTCTTGCCATCAATGACAAGCAACTCTCTACCTGTAAACATTCCAACAATCTCCCCCTTTGGCATTGATGGAAACCTTGAAAGGTTGTGTTATTCGGCTTGGAATTCCAACTATAGCATTTGATCCGGAATACTCATTTTCTCCCCCTTTGACATCAATGTCAAAGAAAACATGCTCCCCCTGAGTTGTTGTAGTACTTTTCGGAGGTATCATATATTCAACCAATACATACTCCCCCTGACAGGATGGACTCTCTTAGGTGAGATAAGGGATCACGCCTAGCTTCTGGCGTAAAAAATCAAACTGAGATTTTGCAAGTGGTTTAGTGAAGATATCAACAATCTGATCTTTGGATGGAATATAATGCAAAGAAACAAAAGTGTTGGTCACATTTTCTCTTAAGAAGTGATACTTGATGGGTATATGCTTGGTATTGGAGTGAAATACAAGGTTCTTTGACACATTGATTGCACTGGTATTATCACAATGAATTGGGATCGGTGCAATATATTTTACCTCCAAGTCTGCAAGTGTCTAAATCATCCACAATACTTGGGTACAACAAGTGGCCACTGCAATGTATTCAGCTTTTGTAGTTGATAAGAAAATGGAACCTTGCTTCTTGCTCAACCATGATACAAGAGAATCTCCTAAGAAGAATTCACCTCCACTCGTGTTTTTCCTTTCATCCACACAGTTATCCCAATTAGCATCTGAATAGATTGATAGTTGAAAATTCTGATTCCTAGGATACCATAGGCCATAGTCCATTGTTCCTTTCAAGTATCTGAAAATTCTTTTGACAACTAACAAATGACTCTGTTTAGGTGTGGTCTGATACCTTCCTACCATTCCAACAACATGCATTATGTTTGGACAAGATATTGTGATATAAAATAGGTTGCCTATCATAGACCTATATGAACTCTAATCAACATTAGGTGAATCATCATCCTTGCTTAACTTACATCCAGTGACCATAAGTATGCTCATAGGTTTAGAATCTTCCATTTGAAACCTTTTCAGCATTTCTCTTAGATATTTTCCTTGAGAAGGAAATATTCCTTCATACCTCTGAGTAATTTGTAGGCCAAGAAAAAAATATAGTTTCCCTATCATAGACATTTCAAATTCAAACTACATGCAAGAAGAAAACCATTGTACCAATGAAGCATTGTTACTACCGAAGATGATGTCATCTACATATACCAACACAATGATCAAATCATTACCCTATGTTTTGATATATAGATTTTTGTCCACTGTTCCTCTCTTGAACCCTTTGTCTTGAAGATACGTATCCAGTCTATGATACCAGGCACGCGGAGTTTGTTTCAGCCCATATAAGGATTTCTTTAGTTTGCAGACAAAGTTAGGGTTATCTGACAGTTAGAAACCCTCTGGTTGTTCCATATAGACTTCTTCTTTTAGATCTCCATTAAAAAAGGCTGACTTGACATCCATTTGATAGACTTTAAACTTTTTATGACAAACATAGGCAAGAAACAATATAATAGCTTCTAATCTTGCTACAGGTGCAAATGTTTCATCAAATTCCAGTCCTTCTATTTGAGCATATCCTTTACAGACCAATCTAGCCTTATTTATTACAATATTTCCTTGCTCATTCAACTTATTTTTGTAGACCCATTTGGATCCTATTACATTTTTATTTGTTGGCCTAGGAACGAGTTCCCAAGTGTCATTTTTTTCAATTTGGTCCAGTTCCTGATTCATTGATTTTAACCAATTTACATCTTCATTGGCTTCATTGAAGTTCTTGGGTTACATCATGGATATGAAGGCCATATCCTTCTCCTGGTTTGTACACCTTTGTCTTTCTCACCAATTATCTGACTTGCAGGATAATTATTTTGAGTAATAATGGAGGAAGGATTAGATGTTGTCTGTTGATTTGAGTCTGCCTGAGTATTTGCATCTTCATCTGACTCGGAGTCTTCCTGTTCTGATTATTGAACCTGTTCAGCTTCATCTTCAACTATATCCTGTATTATTGATTCAGTATTGCTCACCTCTCTTACTGGGACTCCTTCATCAACTTTTATGTCAATACAATCAACCAATTTATGCAACCTCTTATTATAACATCTATATCCTTTATTGTTTGTAGAATACCCTAAGAAGATGCCTTCAACATCCCTGTCATCATACTTCCCAAGGTTTTCATTATTATTCTTTATGTAGCACTTACTCCCAAAGACTTTGAAGTGTTTGATTGTATCAAGTTTTCCATACCATAGTTCATAAGGTGTCTTGTCACTATGTGGTCTGAGGTGGGCCTTGTTAAGAATATGGATTGTTGTGTGTATTGCTTCTACCCAGTAGGTTTGACCAATGTTCTTCTCATTCATCATCGACCTGGCCATTTGCTGAACTGTTCTATTTTGCCTCTCAACTACTCCATTTTGTTGTGGAGTTCTTGGGATTGTGTACTCTCTCTTGATCCCATGTTTATCACAGAATTCCTTGAACTCACATGACATAAATTCTCCTCCTCTGTCTGATCTTACTACCTTTAACCTCTTGCAAGTTTGATTCTCAGTTAGAGCCTTAAATATGTTAAATTTCTCAAATGCTTCAACTTTTTCTTTGAGAAAAGCAACCCAAGTAAGTCTGGAGTAATCATCAACGATCAACATAAAGTAGTTTTCCTTCCCTGTGCCTTCCTGTCTTGATGGATAAATCCATATGAACTAATTGGAGTGGTTTCTTTGTTGAAGTAAAACTATTGGATTTAAATTGTGTCCCGATTAGCTTTAATACTTGGCAGGGTTTACGCACAGAGTCTTGTGGCTTTGATATTCTTCGAAGATCTTTTACTGCCTCAAGATTTTTGAGCTTGATTAAGTGGTCAACGTTTATATGTCCAAGTCTCCTATGCCATAAACAAATTTCATCATGTTTTCTTAGATGACACTCTTCTTTATCTTCTTTCATCACATATACATATTTTTTGTCCTTATGCCTTTAGCCACCACTTGTCTTGAGTTTACAGAATTTATCTTACAATCATTGGAAGTGAACACCACTTCACATCCTCTATCACACACTTGACTTACACTGAGAAAATTATGTTTAAGCCCATCTACAAGCAGAAAATTCTAGGATTTTTCTTTACCATTACTCAAACTCACCATCCCTTTACCTTGGATTTTACCTGGTTCATCATTTCCAAAGGTTACATTTCATGTTTTTATTTTACTTATAGACAGAAACTTATCCTTGTCTCTAGTCATGTGATTGGAACATCCATTGTCTATATACTATAGGTCTTTTTGTTTTTGAGCTGGAAGTAATAGACCACATTTTTCACTGTCTTTCTTTTTCCATGTGCTGGCATTTCTAGCTAAAGAATTTATCCTTGGATCTGCCTTGTACTTCTTCAAATGGCAGTTTGCAGCTTTGTGGCCGAAGTTATGATAGTTATAACATTCAAGCTCATTGTTCAGTAGGTCAAAGTGATTGGTGCTACGTTGTCTATTCATTGGTTGCTTAGTTCTATGTTGTAAATATTGTCTATTTCTTGACCTCCTCAGTTGCATGTCTCTATACTTAATTTGACAGTTTACAATCTTATGACGAAAATTAGAACAGTAAAAACAGTAGCCATGAAATAAATTCTGGTACCTAAAGGATGGCCTTCTTATTGGCATTTGTTGCTCCATATTATGATCTCTTTGCTTTTGATCAGGGATTAGCTTATCTTTGTTATCTTTAGGTGACAGAGTACTCTCATGGTTTGATTGTCTGCTGGCTTGTAACTTGATCATATTTACTAGCTCTTTGCTTTCTCGCTCTTTGTTGCTTGAACCATTTACATAACCTAAACCAATCTTCAACAACAAAGATCTTTGTTTTCTCAGAATGTCATTTAGTTATGTTGTGGCTTTAATGCTTGGAAGGTTTTGAATATATAATGTTTTAAACCTCTCCATCGCTTTTCTTGTTTTTACTACCTCTTCTTCCAAGGCTTCACTTCTTGCCTTCTTTTCTGCTAATTGTTTTTTCGTAATGTCCTCAATTTTCTTTGCCTCTTCTGATTCCACTTTTAGCAGGGCAAAGTCTTCATTAGGTTCTTTATTGTCTTTCTCAACCTATATCAACAATTGTTTTTTCTTTTTCTTCTTAGATCTGAGCCTAGTAATTTCTTCTAGAGCACTGATCAGTTCTCCTTCCAAATCAACCACAACTTCTTCATCGTCAACATTACTTCCTGTGATTTTATTATCATAATCCTCTCGGTCCATAAGCATAAAGTCATTAACCTTATCTTCACACAAGGAGTCATTATCTGTGTCTTCATAAGAGTCATCATTGTTTACGCATAAACTTTTCTTTTTACCAAATCTCTTGGGTTTGAACTTCTTTTCTCCTTCATAATTTGGATCCTGCTTCTTGTGTGGACACTTAGATGCAAAGTGACCTATATTTCCACATTTGAAACATTTGAAGGGAAATTTGCCTTGGTTCTTGCCTGATCCTTTCTTTAGTCTTCTCACAAATTTTGCTTCAATTTCATCAGGCTCAGAATCCTCATTCCTATCAGCTTTAAATGATGCTTCTCTAGAAGTGGATTTATCTTTACCTATCCTCATTTCATATGCAGTCAACGTTCCTAGAAGTTGATCAAAAGGCATATTTTTTAGATCATTAAGTTCTTATATAGCAGAGACCTTTGGGTTGAACCTATCTGGCAAAGATCTTAAAATCTTCTGGACTAAAACTACATCTTTAAACTTCTCACCAAGACTCTTCATGGCATTCACTAGTTCTTCAACTCTCATAAAGTACTTCCCAATAGTTTCATCATCTTTCATATTTAGTTGTTCAAAATGTAATCTGTAGGTTTGAAGCTTGGCATCCTTTACCTTCTCATTACCTTCATAACTGCTAATGAGTTTGTCCCACATTTCTTTGGCAGATTCTAAATGCATAACTTTTACAAATTCTGCTTCTACAAGACCACTCAGAATAACATTCATAGCCTTAGCATTGAAGTTGAATTATAGATTGTCATCTTTAGAAGCTAGTACAAATGGATTTACATAACTGGTCTCTACCACATCCCAGACATCTACACCTAAAGCCATTATGTAGGTTCTCATCCTAACTTTCTAGAAGGAAAAGTTTGTTCCATTCAGCAGGGGGGCCTTATTGGTTGAAGTTCCTTCATGGCTATTCATGTTTAAGATCTAGGATTTACACTTAGATAAAAGTAACCAAATCTAATACCAATTATTGGACAACTGATAGGGCGAGTGAATCAGTTGTTATTGTGCTTAAACAATTATTCCCATTTTAAACTCTTTACAGAACACTCAATGACGATCAAAACAATGCAGGGAAGTAAGAAATAGAATATTAAACATCAATCACACACATGCAATATACAGAGATAGATATTTCCTAAGGAAACCCATAAAGGAAAAAACCTCTTATTCTTGATATGATAAGTAATATTCATTTTCTTTATATTATCATTCTTATGAGCTCTAACTCATCTTGAGGCTACAACCTCTATTTTACAAGCAACAACTTGCTGAGAGCACCAAGTCTCTGATTTCTCTAGAACCCACTAAAGGAAGCACCAACTCCCTCAGTGTTTCATCACCAACAGAATGGAAGCACCAACTTCCAGTCACACAGGAACCAACCTGTATAACAGAGAACAATAGTTCTCCCTTGTACCACCCTACTGCCCTAGTTTTTCTGGTTGCAACCAAATGGAAGCTACAACTCCTTTTCTCCCCCTTTGACATCAATGTCAAAGAAAACATGTTCCCCCTGAGCTGTTGGAGTAATTTTTGGAGGTATCTGATATTCAACCAATACATACTCCCCCTGACAGGATGGACTCTCTTAGGTGAGAGAAGGGATCACACCCAACTTCTAGCGTAAAAACTCAAAATGAGCTTTTGCAAGTGGTTTAGTGAAGCTATCAACAATCTGATCTTTGGATGGAATATAATGCAAAGAAACAAAAGTGTTGGTCACTTGTTCCCTCAAGAAGTGATACTTTATGGGTATATGCTTGGTCTTGGAGTGAAATACAGGGTTCTTTGACACACTGATTGCACCGGTATTATCACAATGAATTGGGATCGGTGCAGTATATTTTACCTCCAAGTCTGCAAGTTTCTGAATCATCCACAATACTTGGGTATAGCAAGTGGTAGCTGGAATTTATTCACTTTATGTAGTTGATAAGGAAATGGAACCTTGCTTCTTTCTCAACCATGATACAAGAGAATCTCCTAAGAAGAATGCACCTCCACTCGTGCTTTTCCTTTCATCCACAAAGTTATCTCAATCAACATCTGAATAGACTGATAGTTGAAAATTTTGATTCCTCGGATACCATGGGCCATAGTCCATTGTTCCTTTCAAGTATTTGAATATTCTTTTGATAGCTAACAAATGACTTTGTTTAGGTGCGGCCTGATACCTTCCTACCATTCCAACATCATGCATTATGTCTGGACGGGATGTTGTGATGTACAATAGGTTGCCTATCATAGACCTATATGAACTCTGATCAACATTAGGTGAATCATCATCCTTTCTTAACTTACAACCAATGACCATAGGCATTCTCATAGGTTTATAATCTTCCATTTGAAACCTTTTCAACATTTCTCTTAGATATTTTCCTTGAGAAAGAAATATTCCTTCATACCTCTGAGTAATTTGTAGGCCAAGAAAAAATGATAGTTCCCCTATCATAGACATTTCAAACTCAAACTGCATGGCAGAAGCAAACCATTGTACCAATGAAGCATTGTTACTACCGAAGACGATCTCATCTACATAGACCAACACAATGAGCAAATAATTATCCTATGTTTTGATATATAGATTGTTGTCAACTGTTCCTCTCTTGAACGCTTTGTCTTGAAGATACGTATCCAGTCTGTGATACCAGGCACGAGGAGATTGTTTCAACCCATATAAGGATTTCTTTAGTTTGCAGACAAAGTCAGGGTTATTTGACAGTTAGAAACCCTCTGGTTGTTCCATATAGACTTCTTCTTTTAGATCTCCATTCAAAAATGATGACTTGACATCCATTTGATAGACTTTAAATTTTTTATGACAAGCATAGGCAAGAAACATTCTAATAGCTTCTAATCTTGCTACAGGTGCAAATGTTTCATCAAAGTCCAGTCCTTCTATTTGAGCATATCCTTTACATACCAATCTAGCCTTATTTCTTACAATATTTCCTTGCTCATTCATCTTATTTTTGTTGACCCATTTGGATCGTACTACAATTTTATTTGTTCACCTAGGAACGAGTTCCCAAGTGTCATTCTTTTCAATCTGGTCCAGTTCTTCATTCATTGATTTTAACCAATTTACATCTTCACTGGCTTCATTGAAGTTCTTGGGTTCCACCATGGACATAAAGGCCATATGTGATTGCTCGGTGTTTTTTATTATCATTCTCCTAGTTTGTACACCTTTGTCTTTCTCACCAATTATCTAACTTGTAGGATAATTCTTTTGAGTAATTCTAGAGGAAAGATTAGATGTTGTCTGTTGATTTGATTCTGCTTGAGTATTTGCATCTTCATCTGACTCAAATTCTTCTTGTTCTGATTCTTGGACCTGTCCAGCTTCATCTTCAACTATATCCTCTATTGTTGATTCAATATTTCTCACCTCTCTTACTGGGACTCCTTCATCAACTTTTATGTCAATACAATCAACCAATTTATGCAACCTCTTATTATAGCATCTATATCCATTATTGTTTGTAGCATACCCTAAGAAGATGCCTTCAACAACCCTGTCATCATACATGCCAAGGTTTTCATTACTATTCTTTATGTAGCACTTACTCCCAAAGACTTTGAAGTGTTTGATTGAAGTAGGTCTTCCATACCATAGTTCATAAGGTGTCTTGTCACTATGTGGTCTGAGGTGGGCCTTGTTAAGAATATGGATTGTTGTGTGTATTGATTATACCCAGTAGGTTTGACCAATATTCTTCTCATTCATCATTGACCTGGGCATTTGCTGAACTGTTCGGTTTTGTCTCTCAACTACTCCATTTTGTTGTGGAGTTCCTGGGATTGTGTATTGTCTCTTGATCCCATGTTTATCACAGAATTCCTTGAACTCACATGACATAAATTATCCTCCTCTGTTTGATCTTTTTTCCTTTAATCTCTTGCATGTTTGATTCTCAGTTAAAGCCTTAAATATTTTAAATTTCTCAAATGCTTCAGCTTTTTCTTTCAGAAAAGAAACCCAAGTAAGTCTGGAGTAATCATCAATGATCAACATAAAGTAGTTTTCCTTCCCTGTGCCTTGTTGTATTGATGATCCACATAAATCCATATGAACTAATTGGAGTGGTTTCTTTGTTGAAGTAGAGCTCTTGGATTTAAACTATGTCCTGGTTAGTTTTAATACTTGGAAGGGTTTACACACAGAGTCTTGTGGCTTTGATATTCTTGGAAGATCTTTTATGGCTTCAAGATTTTTGAGCTTGATTAAGTGGTCAAAGTTTATATGTACAAATATCCTATTCCATAAATATATTTCATCATGTTTTCTTAGATGACACTCTTCTTTATCTACTTTCAGCACATATACATTATTTTCTGTCCTTATGCCTTTAGCCACCACTTGTCCTGAGTTTACAGACTTTATCTTACAATCCTTAGAAGTGAACACCACTTCACATCCTCTATCACACACTTGACTTACACTGAGAAAATTATGTTTAAGCCCATCTACAAGCATAACATTCTGGGTTTTTCCTTTACCATTACTCAAACTCACCATCCCTTTACCTTGGATTTTACCTGGTTAATCATTTCCAAAGGTTACATTTCATGTTTTTCTTTTACTTATAGACAGAAACTTATCCTTGTCTCCAGTCATGTGATTGGAACATCCATTGTCTATATACCAAGGGTCTTTTTGTTTTTGAGCTGAAAGTACTAGATCACATTTTTCACTATCTTTCTTTTTCCATGTGTTGGCATTTCTAGCTAAAGGATTTATCCTTGGATCTACTTTGTACTTCTTCAAATGGTAGTTTGCAGCTTTGTAGCTGAAGTTATGATAGTTATAACATTGGCTCTCATTGTTCAGTAGGTCAAATTGATTGGTGCTATGTTGTCTATTCATTGGCTTCTTAGTTCTATGTTGTAAATATTGTCTAATTCTTGTCCTCCTCAGTTGCATGTCTCTAAACTTAATTTGACAGTTTACAATCTTATGACCAAAATTAGAACAATAAATACAGTAGCCATGAAAGAAATTTTGGTACCTGAAGGATGGCCTTCTTCTTGGCATTTGTTGCTCCATATTATGATCTCTTTGTTTTTTATCAGGGATTATCTTATCTTTATTAGCTTTAGGTGACAAAGTACTCTCATGGTTTGATTGTCTGCTAGCTTGGAACTTGATCATCTTTACCGCCTCTTTGTTTTACGGTTGTTCGTTGATTGAACCATTTATATAACCTAAACTACTCTTCAACAACAGAGATCTTTGTTTTCTCAGAATATCATTTAGTTCTGTTGTGGCTTTAATTCTTGGAAGGTTTTGAAGATACAATGTTTTAAACCTCTCCATCTCTTTTCTGGTTTTTACTACCTCTTCTTCCAAGGCTTCACATCTTGTCTTCTTTTCTGATAATTGTTGTTTTAGAATTTCCTCAATTTTCTTTGCCTCTTCTAATTCCACTTTTAGCAGGGCAAAGTCTTCATTAGGTTCTTTATTGTCTTTCTCAACCTGTATCAACAAATGTTTTTTCTTTTTCTTCTTAGATATGAGTCTAGCAATTTCTTCTAGAGCACTGATCAGTTGTCCTTCCAAGTCAACCACAACTTCTTCATCATCAACATTACTTCTTGTGATTTTATTATCATAATCCTCTTGGTCCATAAGCATAAAGTCATTAACCTTATCTTCACACAAGGAGTCACTATCTATGTCTTCTGAAGAGTCATCATTGTTTACGCATAAACTTTTCTTTTTACCAAATCTATTGGGTTTGAACTTCTTTTCTCCTTCATAATTTTGATCTTACTTCTTGTGTGGACACTTAGATGCAAAGTGACCTACATTTCCACAGTTGAAACATTTGAAGGGAAATTTGCCTTGATACTTACCTGATCCTTTCTTTAGTCTTCTCATAAATTTTGCTTCAATTTCATTAGGCTCAGAATCCTCATTCTTATCATATTTAAATGATGCTTCTCTAGAATTGGATTTATCTTTACCTATCCTCATTTCATATGCATTCGACGTTCCTAGAAGTTGATCAAAAGGCAGAGTTTTTATTTCATTAAGTTCTTCTATAGAAAAAACCTTTAGGTTGAACCTATCTGGAAAAGATCTTAAAATATTTTGGACTAAAACTACATCTTCAAACTTCTCACCAAGAATCTTCATGGCATTCACTAGTTCTTCAACTCTTAGAAAGTACTTCCCAACAGTTTCATCCTCTTTCATATTTAGTTGTTCAAACTATAATCTGTAGGTTTGAAGCTTGGCATCCTTTACCTTCTCATTACCTTCATAACTGCTAATGCGTTTGTCCCACATTTATTTGGCAGATTTTAAATGCATAACTTTTACAAATTCTACTTCTGCAAGCCCACTTAGAATAGAATTCATAGCCTTAGCGTTGAAGCTGAATTCTAGCTTGTCATCCTTAGAAGCTAGTACAAATGGCTTTACATAATTAGTCTCTACCACATCCCATACATCTGCACCTAAAGCCATTATGTAGGTTCTCATCCTAACTTTTCAGAAGGCAAAGTTTGTTCCATTGAACAGGGGGGCCTTATTGGTTGAAGTTCCTTCATGGATATTCATGTTTAAGCTCTATATTCTACCCTTAGATAAAAGGAACTGGCTCTGATACCAATTGTTGGACAACTAATAGGGGGGGTGAATGAGTTATTACTATGCTTAAACAATTATGCCCATTTTAAACTCTTTACAGATCACTCAATGACGATCACAACAATGCAGGGTAGTAAGAAATAGAATATTAAACATCAATCACACACATGCAATATACAGAGATAGATATTTCCTAAGGAAACCCATAAAGGGAAAAACCTCTTCTTCTTGATATGATAAGTAATCTTTATTTTCTTTATATTATCATTCTTATGAGCTCCAACTCCTCTTGAGGCTACAACCTCTATTTTACAAGCAACAACTTGTTGAGAGCACCAAGTCTTTTATTTCTCTAGCACCCACTAGAAGGAAGCCACAAATCCCTGAGTGTTTCAGCACCAACTAGATGGAAGCACCAACTTCCAGTCACATAGGCACCAACCTGTATAACAGAGAACAATAGTTCTCCCTTGCACCACTCTACTTCCCTGGTTTTTCTAGCTACAACCAGATGGAAGCTACAACTCCTTGTGTTCAAGCACCCACTTGATACTTTGAGGACACCGGTCCTCCCATGCACCTCCCTACCACCCTGAAATATAAATCTTTTCTTTCTTCAATTTATCATAGTGATACAACATTTATCTATGGCTTACCAGTCTCATCACTATTTTTCTACACTGATCTGCTCTGCCTGCATCAGTGTATCTCTCCTCGTGTTTTATGTGCTTTCTATTCTTCTCTCATATATGTGTCTTTGTTCCTTGCTTCTTCTACACTTCAAATCCTGCACACCGCATGCTTCTACTCGCATGCTCTTCACAACGTCACTGTTCTTCCCTTGTGCTTGTTTACTACATCTCTTCCTCATAACTGCATAGCTACCTCACAATGCTACTTCAGTTCTCTTTTCTGCACATTTTTGTCATGTCGAGTCCTCTACCTGACCAGCATGGCAACTCTTTGTGATCCCTAGCGGTTAGCTCCATGCGTTCATAATCACTGGGCGTTATGCTGAGATTCCTTAGCTTCTCTGGAAATAGAGACTCTTTGTCTTATCTGTCAGTTACAGCCAGTCAAATATGGCTTCTTTGGCTTCTAGGCCCCTTCCTTCACATGACCATCGGTGGGGACCAAGCGCTTATTCAAAAGGTGCTTCCCACTTTCTGTCTAGTGAGAACTGGCTCCATTTCACGATATGACCTTGGGCTATGAGATTCATGTGACCATGTGATTATAGGCATGTACATGGGTGTTTTGAATCAAACTTCTTTTTGCCCCGCAATTTACCTCGAGCTGCCACGTGCCCTTTCATGAAAACCATGGTTTTAATTGCGGCCCGAGCATGTTCTGGCTCCGCAATGGGGCATGACTGTCAATCTCATAATATTGAATGTGCTCTTAAATGGATGGTTCAGATCTATCCTCTCAAGTTTGCAGACCAGATATCTCTTTTCTCCATCAACGACTGAGGTTTCCTTTGTGATCCAGGATTCAGGAGTTTCAACTCTCAAACCCTGTTTCTTCTGACTGGATATCTTCTAGAGTTGAAGATCTGCTGACATATGTTCTCTTCAATTGACAGCTTTTCCTTCTTTCCTTTGTTCACACGCAATCCTTGGTTTCAACAATCAAATGACATGTGTCCCTCCAAACCAACGAATGAGATCGATTTCGCCTTCCGTGCTTCGGGAGTTTTGATTCTCAAACTTTGCTTGCTCCCAGAGGATTTCACCTGAAGTCCAAGATCCAATGACACGTGTCCCTTTTGGATCGACGGTCACAATCCCTTTGGGTGTTCGGGGTTTGGATATTTCAACTTCCCAACCTTTCAACCTTCCTTTTATTTTCCCAGAGCTAACTAGCCTCTTACGCGTGTCCCTGTCAGATTAGCGGTCGAGATCTCCTCGGGTCTCTAGACTTTGGAGCTTTAAACTTACTCTCTCCTTCCACTGGAGTAGATTGATGGATATACTACTTCCAAATTGATCCTTAGATCAGATGTCTCATGTCCATTTCTGGTCTCTGGCATTCGAGACTTCGGGTCTTTGGGGGAGTGTTGGTGGTAAAACTCCCGCAGTAAAACTCCTAAAGTGACGTAACTCTTGCATCACTTAATGACGTGTCACGAGATGAGTAGTTTCCACGTGTCACTCAGATTTAGGATTTTCACGTACCTGAAATGTTGATTTCAACTTGACACTTGTCGTTCTCTGACTGTTCCATGTGTCCTTGCTGACGTAGACTGCTGACAGTTCTATACCATTTTCTTATTGATGTCGACGTAGATATCCCGATGTGACACGTGTTCATCTCCTTGATCTAATGGTCAGGATAGTATCTTAGATCGACGGTTGAGAGTGACTTTGGATTTTCTTCCTTCATAACTTTTGACATTTGAAACTCCCAAAGCATTTCTATTGGAGTGACGTAGCTTGCTTACATCACTTCTTGACATGGCACGAGCCAATTTCCTCTGGATACTTGTCATCATCTGATGATGTCATGTGTACTAGCTGACGTGGTCTACTGACGTGGAATTTCTGACGTGGTTTGTCATATGCCCTTTTGCTGAAGTGGTTTGTTGACCAACAACCCTGATCCAACGATCCTCATTTGTCCTCGAAATTTGATGGTTGACAGAACTTCGCATTATGAGGATTTCAAATCTCAAACTTTTAGGAGCATAACCTCCTTGCTTCTCTATATCCGAAGTGAATGTTGTTCGTTCTACTAGGATCTTGGATTGATAACCCGATATTTCTGCAATGCAACTTTGCTAGCTTATCCTATCCTTCCACTTGAAATTGATCCGACGGTGGACGGAACTTCGCATTCCGGAGATTTCAAATCTCAAACTTTCCGTAGATTTCATCGATTATATTCTCAGATCGACGGCTCGATCTTTCTGCGCGCTCCTCCTGTCTAGATACTGATCCGACGACCACTTTCGATCCTCCTGTCTGGATACTGATCCCGACAACCACTGTCTCTCCTCCTCCTGAGCTTTCTCTTCCTCCCGATTTGGAAGAATTTCTATGTGTCAAACGCCTCGACCTTTGATCCTGTTTGCGCTTTTGGAAAATGTTATCTCTTCTGAGCTTTATCGTCTCTGCATACTATTCTTATTTTCTTACCTGTTTTCCATCGTTGTTCTTTCCATCAATGAAAATAAACTCTCTTCCTATAAACATGCCAACAATCTCCCCCTTTGGCATTGATGGAAACCCTGAAAGACTGCGCTATTCAGCTTGGACTTCCAACTATAATATTTGATCTGGACTACTCCTTTTCTCCCCCTTTGACATCAATGCCAAAGAAAACATACTCCCCCTGAGATGTTGCAATATTTTTCAGTGGTATCAGATATTCAACCAATACATACTCCCCCTGACAGGATGGACTCTCTTAGGTGAGAGAAGGGATCACACCCAACTTCTGGTGTAAAAACTCAAATTGAGCTTTTGCAAGTGATTTAGTGAATATATCAACATTCTGATCTTTGGATGGAATATAATGAAAATAAACAATAGTCATGTTGGTCACCTGTTCCCTCCAAAAGTGATACTTTATGGGTATATGCTTGTTCTTGGAGTGAAATACAGGATTCTTTGACACATTGATTGCACTGGTATTATCACAACGAATTGGGATCGGTGCAGTATATTTTACCTCCAAGTCTGCAATTGTCTGAATCATCCACAATATTTGGGTACAGCAAGTGGTAGTTGCAATGTATTCAACTTCTGTAGTTGATAAGGAAATGGAACCTTGATTCTTTCTCAACCATGATACAAGAGAATCTCCTAAGAAGAATGCACCTCCACTCGTTCTTTTCCTTTCATCCACGCAGTTAGCCCAATCAACATCTGAATAGACTGATAGCTGAAAATTCTGATTCCTAGGATACCATAGGCCATAGTTGTAATGATCCCAAGCCATTATGCAAGGATCATCATTGTTTTGGTGTCTTTTTAAAACTTTTTCTGAGTGAGGTATTTCATCAAACACTTTGTTGATCTACCTTTTAGATGTGTTTATATGTGTGTATGCAGCAAATAACAGAAAGAGATAACCATGAAACATAACTCAACCATATGCAATAAGATAGACAAGCCAGAACATCTCAATTCTTCTTTATTCATAAAATAGAGAAACCTGCTATAATGGAGATGCCAATCTGGAATGCTCAACAGATGGACAAGAAGATAGATAATAGATAAGAGATACTAAAAAATGCTCCCGCTAATACAAAAGATGTCTCCAAAGGATGAATAAGAAATGAATATCAATACCAGCAGATCTGAATGCCAAACTCTCCGGCTGAAGAATGCCACGCTCCAATAGAAGGTTGAAACCCTCAATAACTCGGCCCTGCTACCAAAAGTGTCCAATCACCCTAATAAATATGCCAACTGATAGATTGGGTGATGGTAAGAACAACCCAGGTGACCGAATCTCCAAGATCCCTCTCAATCTCTGTATATCTAAAATCCCCCACTGAATGGTGTGCCCCACTGGATGACTGAAACCCTAGATAATTCGGCCCTACTGAAGGAGGCCTCCAAATGCTATGAAACTCTCCAGAAATATAGATTGGGACACTGCAAGTCACTAGGTAAAGTCTCAGGGTCAGATCTGAAGTGTAACCCCTCCAAACGGACTAGATCTGGATCTTAAAAACACCCTCATTCTCTTCAATTCGCCCCACTGCTCAAGAACTAATGTGAGCCATAAAAATGTCTCAGAAAGCACTAGATCTGATGTCCAAGGCCCTGCAATGAAAACCCAAGTGATAGAATCCTCAATAGCTCTGCCAATCTCCTACAACGAATCTCTCTCCAAAGATGGTGTGCCCCTCTTGCTGGAATCCCTCAACTGGTGCACCCTCTCTCTATATGCACATGAAACTGATGTAGAATCCTCCTCAACTGAGTAGATATGGAACTAGAATGGTGTGGGAGATTATTGCATCTCCGAGACCAAGCTTGGGACAAGATAGGTGGAATCTTTCACCACCGAATCGTCCTCTAGGGTTTGTTATGTCAAAACCCTCAAAACCCCCAATATT